>OW285235.1:132242488-132621666 GCA_935421215.2 Melolontha melolontha | reverse complement strand
CCGCTTTCAACGTTTTACAATTTGGCAATAATAAACACTGATTACTTCCATAATCCTCAAAAAAGTATTATTCAAATATTTTAATTTTTCGAATAAAATGCTTTAGAGTAGCTATACGACTAATTGAACCATTTTATTATTATTATTATTAATTTCTTTGTTGTAACAACTAATTGTAGTCAAATTTTTATGATGGTTTCTATTTTTTATCTTGTTCTAGTTTGTGCAATACAGATCAAACTATGACTGACAAAGCATCACAACTTCCTTCAACATCAAGCGGATCCATTACTATGCACGTAGAAACAAGTGATAATGTAGACGTATTTAACCCAACATTAGTTCAAAAAAATATTTCTGCGATGTATCATACAAAAGCGCATATGAAAAACAGAAACGAATTAATAACATTGCAATTAGTAAATATGATTGCTGAAGATATGCTGCCTATCTCATTTGTTGAAAACTCAGGTTTTCAAAAATTTATACAATTATTGGAACCTATCGTAATTATAGTATACCGTCGCGGGCAACTATTACTAGTAGATTAACGTTGCAATACAATACCCTAAAAACAAAAATATCAAATTATTAAGAAGATATAACATTCGTAAGTTTAACAACTGATATGTGGACATCGAGAGCAACAAAATCATATATAACCGTAACAGCGCACTTAATATCAAAGGATTGGCAATATATCAGCTTGGTTTTAACAACTGAAGAAATGGCTGAGAGACATACCTCCGAAAATTTACGTATAAAATTGTTAAAAGTAATAAGAAACTGGAAATTGATTAATAAAGTAGTGGCTGTTGTTCATGATAATGCCGCAAATATATGTAACGCTATTAGTAATGAGCTTGAATTTGGACACAGTATAAGATGCTTTGCTCATTCCTTACAACTATGCGTTAATAAACCTTTAGGTGAAGATAGAATTCATACTTTAGTAAAGAAGTCATCTAATATTGTGTCTCATTTTCACCATTCCAGTAAAGCTACCACTGCCTTGCAAAATATGCAACAGCAGTTGGAATTACCACAAAAAAACTGAAACAGTATGTTAAAACTTGTTGGAATTCGGTTTATGCAATGTTCCAATGCCTTTTGGAACAACGCCCGGCAATAATAGGAGCTCTCTCTGATAGATCCGTTACTACCTTACAGGTGGCAGGTCACTTATCAACAAGTGACGAAGATTGGCTCTTAATTGAGGAAATTTTAAAGGTTCTAAAACCATTTGAGGTTGTAACTACACTATTATCGTCGGCAAAAGATTCTACTCTATCGATGACATATTCTTTAATAAAATCGCTAAAGAACAATTTCTAACAGACGTTGAAACCGATTCTTCAGTACTCCATCTGTTTAAACTTTGTTTAAAGGACGAATTTGCCACAAGGTGGAGAGAAGATATAATTTGCAACATTTGTAGTTTTTTAGATCCTCGCTATAAAGCGTTAAGTGAATCGCAACAGGATGAAGTTCGGAAAATTATATCTACTGAACTAGCAAATCTCCAACCTGGAACAGATATAAATCCACCAACCTCGTCGAAAAGCGAGGTCTTTAATTATTTATTCCCAGATGAATCCCTGTTATCGGAAGAAACATCGGAAATAGATAAATATATGGGAGAGGACCCAATTGCAAAAAGCGCATCCGTATTTGAATTGTGGAACAAAAATGAGAGTAAATATACAGTACTAAATCAATTAGCTCGAAAGTATTTGACAATTCCTGCTACATCAGTACCTTCGGAAAGGATATTTTCGTCAGCTGGTGATTTGATTAGAGCAAAGAGAAGTTGTCTTTCTTCAATGAATATAAATATGTTGGTGTTTATATATAATAATTTAAAAAGTAACATTGTTTAAATTGGGAGTACCTATTTGTTGTTTAGTTTTCCTTTTCATAAAATGTTATTTGATTTTCAATTATTTAATTAAATAATTTTGAAACCACTTATTGTTGTATTTTTTGCAGATGTGAATATTTAAGAAATATATCACACAAACAAATATACAGAATATTTAATAGATTTGGCAGATACATGGTGAAACTCCATATTTATATAAATAAAACAAAGAACTAAAAAGTTTCACTAAATTTATAGTAAACTACTACAAATGTTTCACCACACAGTGGCTACTACAGTGGCTGGTCAAAATAAACGTCATCAATAAGACAACGATGTTGTCTTATTATTTGTTATTGTTGTATGTCTGTATTAAATATACAGATATATGCATATACATATTGTATAAATTTCTGGTAATTTCAGGGATTTTAACTGTACACTGATGTAAGCAAGTGTTTTTAAAGTTTGTCATTATTTAGGTAGTTTAGGAAATTCTTATTATTTTTTAAACAAATTGATATAATGAATGTGGGATTCATAAAGTGGTACGGCGAAGTTATTCTATGTTTTATGTTCTATGTTCTATGTTCATTCGTTGTGCAATACCACAAGGTAACAGTAAGAAGTGCTAATTATTTATATAATATTAATACAGAAAAGATTTTTTTCTATACTTAGTAGTTATATTAAAGATAGGTAACCCAGAAAGAATTATAAGCGAGGGCAAAAAAAATAGAAAGGTGAATGCATGGGCTGACTTCATTCAAACAAAATGGTTGTGAAAAATTCGCAATTCTTCTACGAACATGCAAAGGAAGTCTTAGTAAATCGTAAACGTTTGAGATAAATACAATAAGCGAAAATGTTAAGTCAAACTGCCAGGCAGTTACCTCTTTAAATAGCACTTTAATTTACTACTATAATTTATTAAATATCATTTGGATAACGATTGCCGTATACACTTATCTACAATATCTACACTAATGATTGCGAATAAATCTTGATAATCATTATTAATAATAAAGATACGGAATATTTTATTCTCAACTAGAACGTTATTAAATTTATATTACATTTCATTAAAACATACACAGCAGTGTAAACTTGATTTATAAATTTGAATACATATACATCCATACCGTTGTCTCTAAGATTATATAGCAAGACCTACTTCAAAATAGCACATACGGAATCGAACTATAGGATAGTAAATCTAGAAGTGAAGCGTTTGACAACGAATTCCCATCCAGAGAATTGGATAACACACTTGGGTCTGAAAACCAGATATTGAATCCGATATCTGAATAGGGAATCCGGATAGTATATCCGAATAGTGGATCCGGAATCCTAGGATCCGGATAGTGGATCCGGTTCTCAGGATCCGGATAGTTGATCCGGATATCCGGATAGTAAATTATCCGGATCTAAAATTATCCGGATCCGGATAACAGCACTAGTAAATAGGTAGGACTGGTAATTCCAATATTGCCAGATGTAAACTATTATATATATATATAATATAATTATATATAAGTATATATATATATATATATATATATATATATATATATATAAATATAATATTTTCGTGACCTTGGTATGATAAGGTAAACTTAATAAGTCGGCGATTAAAGGTCTGGTTCATTACTTCAAAGTATATATATTTAAAACAACCCTACATGTTTCGGCAATGATGCCTTTGTCAAGGAAATAAAAAATATAAATGGGTAGGGTTGTTTTAAATATATATACTTTGAAGTAATAAATATATATATATATATATATATATATATATATATATATATATATATATTTAGCTACAAACCAGAAAATTATCGACTAAGGACCTTCATGGATCGAATAACAATTTACTTTGCTCCTGTATTGATTCCCTTTGTCACAAATAATATATTTTCGAAATTATTATAATACTCTAAAATTAAAATAAAATGTTATTTTTTGCATTTTCTAGGAATAGATTGAACTAATAGAATATGCAATAATAAGAGCAAGAATAATGGTTATGATAATAGTAGTAATAATAGTCAAGCCATCCATCAAGAGATAATTTAATTAGTATCCTAATTATTTGCTTACTTGATAAAATATTTGTTAAAAATATTTTTCTAATTATTATTGTAGAAATATATACGATTATGGAGAACTGTATATACGACGTACTGGCGTTTATTTACCTCGCTTCCAAGATGTATATATATATGACGTGCTGTGTGTGTGTGTGTGAGTGTGTGTGTGTGTGTGTGTATGTGTGCGTGTGTGTGCGTGTGTGTGTGTGTGTGTGTGTGTGCGCGCGTGTGTGCGTGCGTGCGTGCGTGCGTGTGTGTGTGTGTGTGTGTGTGCGTGCGTGCGTGCGTGCGTGGCTGCGTGCGTGCGTGCGTGCGTGCGTTCATGGTGCGTGTGTGTGTGTTTTTTTTTACACAATATTTCTGGTCAAAATAGAGTGTTTGTTCATTCATGATTCATGAGAGGTCATTATAGGACTTTCTTGAAAGAAAAATATATTCCGTCTAAATAAAAGTGCATTTTAATACCTTACTTTGTACAATCGATATTAGTAATGAAAAGAAACTCTAACGCAATAGCGCGCGCAGCCCTGGAATCTTTTGTATTAAATATTTTAAAAACATGTATGCTGTATTTATATAAAAACTGATAGGAATTCCTTGTAAATATTTACACCAAATGCCTTATGAAAGAAATATCATTCTACTAAAGAATATTTATATGACGTGTATAAATGTTAGAAAGTTCTGTAGTACATACACCTCTAAGGTTCTAAATTACATAGAAATTGATGAATTGATTTTTTTAAGAAAATACAGACTTGCATAACATTCTTATTTTCAATTTTGTATATCTTGCATTATTTTATTTTTCTTTATAATGAAATAAACGATTGGACTGTGTTTTTGAATATAAATATTAAGTGGACATTTTGAGTTTGTATTAAGTACAGATATGAATTTTGCTAATTAAATTAAGTGTTTATAATTTAGAGTGATACAATTGAGACATTTTTGTTAAATATGTCTGGGCACAAGTGCTCATATTTTAATTGTGGACTTTTGATATTCACAAAATTATTGTTAAAATATTTTTCACACTATAGCATAAAATATTTTGAAAGTAAAATATATTTTAGCACCAAAAAAAAAATTAAAATAACTTAATGCAAACACCTGATTGGTTTAATACGAACAATACATGTGAAGATCATAGAAACTTTAATCTAGACTTACTAATAAGGACGCAAATATATAAACAGTGTAAATTTATTTCAAGTAGTTACAAAATGCCTCAAACAAAGACATACGAAACTTGCTATTTTACAAGTACCACACACATGCAAGCGTTCATTTTTTTTATTAAGATTAGAATAGAGTTTTAGCAACTGTCTTGGGATTTATTGAAAAATACAATGTATTTGCTATTGAAACTTTTAAATTATGAATTATTCCATGGTTTATTATTTTTGTCTGCCTTAAGAGGCAAATCTGAAGTAGGTAATGGATGGATTTGGGGTGACAGTCTTTAAAGAAACATGTTTAAGAATTCCCATTTAAAACAATTTATAGAAAGCTCAAACTAAATCACATAAAAGTGTATCACATTATAATCATATATAATTTTAGGAGATCTCAACAAAACAGCTATTGTAATATTCTTGTACTTACTCTTTTTTCCGGTATCGATATTTTTGTCAAGTATAATAACTTTAATATCTAACAAAATAGTTTTGCATTCATACATGTACCTAGAACAGCTATATTTAAAAAATTTATATTTTTATAAATATGAATAACATCTACCTTTAGAATATAATTATTTTAAAAATGTGCATTTCATTTAACCTGATAAGAATTTTCGAATACTGTTCAGTCAGCAGATACATATATGTACACCATATATATACCTATAATTTACATACATATTTGTTTTCCCTATGAAAGGACGACTGTCCTATATGTAAGTAGTGGCAAGTATGAAAGTGAGACTATTTTACGACACAATTGAAATTTGGCGTCAATGTATTTCTCGTCTAAAATTAAAAAATATTTAATAAGATAATTAAATTAGAAAATGTTATTTGAGACTACCTAAATATTCATATAAATTTTATATCAGGTTAAATTTAATTTTAATAATTATTTTAACTAATTTGATAGATTTCTGCAAGCTATCAGCTTCTTTTATAGGGCACAGGTAATTTGCACGCTATTGAATCCGCTTGAGCTTTACTTATAAATCCGGCGCCCTAATCCCACATGTAAAATGCACTCTTGCACTCTAATAATTTGCATACTCATTATCCGTAAGCGGAGAGATACAGAGACATACCTTCTTAAAAGTTATATCTTACCATAGTGCTCCCAAAGGATAACTACATGATCTTTTCTATGTATCATAGTATTGCACACATCTATTGTATGTATTTTGTAATAAACTATATTCCTTTTTTTTCTGTAAAATTTAGTGACTATATTTTTATATATGTATTTTTATGTTGGATTTTTAACTATATGTATAGGAATAAAATATGATAGAAAATTCATTCATGTTTAGAGTGCAATTTACCGGTCAGATTAATGGGCAATGAAGAAACCGGAGTGCAAAATACCTGTAGGATTACATTGACCTGGGAGTTTAGCGTGCAATTTACATATACCCCTTTTATATTGTAAATAATCCATTTGTCACTAGAGAGCAGCACATTATGGGGCGAAAATCGGTCAAATTTTATTTCCATTACATTGACTAACTAGTATATTCCAAACAACCACATTATACATTCAATTTATTAACATGACGTTCGAAGTTACATACTTTGATATTATTTAAAAGTTCTCACAATTTTTATTTAATTTCGCAAGGTAATCAACAGTATAAACATGTATAAGAATTTAATTATTTTTGTAATAAAATTTCAAAGAAACTTTAAAGACATATTTAATTTAAATTTTCATTTCGTCTGGAATAAAATTGCTTTCCAGAACGTTTTATCAATATAAAATATCAAATACTACTGTAACTTCTCTAAGAAAACGTTTTTACCCATGACTTTTACATTATTGTATTAAAATATATGTAACTTATATACTAATAGATATCTAGTTTTTATTGAATACATACTTTAGTAAATGTATACAAAATTATAATAATACTTTTCTTTTAATTAAATGTTATTAAATTTTACAGGCTGTATTGTAACACGTCAACGCATATAATTTAGGTTAACTGTATGTACAAAAATAAACTAAATATCCTAATTATAAAAGTAAACTTGTTAAAATTGGTAAATTATTTAATTTATGTTTATTTAATAGTAGTAATAAATTAAGTTAAATAGAAATATTAATGACATTACTAACAACCAATTATTTTGAAAATTAATTTAATATTACGTATATTTTTGAATTCACTGCTATTAAGAATACTTTGAACATACGTGGTATGTCTCAGAAATAATGCGAACGATCTATTTTAAAGTTTTTATTGAATGAATTTACAATTTAACATTGTCTCCTTCAAAGTATGCACCTTGGAAATGCACACAGCGTCTCCAACGATTTTCATTCCTGGTAACTATTCTGGAAGTTTTGATCCTTTAGGCTGTTTAGAATTTGCGTCGTGACTCTTTGTCTATTGCTCCGTAATGGCAACCTTTCGACTTCCGCTTAAGCGTTGAACAAAAATTATGACGTGGAGCTATGTCTGGACATTAGGGTGGTTGTAGGAATATTGGAATGTTTTTCTCTGCCAAAAATTCTCTAACCGACAATGAGGCATGACTCAGTGTATTATCGTAATGCAGGTCCAAGAGCTGGCAATGTCAGGTCGCACACCGAAAACCCTTTTCCACAAACGTTCAAGCACCTCGTGATAAAAGGTTTGATTGTGGACAATTCCACAACAATAAAAAAAATAATAAGCATGAACTCGATTCGAGATTTGCTCATGCGAGCTGTCTTCGGTCGCGGTGTGTCATTCCACGCTGCGTCCTTTGGTTTCAGGATCATATTCAAATACCCATGATTCCTCACCTGTTGTCACTCTGTGCATGAAGATGAGTTCGGCTATTAAACGATCCAACAGTTCCTGACTAATGGATAAACGATTTTATTTTTGTTCATTAGACAAGTTCTTGGGCACCAGCTTTGCACAAATTTTGCTCAAGCCTAGTTCCTCTCTCAAAATTCGATGAGCAGTATCCTTACTCATGCTTACCTTATGTGTAATCATCCTGACTGTCAATCGTCTGTATCGTGTTAACACAGAATCGAAGGTATTCTGTGTTAACACGATACATACACGCTTTCATGGGTTTTCGTTGTGGACGGCCGTCCGGAGCGATGTTCATCTTCGATGTTTTCGCGTCTCTCTTTGAAAGCTTTATACCATCTAGAAACGTGTGCTGAAGACGAAGCAGCATCTTCGTATGCCTTCTTAACATTTGAAGAGTCTCTGAAACAGTTCTTTCCAGTTTAACGCAAAATTTAATTGCATATTGATGCTCGATATTTGCTTGTATTTTTCGTACGACGCGGCATTAGAACACAATTATAAACAACTAGAGATCAGAGTGCTAACACTTAACTAAGTAAAATGCACATTTTATGGCAGCGTACCTACCCCTTCCACTCACATATAGTCGTCTCCAGCCTGATGGAGTGTTGCTACATTGGGATTAAAAAATGTATTCTCATTACTTCTGAGAAATTCCTCGTATAACTGTTTAGCTATTATATATAACAAGTGTTCATTTGAAAAGTCAATCTAGTAGCATGTGATTTGCTGAGAACATTTTGAAGTATGTCGTAAATTAAAATTTACTACTTAACCTACAAAGTCGTATATTTTGACAGTTTCATACATACAAATAAATAACAAATAATAGGTATTTATTGAAAACTATAACAAATGTTGAAAATGTTGTCCTTCAAGATCAATGCACTTTAAAATCCTCCGTTCAAAATTTCTGATGATATTCTGCAACATTACTGGATTGTTATTAATTTCGCACGATTATTTTATGCACTAACTGATATTTGTGATTGACATTATCAAATGTCATTTGGATTTACGTTTACGGAACAACAAACACATACTAATATATTCGCGTCTTATTCTATCAAAATTTCAAAGTAACCTAGATTGACTTTTCAAATGAAGACACGTTATATATCTAATAACAAACTTAGAGTGCATTATGGCAAGCATAAATTTACATAAAATAAAATATAATCTGTTCAATTGGCTTGAATTAAGTTTACTTTGATATTTTGATTTTGTTAAATAAAAGCGTATCTAAAACGGGACGTATTTTGTTTTTCCGTATGCATAAATACAAGTAACATGTGACTATAGTCTGTCGTAGTTGCCAATTTTAGAACGGATATTTTATGATGTGTTGACTAAAAAAGATATTTTCAAAATTTATTGCAATAAAATATTTAAGTTACCTATTATTTGCTTTTTATATTGCATATGTGAAAATGCAAAAACATAAATGACTTTGGGGGTAAGTAGATAAGTTTAATTTAAGACATACTTCAAAATGTTCATAGTATATCTAAATTTCAATTGAATACGTGATATTTGTACGGATCAATGAGATATACGCTTTTGACGATAAAACTATGTATTGAAATTGTTAGATGTATTTGTAGACTTAAGTTATTAGATTTTAGTTATATTTCCTTGTCCTGCAGATATACTACACATGTAGCTACAAGAAATTTATACATATGCAGGACTAAAATATATTTGAATTGTATAAATGACATATATACATGCCACATTATATGAGAGTTGAAGTTTTATAATATATAATTGTTAATATCAAAGCAATACTTTCGCTAAATTTTACATGTACTAAGTGAATTTACTTATGCATATACATATATCATATGGTAAATTTGTACAAATTTTTCTTTTTAAAATGTGTTCGCATTTCACAGTTATTATTTAAATAGTACCACCTTTTAGTAAGCCACTGAGCCATAGCCCCACACATCATACGAGAACAACTATCAATTGATTAATTAGTAAGCGCCGTTAAAACTTAACAATTGTAATAGTTCTTTTATTATTTCTTTAAGTTTTTAATTTAATATTTAAGTATCTTTTTGTATGCTTGTTATTTAAACGCTAAATAAGACCTATTTAAAGAATTAATATTTGCAATTTCGACTTCTTGCTACCTGAGTCTTGTATGGATATTTAAGTAGGAGTACCCTCGATAAATACATAATAATATTTTTTTTTCAAATAACTTTTTTTGGATACATTAAAATCATTTTTCTGTTGGTGTTTTTTAAATTGGTAATAAATTACTTAAAGAATTAGGATGATTCAAACCTTTCTATTATGTGGAAGGAGGTGAGGGGAGATTGGCCCTGCCACTCGACATTGTCACGTGCCGCCAATAAGTTTCAGTATTTCGTTAGAGCTGTATCAATTGTTATTAGTGTTATTACTGTTATCTCTATTTGTAAATTTATGAATAAAACTAAAAACTTAATTCTTTGATTCTAGTTGTGCGACAGTTTGAACAGGTTTGTACAGGCAGAATTAACAGATTTTCTAGGATCGCGATAAACGCGCTTCTGTGATGACCCTGTTTCACTAAACGGTGTTTAAAATAACCATCTTGGTTATAAAAATATATGAGGACTGAGTCACTATTTATTTTTTCAAAATAGTCTATGAACGAAAAAATCAGATATACCACTCATACGTACTTACGTACGACAAGTTGAGAATATTTTTGTGAAAATTTGTCAGTAAATAATTGTTTCCGTATGTGATGAATTGATGAACAACAAAAATGATATATTAATTCATGAAACGGAATAAAATTCAATGTTGAATAGTTTAATTCCGTAACAGATGCATATGGAATTTTTCTAGACAGAGGAATAAACCGATGAAGTTATCCCGTATGATTAATTCAGTACATTTTTTTCCATTTTGTGCAGTTATCTAGGGAAACAGGAAGCGTTTATTTAATAAATTTTTGCTTTTTTCTTATTTAGTAAATTTAATTTGATTTCTTTCTTTAAGAGTTTTTTATTTGTAATATGCAAACAATAAAATAAATAAAACAAGCCAAAATAATTAAGTAATAATGCGGTATACTTTTTAAATACTAAAATATGTAAATTTTTTCATCAACATAATAGCGTGTATGTAGAAGAAAGTCAGATAAACTAGTAAATAGAATTAATCTAAGACATGAAAGATTTTTGTCATGCGTAAACTCTGAAAGCAAATTTAAAAAAACGAAAAATTACACATACGATAGCATGAAGATCAGCAAAATATTTTTCAAATGTCATAGTACGCGTCAGCGAATTCCATATTTAGTTCTCTAGAAAATATTATTTAAATAAAACCTACGAATATAAAAATTTAAATAGACAATTTTAATGTATAACATATTAAACGGGGAGATGGAAGAAGCTTATAATGCGATGCTAGGGAAGGGTTTAAAATGCAACGCCAAAACCGGCAGAGAACAAATGTGTTGGCGGGAGAAATGAAGAAAATGATAATCATAATAATCCATGCCTTAGCGTCCCCCACCTTAACGCCCATTACAGGCAACAGTGGCAAATCATGAGTTATTATTACGTCTACGGCCATGGGGCATTTTAAGTTATTTGGCTGTCGGCATTAGCCTTAAACGAGAAAAAAACACAAAAACCTTCTCGGACAGCAAGCGCCGGATTCGTTCGGGACATCCCCGACACGGTAAGTCAGTGACTTATCACTTTTAAAGGGAACTGTTAGTGGTAAAGAAGAAGATAAGAAAAATTATGAGGAATAAGGGAAGACACCAAAGAAAATGTGATTATTGGTTTCCCTATAAACATTCTTTATTTTTATATCCTGGAATGTTTATTATATTTTCTTCATTTCGTGTTCAATGTAATTTATCCTTTTAGTTCGTTAAAATAGAACAAAATAATCTTAATTTTTAGACGGGAAATTTATTATTCTATATGATGATTTCGTAGGCAGTGCATCATACTTCATTCGTAGTTACCACTGATGATCTTGCATCTGTACTATGGTTACTACTGATGATGTGTTATTATGATTTATCTCAAAACTGTCATTTTATTTTAATAAAAATTAAAAACTCGTATCTTTATGACCATATATTATATATAAAACCAGAAAATTATTGTGTTAGGCAACTGTAAAGCGGTCAGGTTTTACATTTTTTTATTTATGCATTTAAGTCTTTTTATAAAAAAATTTAATTAATGAACACAAAAATGTGCAATAAAATGGTTATGTTTTATGGTTGTGAATTCATTATAACATATCGAACACATCGAAAGCTAAACCTAAAATTACTTTGCAGATTTTTACGATCGGCAACAGTATCAATGCTTATTTCAAAAACAGTAGGGAAGAAGATACTGTTATATAATATAAGAATATTTTTTTAATGTTATTTAACGTAATAAGGTAACTAGTTTCTTTCCTTAAACATTTTTTTCCTTTTATAATAAATTTACAAACTTAAGTGCATACGAGGGGGTATTGCCTGTTCGCGGACCTCTGCCGCAGGGATTGAGCTACCCACCAGGCGCGTCCCTAGGTGGCGGATAAGGGGACGATCAGGTCTCTCTTGGGGGACCTGATTAGTGGTAGTCATAAGCGGGATGGATAGGTCTAAAAACCTTTTAATCCTTAGCGAAAGCTGTCACCGCGGACCAGCTCTCCCAAGCTATGGTGTAAGGCAACGTGCTTACAGCTGAATGGCCACTGGGGTATATATGGTCTCAAGCGTTCCCCTGGGGGCACTAGGCGGCACCCCCTTGTATTTACGCCTTGTGCCTGTAATGGAAGCTCTGCGGGCATTGACCTCATACTTCTTCTATACTCGTGGGAATTATATGAACCGAGAAAAAAAACAAAATATTAAAAAGATGGAGTCTGAGGAGAATCCAAAACCTAAGGAGTTTATAGAGACTCCCTTGGCAATGGAGACTGATGAGACTCCAAAAAACATAACTGAAACGCAACGGACTGAAACTGAGAACGTTGAGAAAACAGAGGGTGCACCCAAGGAAAGAAAACATCTTTCCGGGGCACAAAGAAAGAAATTAAAGAAGATGAGGAAACAGGGGGTGGATACGAGCAAAATAAGGCTCCCCCTTCCCCAAAAAGAACCTCAGGGAGAACCTAAGCCAACAGGGGCCGTTAAGCGAACCGTGTCGGCTAGGGGTACTCCTAAGGATAAAGTAACTAAGCGCATGAAGTTTTCTGCTTCGGGCGTGAGTTACAAAGCAGCTCTTAAAGGTATTAAGGCTGCAATAGTTCCTAAAGATTACCCGGTCAGCTTAGTGACTGAAGGAAATGTAGGAGCTATACAAGAGGCCCTGATGATGGTCATAGATAGGGCGCAAAAGGCGCCGAGGTTTGAATCCTCCCGTCTTATGGACGGCTACTATGGAGTCATCTGTGCAGATGGAGACTCGTACAACACTACAAGAGATTACTTGGAAAAGAAAACTGTTTGTAAACTCGTGAAGAGCGAGGAGCTGCCAAAACAGCAACGAGTTTTAGCGTTTCTGCCAGAGACTAAAAAAGAGTATCTGACAGTGGGCTTGAAAAGACTCGAGAGGCAAAATCCAGGGCCTAAAGTGGACCGATGGATTACCCTCAGTTCCAGGTCTTCCGAAAAGGGCCTACATTTGGGCCTTCGGATTGACAAGGAGTCTGAGGAAACGTTGGTGAGGACTGATTGGAGACCTT
Source organism: Melolontha melolontha (assembly GCA_935421215.2). Taxonomy (NCBI): domain Eukaryota; kingdom Metazoa; phylum Arthropoda; class Insecta; order Coleoptera; family Scarabaeidae; genus Melolontha; species Melolontha melolontha. The sequence goes on along the minus strand of OW285235.1, from coordinate 132,608,009 downwards.
ACTATCGCTTTCAGAGGGCTAGCTTTGTAACCCTCAAAACAAAAAAAGACCAGAAACCGGTGATGTAGGATGAGGGTACTCTAGAAGAACCTCGGGCATCAACCTCTAAGGGTCAAAATGTTGAAGATTCTTCAAATAACTCTTCAACATAAGAAAGCAGTCACAGCGGCACTTTGTCAAAGGACGCTGGCTGAAGATGTCGATATCCTCCTCATCCAAGAGCCATGGATAAGTAGAGGTAAGGTGGGAGGACTAAATATTAGGGGAAGGGAGCTGTTAGTTGGTGTCCCAGACACTAAAATTAGAACTTGTATCTGTTTCAGAGACGACCTGGACGTGATGCCTATAATGGAGCTATGCAGTGGGGACATGACGGCAGCCAGGATCAGACTGAGTGTCGATGGGATATTGGAGACGACAATTGCGTCTCTATACCTACCCATTGACTCTCCAGAGCTACCAGGGCCTGATCTTGAGGCCTTGGTGGCATATACCAGTAGGAACAATCTGGAATTGATTATCGGCGCAGAGACCAATGCTCATCATAAGGCTTGGGGCAGCAAGGATAACAATTATAGGGGTAAGTCTCTCTTTAGCTATCTCTGTGGTACTGAACTTGACTGTCTGAATCAAGGTGATAAACCAACATTTAAGACATCAAGGGGGGAATCAGTTATAGATATAACCTTATGTACGTTGGGAATACGGGATATTGTAAGGGGGTGGCATGTATCCGACGAGCCGTCGCTCTCTGATCATGCGTATATCCGCTATGAACTATGTACAGATTTAACGGAACCCAGACTATACAGGGATCCCAAGAGAACAGACTGGGGCTCTTACAAGGAAGACCTGTTAGCTGCAACCCGAAATATCCCTGTTAGAATAGGGAATGTGGAAGAGCTGGAGTTGGCTGTTGAATGGTTGCAACGGACCATTCTTTCCTGCTATGAAAATAACTGTCCCCTTAGGGAGCGCCGTATAGCTAAGCGGGCTGCCTGGTGGAATGCAGAGTTAACCAATTTAAGGAAAGAGAGCAAAAGGAAGGCCTGGAGAAAATTCTGTGAGGACATCGAAGGTGTTCCTGACATGTCCAGAATAAACAAAATTCTCAAAAAAGATCCTTCCAACGCAATTAGATCTATACAAAAATCGGACGGGAGGTGGACTATTACCGTGGAAGAGACTTTAGAGTATCTTCTGGGGGTACACTTTCCAGGTTCGGAGCGTATCGATGATTGTGATACCAATCAAGTTGTCACCTCTTGGAGGGCGACTAGGAATGATTGGGAGATATCAAACGAGATCTTCAAGCCCCATTTAATTAGATGGGCGATAGGATCGTTTGAACCATATAAATCCGCAGGACCAGACGGAGTGCTTCCCAAGCTCCTTCAAGAGGGAATTGGTGAAATTATGGGTCCTCTATTGGAGATATTCAGGTCTAGCCATGCATTGGGTTATATCCCTATTGCATGGAGAGAAACTAGGGTAGTGTTTATTCCGAAGCCCGGAAAAGTAACATATACCCACCCTAAATCCTTAGACCAATTAGTCTTACCTCTTTTATGTTGAAGACTATGAAAAAAATGATATATTTAAATATTAAAGAAGGGGCTCTGAATAGATCTCCTCTACACCCACTGCAATGGGAATACCAGATGGGAAAATCAGGTGAGGGTGCCCTGCATAGCCTGGTGAGAGGGCTCGAAAGGAGCCAACACTACAAGGAAATTACACTTGCAGTCTTCTTAGACATAGAGGGAGCTTTCGATAACACCTCGATGCCTTCTATTATTCGATCTTTAAGAGATCGAAAAATAAAAAGCACCACATGCAACTGGGTTCATAACATGCTGCGTAGCAGAGTAGTTCATGCCCAAATGCAAAACAAAACGATCTTCATGAGGACAACAAAAGGGTGTTCTCAAGGAGGCGTATTGTCACCGCTACTATGGAGTCTAGTAGTGGATAATCTCCTCAGGACATTAAATGAGCAGGGAATATGGACGCAGGGGTTCGCCGATGACATTGTCATAGTGTCCCAGGGGAAATTCCCGGGGACAGTGGCGAGCATCATGCGAAATGCTCTGCGAATTGTAGAAAGATGGTGCCTTGAGGAGGGATTAACTGTCAATCCCCAAAAAAAAACAAGTTGGTAGCCTTTACCAACATGAAAAACTAAATGAGGCAGCGTAAAGCTGTTTGGACAAGAGTTAAAACTAACCAATGAAGTGAACTATCTAGGCATAACACTTGATGCGAAACTGAATTGGAGCAGACACCTAGCCAAAGTGTAGCAAAGCAGACAGGGCGGCGCAGCTCTTCTGGAGATGCAGAGGAGCTGTTGGCATGACTAAAACCAAATGTGGTACACTGGTTGTACACAGCAGTAATAAGACCAACGATTACCTATGGAGCAGTTGTCTGGTGGAGGAGGACGGAGTGGACATCGTCGGTGGGGCTCCTCACGACTCTCCAGCGACAGGCCCTGTTGGGAATCACGGGAGCTATGAACAGCACGGGAACCGCTTCCATGGAGGCCATCGTGGGTCTCCCTCCGCTGGAACTATTTATAAGGGCGGAGGCAATGGCTGCGATACTGAGGCTGAAGGCCAATGACGTATGGTGTCCTAACAAGGTTGTAGGGAGCTATATAGATATCACAGGAACTATACTGGAAGGGCCGATATTTCAAATGCCGGTGGACAGTATGGCACCTGAAATTATGTTTACAGCTAAGCTGAACATACTAATACCGACCAGGGAACAGGCAAAAACTCGCTCGATCGATTGTGGTGCCGGCACCTGGTACACTGACGGATCACAATCTAGTCAGGGGGCATGTGCAGGCATATGCGGAATGTGCCCTAGAAGGAAGATATCGATATGTCTGGGGAAACATACAACGGTTTTCCAGGCCGAATTCGGGAAGCCGGCTGCGTAAGCAAAAAAATTAACATAATGACTGATAGTCAGGCGGCTATTAAAACCATTATGAACCCATCTACCAGGTCTAAGCTGGTGAAATATTGTAAACAGGTCCTCAATAACCTGTCACAAGACAATACAGTGTCGCTGATATGGGTGCCAGGACATGAGGGAATTAAAGGCAATGAGATAGCCGACAAACTAGCCAAAGAAGGTACTAATAGGAACTTCATAGGACGAGAACCTGTATGTGGAATCACTAAGGATTCCGCTAAAATGGAAATCTGGTTATGGCTAGAAAAAGAACATAAAAATAAATGGAGGTTAACGGAAGGTCAACTCCATACCAAAACACTACTAAGGGGGCTGGACGGAAAGTTTTCAGCCAACCTAATTCGTAGTAGCAAAAAAGAAATTAAAATAATTACCGGATTAATAACCGGACATTGTCCTTTAAGGAAGCATTTGTACACCATGGGCTTGGTTAGCGAGCCGTGGTGTAGGAGATGTGAAAAACAAAGGAACTCAGACAGAAATATTTCGGGAGGGATTTATTGGATCCTTCGAGTGTTCGCAAACTTCCCCTGAGGATTATAGTGGCTTTGATCGAGGACACAAGACTAACAGAGTGGAATTGAGAGATCTATTGGGGATAGTACAAAGAGCAGTGTGCTCAAGAGCCTGGACGTGGTGGCGTTCAACCCAAAACAGAGAAGAAGAAGAAGCAGAGGGGGTATTGGTATCTAGTTAGCCTAGGCCATTTTCCTTGAACAAAACAAAATCTTGTTATAATGGCAAGAAATAATGACATTTTAAAAGTGTCACTGTAAAATCTTACGTTAAGAAGTTGAAGTATTGCTGTGCAGTGATTTTGAAAGAAAGCATGTCGAATGTAAATGTAAAAATCGATAAGCTGGAGTATCGAGACATCATTAAATACTTATATTTGAAGAGGCTAAGTGGTAAGGAAATTTACGAAGATATGCTTAACACACTTGGCGATCAATGCCCATCATATACGAATGTCAAAAATTGGATTGCGTCATTCAAACTTTCCGTGGAAGATGAGAAGCGACCAGGAAGACCGATTTCGGTGTCCACTCCCGAAAATATTGACGCAGTTCATAACATGATATTATCAGACCGCCGAATTGGGCTAAAAAACATATAGCTGAGATATTAAAGATTTCATATGAATTCGTCTATCATATAGTTCACGTCGATTTAGATATGAAAAAATTTCTGCAAAATGAATTCTTAAATACCGAACACAAACGACCAAAAGTGAAAGCATCTCGGTCAATCTGTGTTCGTTTTGAAGAAGATCCAGATTTTTTGAGCCATCTTGTGTTTATGAATTTATTCTTATGACCCAGAAACAAAACAGTAATCTATGGAGTGAAAGCATTATGGTTCTCCAAAGCCTAAGAAGTTTCGAGTTAAAAAATTCATTGGAGAAATTCTTGCTTCAGTTTTTTAGGATATCCGTGGAATAATTATGATCGATTACCTAAAAAAGGGTCAGACCATCACTGAAGATTCTTATTCTAAATTATTAATCACCCTGAGAGAGAAAATTAAGGAAACAAGATGAGGCATGTTAGCGAAAGGTGTGTTGTTTTTGCAGAACAATTCCCCTGCACACAAATTGCATTATCATGAATACAATTCCGGATTTAGGGTTGAATTAGTGGAACACCCGTCCTATTCCCCTTAGCCCCTCAGAGTATTATCTGTTTCCTCGATTGAAAAAAAATTTGAAAGGACGTCAATTTTTGTGTAATGAAGAGATAATAGAAGCTGTGGAGGGCTGATTTGCCAAGAAGAAACTTTTTTTTTTAGAAGTGTTAACAGCGTTGCAGGAGTGTATTAGTTTAAGAGGAGACTATGCTGAATAATAGAATATTCTTTAAGTCCCAACTTTAAATTCTTTCAATAGTAGGCTAAGAATATATTAATACTCCCTCATATAGGCTATATAATGCGACTATTATTACCTTATTAGAATGTTTTACAATAACCATTAAGTAAAAACGTCCTAAATTCTTTATTAAATAATTCTAATAATTTCTTAAAGAAATGGTATGTGAATTATTTGCATCTGTATTATTTTTAACAAAAAGTGAATCGAAAAGAAGTTAAAATTATATAATATAGTGATGGACAAATGTGTGGAACCATGTAAATATCCGTTAAATTAAAAAAGATATTGTAATAAAATTTTAGACACGCAAATTAGAGAAGAAGACCCATTATTTGAAGTATTTTTTAAATATAAACAAATTTTTTAAAAAATGTACATAATGTACTAAAGTTACACTTTTTTAAATTGTATTTTTTACATTCTAGGATTCTTCTTGATAACACAATTTTAACAAACTATAACACTTGGAGTCTAAAGTATTTAGCTTGAGATTTACATGAAAATGAAAATTTTTAGAATATTTGTTCTCGTTTTTCTTAATCTTCTTCATGTTATGTTACAAAACAAGCATAGCCTTTCAAGGTGTATGTAATCTTTTTCATCACTAGTAATAATACTGATACATATATGGAAGGGGCGACAATTTTGTGGTACTCCATTTGCTTTCTATATTACATTTATAGCAAATTCTCCTATTCCTTGTTTTAGATATAATTTTTTGTTTAGTTCTGTTTCCTCCGTTATATATTTGTGACAAATTTTATATTTATTAGGTAATGTGTTACTTTTTTTCTTCAAATAGTTCGAATGATAACATTTAATTGAATTTATGTTCTTGCATTTCAACATCCTGTAATTTACTAGGTCATTAAAATCTCATTATGTTTCCCTTTTCCAAAATTTTCATGTGTGTTTATATTATTCCATGACCTCCTACATGGATCTAATATCTATCTATTTCTTTTCTTTTGTATTAGTTGCAGGCAAAACACTTTCTTACATTTTTGTATTACTTCATAAATTACTTCAATTATTCATACTTTTTCAAAAGTATGAATAATTATTCATACTTTTTCAATTCAATATTTTTACCCTTAACGATACGGACCTGTCCATTTCTTTTTTTCAGCTTCTTATTTTTTGATACTCGTATTTATTGTTTTACTTATTTCCTTCATTATCGGCCTTAGTTTTATTCGGTATAATATTTTTTAAAAGTTTCGGCGGACAATTTTACTCTTTTCTTTTTGTATTTTCTCGAATCTTTCCGCGTTAGGTTATTTACGAGGTAAGTTCAGAAAGTAAGTTCTGTTTGGTAATGAAAAGAAATCAAGTAGAGATACAAATAAGCAATTTTTTGGAAAACTGGCATTAAATATGACATTTTCGTTAAATTTTCAGTTGACAAAGTGAGCCTTTTTTGTCACCTAGTTGCGAAATACTTTTACGTTCTAGAACGAAAAAGTCTTTGTCGTTCTAGAACATAAAACAAATGTCAAAATAATTTGTCATTTTTACGAAACTTGTTCATGATTTGCTGGAGATTAATTGGGAAACATCAATTTATGCCGCTTCTAATACTTCCCCTGGTAAATGCTCGTCTTCACTTTCCGGACTCATTTTGAATTAAACACTCTTAGAATATGAATTACAATATAACAAGTGTTCATTTGAAAAGTTAATCTAGGTTACTTTGAAATTTTGATAGAATAAGACCCAAATATATTAGTATGTGTTTGTTGTTCCGTAAACGTAAATCCAAATGACATTTGATAATGTCAATCACAAATATCAGTTAGTGCATAAAATAATCGTGCGTCGATTCTGGTTTAAATAAATTGCTTCTCAGTTTAAAAATGGCTTTCACTTTAGAACATAAAATTTTTTTTAGTCCAGGCTTATTTTCGAAATGGTAATAAAATTGATGGTCTATGGGTTTATTCAGTTCAAGATTGCATGGTAGAATTTCAAGCTGAGTTTCCACATTTTGTAATAGATTATATATAATTTAAGAATACTTTCGATAGAACTTTTTTCTGAAACTGGTAGTCTCTTAAGAAAATCATGCAGCGGAGCAGTTAAGAAACATACACCTCAAGTTGTCAATCGTGTTGAAGAAATAATGGAAAATGAACCACAAACATCTGTTCGACATTTGAGTCAACAAATAAACCTTTCTGTTGGTACAACTCACAAGTTTAAAAAAAAAAGATATGCAACTTTATCCATAGCGTGTCACAGCAGTACAAGAATTGTTAGAAATTGATTACCCACGTAGACTACAGTTTTGTAATTGGTTTGTAAATATGAACAATAATGGAGAACTTTCGCAAAGAGTCATCTTTGTTGAAGCATGGTTTTATAAAACGGGAAACCTAAATTCACAAAATACAAGAATTTGGAGTAGTGAAAATCCACATGTAATTAATGAAGAATCGCTACATCCAGAAAAAAATGGTGTTTGGGCAGCGATAAGCCAAAGGCGAATCATTGGACCAATATTTTTTCAGGGAACGTTAACTGCTCAAAGGTACCGTACGGAAATTTTACAACCATTTGTCAATCAGTTGCATGATGATGAACTTCAAAATGCATATTTCCAACAAGACTGAGCACCTTGTCACTGTACTGCAGAATCTTTGGATTATTTAAGAGAATTTTTTGATGAGCGTATAATTAGTCGAAATACTGAAATTGCCTGGCCTGCACGTTCATGCGATTTAACACCTTGCGACTTCTTTTTGTGGCCTTATCTAAAAAATAACATATTTCGAACACCTATATTGAATTTGAATGATATGCTACAGAGAATCGAACAGAAATGCATGGAAATTAATAACAATCCAGTAATGTTGCAGAATATCATCAGAAATTTTGAACGGAGGATTTTAAAGTGCATAGATCTTGAAGGACAACATTTTCAACATTTGTTATAGTTTTCAATAAATACCTATTATTTTTTATTTATTTGTATGTATGAAACTGTCAAAATATACGACTTCGTAGGTTAAGTAGTAAATTTTAATTTACGACATACTTCAAAATGTTCTCAGTAAATCACATGCTACTAGATTGACTTTTCAAATGAACACTTGTTATAATTCTGAAACTACTTTTTCAAGCAAGTAACGTTTATTGTTTATTAGGTTGCTATCGTTATGATGGTCACCGAGCCTAAACTGTTTTAATTCAAATACGATTCAAACGATTTCAAATATAAATTAATTATTGTGCATAATACAAGTATCTCATTTCCATTTCGCGCTCTATATACAAAAATAACTATATTGCAAAACAATCTACAAACCTTAAGCTATTTTTCTACATAGTTCACACCATTTTGTGCGCATTTGTCATAGCGTGGCACAATTTTTTGTATGCCTTCGTCGTAAAAGGTTGCCGCCTGTGTTGTTAACCCTGTGGTAGCATGTTCTTTGAGCTCATCATCGTTTCTGAAGTGTTGACCACCAAGAAACTGTTTCAGGTGCAAAAAGAGATTAAAGTCACTAGGGTTGAGGTCAGGGCTGTACGGAGGATGGTCAAACAGGTTCCAGCCAAAGCCCTGTAAGAGTTGTCTTATCACCGAAACCATATCGTTTGTGAGCATTCCTCGGTGATTGTTCTATATTGCACGACGTAGTTTTACCATTCCATTTGGTTTTAATGTTCTTCGCATTTAGAAAACGAATTACAGATCTAATTTCACAAGGGGCGGGATTTTCAATCAACGCAGCCATTCTAAACATGCACTAGAAAGCGTACACAACAAACAACGATCTCAAAATAGCGTCATCTCCTTCTCTTTGATTCAGAGCAACTGCTGCGCATGCACGGAATTGCGGTCGCAGCACTGCCGCGGCAAAAAATACAAACAGAACTTATTTTTTGGATTTACCTCGTATTTCATTTTTGAATGTGTTAACCTCTTCTTGGGGCCAATCTGATACGTTAACCCTAAACTTTATACGTGGAAACAAAAAAGTCTGGACTATATGGCAAATGATCCATTATTTTAATATTTTGGGCTTTCAAGACAATTTTAGTGTCAGTAATATACCGTAGCATACCGTTTTGTATTAACGACATGTCGGTCTTACAGGACCACATTTTGTGTTTCGGCTTGTTTCTAGAATTATTTTGCGTCGATTTATTTTTAAAGATCCAACCGATGGTTTCATTCAAGATTATAGCAGTATACCCAAGTTTCATTAACTGTATTGAGTACACTAGATGAAATGATGTTAAATTTTCTGTAATTAAACAAGAACAAATCTTAGGTACCTTCAAATATTTGTGTAAGACCATTTTAGTTATCTTCAGATTAATCTTTAGGATTGCTATAATATACTACTCTTTACAGTAGTTTGCCGATCTTCTTCAATCATGTTCTGAACAAGTCCAATATTTTTTTTTAATAAGAGGCGTTTTTGGCAAAGTTGATGATGTAGAAATCTTTAAACTACCACTTTACAAGAGCTAAATAACATGACTTGTCACCAAATACACAATTGATTTCCATAAAATATTATTTACGGCTTAACCCACGTTTTAAATTGTAAAAAATCACAGCTCGATAATACTTTTGTTCAATTTCATAATTTATTGTAAACTCGCAGCTAGAAAATTTGTCATTCAATTTTGACATTTAAGGAAATTTTAACTAATTTTACACGTTGTGAACCAGACTTTCAGGTTTGGAGGTTATTATGATGCAAATGTCAATTTATACTATCTGTCTTGAATTAAATGCGGTATTTTATTTATAATTTTACCAAGTTCCTTACTGGTATAGAATTTAAACATAAGCGCAATTTCAGAGCTTGTAGCATTGTGTTAAAGAACTATGATTTGAATACGCGATGATGAATCTATTAACATTGGTTTCTTTCCGGAAAATATCGATTTCTATTTTATGCTTATTTCTAATTACTACTTTTTAGCTACATTACTAATTAGAAATAAGCATAAAATGTAAATCGATATTTTCTGGAAAGAAACCAATGTCAATAGATTTATCACCGCGGATTCAAATCATAGTTTTCAACATAGGAGACAGGTTCTTTTAATTTCTTAGTCAATCGGTTACTAAACTTTCCGTTAACAAAAGAGAGATATGAAACAGAACTAGATTTCATTAAAAAATCGCGAGGTATAATGGCTTTGACATAGAAATAATTAATAAATTAATTAGAAAAACGAAATTAAAAAAGACAATCCGCGAATCGGCAAGTTTGATATTTCTAAGTAACCAGGAGAAAAAGTACCATATCATCCAATCACAAAAAGCATTAATAGAGTTGATAAAGAACGAGGTCTCCAAGTTGCCTTTAGGTCCGAAAACACCATCAAAAGTTTCCTAGGCAATACCAAAGATAAAGTTAATTTGAATTTGAAATCAGGTAGGTATATACGAAATTAATTGCGATTAATATAATTTGAAATATATAGGCCAAACGAAACGCTCAATAATAATTCGTTTTAAAGAAGACCTATCACATATTAAATTCAATAGACCAGAAAAATCTAACGTGGCCAATAATTCATTAGACACAGATCACAAAATGTCGATTAAAGGGTTAAAACTTGTAAAAGCCATTAACAATCCCAGAGATCTTGACGCATACAAAAGCATTCATATCGTTAAAAATAAACGTACTACGATTAACTCGGACAACGGTCCGATATCATACTGTTTTTTTTTCATTCTTAGAAAAGAGGTAAAAAGGTTGAGGGCGTGCGAATAGAGAGTAAATACATGTTGCCGTTTTCTTAAGAGACGTAAGTTGTCGTAATTTTTAGTCCGTATATTTTTATTTTAAAGCCAGTGTATGCGTGGACGCCATGTAAAGTTGTTGCGTTATTATACAAGCTGTCCCGTATCGTTATGTTCAAATTTTAGGAGTGTAAAGACTTCATTTCAAGTAACAAAAATGCAAAACTTGTATATCCATTTTTATTTGTCTCAAAGTTACAGATCTATGAATGTGATTGTCAGATCATGAAAAAAAATGTAATTCTAAAGTCAATAAAAAATTTTATTTAAAAAAGTTCAATTAATAATATTTTCGAAATGTCCACCTCCTTGTTGAATGCAGGCTTGTGCCCGTAAGCCAACAGAAGAAGTACTTATCCGAATTTCATACTTGTTTTGTCGGATTTGCTCGGCAGCCAGGTGAACACGATCCAACAACTAACTCTTTTCTTGTGTTCGAAACTTACGCGTAGACTAAATTTTTCATGTACCGCCATAAATAAAAGTCAAGGGGATTAAGATCGGGTGATCTGGGTGACCATGCAACAGGACCACCTCGACCAATCTATCTTGGATAATTGACGTTAATCCAATTCCAGCAATTCCAAAATGTGGTGGTGCCCCATCCGTGTGAAGCCACATGTCTCGTCGAACATTCAGTGGGACATTCTCCAAAAGACCTGGCAGTTCGTCAATAAGAAATTGAAGGTACTTGTCTGCATTTAACCTTCCAGGAAGAACGACAGGACCGATCATCAAGTCATCGATTAGGGCCGCCCAAACGGTAATAGAAAATTCATGTTGAAATTTAGATGGGCGTATAGCTTTGGGATTTTCTGATGACCACCTGTGCAGGTTTCTCAGATTTGTAACACCACTTCTCGTGAACGTAGATTCATCTGTCCAGAGGACTGTTCTGCAGAAATTAAAATGAAGCCGTAACTGTCTTAATATCCAGGTAGAATAAACTAGACGACATAGTGGTCTGCCTCAAGCAAACCGTGTCCCCTGCGATAGTAATATGGATATAAGCCCTCACGTTTTAGAATTCGCCAAATGTCGTTCGTGGCACTCCTAGTTGTCTACCGATTCGACGTACACTGAGAGTTGGAACTCTTGTAACAATAGCTACTGCTTCTTCCTCTAAGTCTGCTGGCAAATGTATTCCTCGGTCGAAAAGATAATCACGCAGTCCGCATTCCCGAAATTGTCTTTGTACTTCCAGAAACGTTCTGTAATGAGAAATGCGCCTATCGCGATACCGATGTCGGTATTCAATAAGTGCTTGACGTGCACTGCCGTTGCAGTAGCCATACACAAAATGCATGTCCGTATACTCTTGAGAAGAAAATCGGTAAGGCATTTTGAATAAAGAAAACGTGTCCACTCACTAATAAGCTGTTGTATGAACTGAAACGTAATGTAATCCTTTATTAAAAAATGCAACGTTAACAGTCATCTGAACATTTGTTTATTGTATGATATTTATGGTTCAGCAGATCTCCAAGAAATTACTGTATGCAATACGACACGTGTTTATTTATTTTAGGATAACATTTTATTATGCGACGTTAACAATCACAGCCCTGTTATTGAATCGTATAACTTTTTTTAAATAAAAGCAGTTTGTATTGACTTTAGGATTACATTTTTTTTTCATGATCTCACAATTACATTCGTAGATCTGTAACTTTGAAACAAATAAAAATGGATATACAAGTTTTGCGTTTTTGTTACTTGAATTGAAGCCTACTTTACACTCCCAAAATTTGAACATAACGATACGGGACACTTGTATATTACGCCTATATTCAGTAAAACCACACAAGGAGGTGCAAACCGTTGTGCAGACAGTAAATGGCTCACTCCAAATGCAAGTAATTTTTTTTACCAGTCTTTGCCCTGAGCAATTGTTGAACAAATTATTAAATAAACGACCAGAGCACATAAATACGGAACAAGTGTTTCTTTCATGCAATCCTTTCTGGAGAAATTTATCTAGAGGACGGTAAAAATCTTCCAGTAGGTGTGAATGAACTGTCAAAATGGACCAAACAGACAGCGATCCGTATTGTTACTGATGCGCAAATTAAGAAGATAACTAACCACAGTCATAGATCAACTGTGGTTACCAAATTAGCAAAAGCTGACATTCCAGAGCAACAATTAAAGAAAATCGCAGGTCATATTAGTACGCTGGTCACTGTGGTACGCGCTTTCTTCTCTTCAGCCATATTTGAACATACAACCTGAGCTACAGGAAAATATTTTAGAAAAGATGCGAAATAGTATCTTTAAAGTTTAACGTTCTGTAACTACAAATTCAAACATTTTATCGCTGCCCACAAACCTTTAAATGCAAGAAAATGTTGATGCTGATGGTCCAGTAACAGTAAATTCCAACGTTTCATCCGAAATAAATAAAATAAAAATATAAATTTATTTTTGTTAATTAACATGTGTGTCTCATTATATTCTCTTCCTAAATATAATTCAAAGTACGCTTAAGAATCGATAATTTTTCTGAAATCCCAACTAATCCAGCCCCAATTTAAAAAAAAAACTTTAGAAAAAACTCGTGCTTTACACTCGTTGTATTTTCGTCGTTGGGACTGATATTCGGGGCATTTCAAAAAAATTATCGATAATAAGCGTACCAGTTATTATATTACCCTTGAAAATATATTTCCATACATGCAGACGCGTGTTTCACCTTGCTATAGAATCATCAGTACATGCTGCTGGGGAGATACTTTCACCTTAAATAACACTCATACTACATTAAAACAATTATTAAGACACGGCGTGGAGAAACATTCAGCGCCGTTCACTGACTAATGTCAACATTACGAACGCCAAAACAACCACCGTTGTCTCATGCCAAGTGTTAGGTCGTGAGGTTTTACGTACTCAAGTATGTTTCAAATTATTTTGCGATATTTCTAATTACAATAATTTAAAAAGATGGTTATGCTAAACTATAAAATATAATCAAATAATTTTAAAATATTTCAATTATGTACTTACCTATTGTCCTATATACTGAGCAAAATATAATAGTGAAAACGACGAACCAGGTATTCCAAACGTGATCTCTATTAACAGTTGCGACACCCAAAAACATGAAGATGATTGTCTCTGACGAACTACTTAACATCTTCATTGCATATTTAACTGTAGTGTGGGATTTATATGATATGTTTGATTCAACATAATTCTTCATCGTAATACCACAGAATGTTATCCTGCAAGAGATTAAACATAAAAATATTATTGATAGTTTTTTTAAATTTACACTACATTTATTTTAAACCTATGAAAAATATTGTTTCGTGTTTTTTATAATTTTTAAAATTATTTACGTTATTTTTTAATTAAAAATATATCTTGTAATACTGGTCTATATTCTGCCATCTATAAAGCAATATTAAGTAAAATATATTGCAAAAAGGCATGGGTCTTCTAAGTTATAGGGTTAGTTAGCAATTTGTACTTTTATTAAATTTATACCAGTTTTTACTTAGTATAATTAATTTTTAATTATTAATAAAATGAAAAGATTAATTTATTCGCTTTCTCGTCTTCCCCCTAAATTTTTGCTATGATTTTCCACATTCTTGTGATTAATACTTTGTCACCGTGTTTTTAAATTTCTGCTGGAATGTTACCCACCGACGCTCTTATTATTTTTAAATTCTTTTATATTACTTCTTTCTTTTTGTGTAGGTGTTCTTAGATATTCCTTACCTTCTTCTGCATTCTTTTGTCTCTCGTCCGATTCGTACTCGGTTTTACTCTCTTATTCCTCACTTTTATTTTGTTGTTCTCTAAAATACTCGGAAAATCCTTTTGTTTCTTGTTAGAAGTTTCTCAAATTTTTACTTTTGCACGATTCTTCAATTTTTTTAATGTTTACCATAAAAGTATACCTATACTTTTTTTTACTTCTTTCGATAACCGCTTATATTTTTTATTTGTTCTGTTCTTTATATCATTTTATCCTTGCTTTATTTCTTTGTTCTAGAATGTTTACAGTCCTCCTTAAATCACTTATTTTGTTTGCCATTTCGTAGATTCTCCTAGTAAGCTTTTTGTTACCTCTTTCATTACTCTTACAATCTGTCCCCATTCTGCATCTATCTGCACTTTATGGGGTATAGCTTCTAGCTTTTTTTTGTAATTTCTTATTTAAATTGCGTAGTCGTTTTGAAGCCTTTTAGGTGTTCTAGGTCATATTTTTTCGTTTGCTTCCTTCAGTTTTTTTAAATTTTAGGTGGTCTTGTTGGTCGCTGTCTAGATTTGTGCCATTTGACATGATCAATTTGATTACTTGTCTTTTCATTTAGAGCGTTACACATTTGTTTCTGTATATTTTTATGATCAATTACTATTTTCATATTATTTTCCGATACAAATTCTATTAATCTCTTATCACTGCCATTACTAGTCATATGTTTGCTTCGTCTCTTTCCAAATTCTTCTCAGTAAATATTTTATGTCAAATCTCGGAATCCTTCCAATGAGTCTATCTAAATCCTCATAAGGGATTGTCTTAATTTATGAATTGTTTTCTTCGGGTTCTTGGATGCACGTGAGATGTATATCCTGAGAAGGATCGTTGTCTTTATACTTCGACAGGAATACACCATCATTTTTTAGAGCTAGTCGGTAGTTGGCTAGAGCTTGATATTGTCTACTGTACATCGTCCACAGTATTCTTTTGAAAGGTCTTTAGAGATTCTGCCTTTCGGTCCTTGCTCTCTTAGCAAGGAGTTACATATAAGTGGAGTTACATATAAGATGATCAGGATAGCTTCTTTGGCGATTATTATATATACTTACATATATATATATATATATATATATATATATATATATATATACTTGGCTTACATTTTAGAATTTCCTCTCCTCCTTTAGAATTTCATCTTTAACAATCGTGTTTACAGATCCCGGTTTATAATTTCATATCCGACAACCCACAGTGTATGTGCTCTAATTGAAATTTTTCAATTATTAAATTATTTTCAGATTAGAATCCACTGTTGTTTCTAAAACACTTACACCCATATGAGTGTGTGTTTTGCCTTCTAGACAGTTTTTATGTCCAATACACAGATGGATATATTTTTTCGATAAGCAAACGCTATAACGCAGACTTCATTTTGTTAGCTTTTACACTTCATTTCATAAATAATTTTGAGATCTTATTCATGCTACTTTGTAGGAGCCCAGAAGCAACTTTAGAATCACTGTGGAAGCCAGTTCTGGGAAATTTCTTGAACAAATATTCTCAAAGACATTCCACATTTTTTTTTACATAAAGTAAATATCACTTACCTAAATGTCATATACTATGGTATACTATGTCACCTAAACTTCGAAGTATTGCTCTTATGCAGATTGCACTAGATGTTGCAAAATTTCCAATAGATCGCTTTATAATACATGTTCTTGTCGATATATCATAGATCGATTCGATAGATCGTAAGCAAAATACATAACCAAGTAAATGCTGAGCTTATTAGCAAGGTTATTGACGAAAATCTTATATGTACGGTTACGGTCCTTGAAAACTCAGACACTCGATTTGAACATGAATTTTAAAAATTTTAAATTTTGCAATGCATAAATTAAATTTTCATCAGTCATTTTGATTACAATGTCACATTTAACAAAACCATCATAATTAGTTTATTTTCAACAGAATTACAAAAATCTATTATCATAACTAGATTGAGAGACATATATTAAGTTTTGTATTCTGATATTCGAAATGATATTTTTGAAATTTAATTAAAGCAGGATACTATCTGCAATGTTATTCATAATTTTTTCAATTTACAATTTTTGCAATACATATTACATTCTACGCCAATGATTGGTTTGAGTAACGTTTAAAAAAAGTTTACACCACTAAAACTGTTTTTGTGTTTAAGTGTCTGAGTTTTCAAGGGCCGAACTGTACATACTTCATATTACACGTGTTGCCCATGCCTGTGTGAATTTATTAGAAACGAATTTTCGGACGTATAGTAATTAACAAATGCTGAAAAGAAGAATATCCCTGTATAAAAAATACTCATTTCTTCCATTACCTACTACTTCCTCTATTACTCTATGGGCTAAGTGGATAGGAGCGAGTTCTTTACTAAAAATATGTCATTATTCAGAGACATAATTTTCTAATTAGATAATCATGCCCGTAGCATTATTAAGTGCAGGCATAGGGAAATACAGAATTATTGAAACACAGAAATATACTTAAACACATTTCCAACAATTGCCAGAAGCCATCATATATTAAGAAAATCAAAACATACCTCTATCGGAAGGAATGTAAAGCTAAATTTCTGACGAATTCAATATTGAATAGAAATCCGGATACTAACACACTATGACAACTTGATTCTGAATATTCCAAACTGTAAGAACAGAAATGAAGTATAGGCAATTTATAGCACCCCCCTTTAAGTAGATGTGACGTAAAGAGCACATTTTTACGTTTCAAAGATTTGATTTGTTAACTCGCAAACGAAACATCTTACCTCAAGAAAGATTAATAACTATTAACACAAATTTCCTAAATTCTTACCAAAGTATAAATATTATTTAAATAAATTAAACAGAAAGGTGTGTTTTGTAAATCTAACCAAAGAGAAATTACTAGGCTCAAAGTACTGTAAACAACATCGCTAAAAAACCATAGCAAAACTTTTGTATCGGTTTCTGTCGATGTCGTTCCATTCACTATGAATCAAGCGGCACTAGGAGTATTTATGATACTTCTGTATATTACAGTGTATTATATTAACAACGCTCTGTGCTTTATAGTGATTAGGACAAAATATAAAATCTCTTCATCGCTTATGATTTAAGTGGGCCACTTTTGTCTGCACGGAAGGACAGTAGGTACTAAGTTTTATATATGTATACATATCGTTATGTCAATTTTCTTTATTTTTTAGCGTTGTAATTTTGACGATATTTGATTAACTTTCAAACTCCACGTCAAATTATATATCATAGTTGCTAATTCAAAATTGAAAATGCCGCATCTTTCGAAAACTAATAAAGCCAGACTTGTTACTAGTTTGAAAAATGGGAAATCATTAAGAAGTGTATGGGTTCAATTTAATATTGGTAAAAGCTCAGCCGCAAGAATATATAAAAAAGTGGAGGAAAGAGGATAATTTAAATTGGAAAATAATTTCCGGACGTAACAAAATTTCGAATACGCAAGAAGACGAAACATTACTTACTGAGATTAGGCACAACCCTTTCAAAACATTAAAGTAAGCTATAAGAACAACACAATTTCCTGTCTCATCTTTTGGCAATGGTTGCAGGAGAATGAAATTTAAACTTATATCTCAAGCCCTACAGTCCTTATCTAAATCCCATTGAAAATGTATGGGACTTAATGAGATAGAGCTTCTACCCAGGAAGAATTTTGGGAGGTTGTTCAAAATGCTTGGCATCAAATTTCTATAAATGTTGTACAAAATATTGTCGCTTCAATGTCTACAAGATTAGATGAAGTTAATAATAACGGTGGAATGACGAAATACTAATGATTTTAATGTAATAATTATTTTAATTTAATCAATAATCTTTCTCTATAGTTTTTAGTAATTTTTATTTACATTTATTTTAAAAATGTTTAATAAATGTCAATAAGACACACATTTTTGACAATTCCTGACTTACTATTATGAGTAAAGATGATTAAGTAGTCACAATTTAAACCCACGCAAAAACAGTGTCCCGTTTTTTTTTTTGCTCACGAGAGTACTATATTACTAATTAGGGTTTTACTCAGTATGTATCGGGCAAGAGTAATGTTAGTTTATTTATTTAATTATAAATACCGTGATATCATAAAGTTTCTAGAACGAAGATGGCTTTGTAATATAAATTATATGTCTGAACTTAAGTTAGGAACTATAACTCTGTTTTTTAAATTATTTTGACAGTAACATTATCTGTCATCCATTAATGTGTTAGAATTGCTGAAAGCAAGTTTGAACGTCGAGTTTGAAACATAGCACATTCGAGTAAATTCAAATATGGTTAACAATATAGTGCAAAAAGCGTACATGATTGAAGCCTATTTTCGGAGTGGAGTGCGAATTGATGGAATTTGGGTGTACAGTCAACGTGCATGTTTGGATGATTTTAGAGAGCACTTTCCAGAGTTAGCTGTAATTCCCAAAGATTTTTATAATTGCCTTTCCAATTGTGTTGGTGTGTTTCGTGAGACTGGTTCTGTGGGTCATAAATCACGTACTGGTAGACCAACTGTTCGTTCGGAACAAGTTATAAATGATGTTCGTCAACGTATGGTAAATGAACCCACAAAACCTTTGAAACGCCTTTCTCAAGAGATTGGACTTTCTTATGGAACATGTCAGAAAATTGTAAAGAAAAACTTACACATGCATCCGTATAAGATGCAATCACATCAGGCTATTTTGCCGGTAGACTACCCTAGACGTCGTGCGTACTGCCAGTGGTTTGCAAATAACTTAATAGAAGATGATGACCTGCTAAATTTGTCATTTTTCTCTGATGAAGCATGGTTTCATCTTTCGGGGTATGTCAATTCCCAAAATACTCGAATATGGAGTAGTGAAAATCCTCATATTTTTATTGAATCGTTTCTCCATAATGCGAAACTTGGTGTTTGGCTAGCAGTTTCTCGCCGCAGAGTTGTTGGCCCTATTTTTTTTATTTTCACAATTAATGCTGAGAGGTATAGAAACAATCTGAATGAATTTATTGAACAGTTGCATGATGATGAATTGCAATATGGATACTTTCAACAAGATGGTGCAACGGCACACACAACACGAGAAAATATTGCTTTTCTTCGTGAGTTTTTTGACGATCGGATCATAAGTTTACATACGGAAGTTGAGTTTCCACCACGATCACATTGTTTGACAATTATGGACTTTTTCGTGTTTCCTCACCTAAAGAATAGAATATTTAAAACTCCTGTTGTTATTTGCAAGATATGCAACAAAGAATTATTGACGAATGTGCATTAATAACGCCCGCAATGCTGCAAAATGCCTTTAACAGCATGAAAAGGCGTGTCACATTGGGAATTGAAAATAACGGACAACCATTTCAACATTTGCTTTAATTTTGCCTTTTTTTATTAATAAAATTTTGAATACAAGCTGAGCTTGTTGTTTTATTGTATCTTTATTAAATCAAATGACATATTTATTGATGTCACGATGACACTATCAAAATAATTTTCAAAAATTAAGGTTAAGTTACCAGTATGATAATATGGATAAAGTTCAGACATATATTTTGTATTTCAATGCCATCTTGGACCCAGAAACTTTATGATATCGCGGTATCATATACTCGTATAACCCACTTGCCTTATTTACGTAGCACAATTTGGATAAGATTGCTGAAATAACGGTTTATCGCAAACTTTACAAACTAGTTTTGCACAATCGTAATATAAATCCGGAAATTTACTGATATACTTTTTTACATTATCAAGCGATGGTCGCTTTTTGCGCTTCTGTACGCCCGACGTACTATGATTTACATTTAGAACGCGTAAACGGTAACGATGAAGCGTTCGATTATCTCCCGTCGAGACACAAGATGAACTAACACAAAATGTGACTGCTTCGCTTTCTATGTTGCGCGCGGTGATACGTACTGAAATCAGTCCTGATATGCAGACACGCTGGCCCACTCTTCTTATGACAATTTTTACAAAATATTGTAACAGAAGGCACATATTGGTAACACAGAGAGTGATGCGCATTAGAGAATGCGGTAGTAGATTTTCGTTTCTTGTTGAGTATATCTTACTTTTCATATCATGTTATAAAATTTAATAAACATATAATGTATTTGCATTATTAATTTCAAGAATGCAAATATTCAAATATCTTTTCAAATTGTTTGTAATACAAAAATAACAATACTTTATATTTCGATAATTACCCGCTGTATTGTAATACAACTTTGAATCCATCGACGACTCCGTGTGTTTATTGCAATACAGACTATTTTAAAAACCTGTTTCTGTTTCATTGATACTCTTCTCTTGATTTAAACTCGCAATTTTGGCTGATATGCAAAAAACTTTGGGTGACAATAATTCTTGGAATGTCACAATTTGTTGCTGGGTTACGCAATTTAAAAGTGGTAATATGAGCACAGTATCGTGAGCATCGCAACTGAACACGTACATTATCCCTTACATATATAATTGAGTATGTCCAAACTGTCTTGAATTACGCTTAAGAACGTGAAATAATGCGAAGCTGTCTAACAAAAGCCAAGTTAATTTTTAGTGAAGATTTGTTATGTTGATGAAGCTTAGCTTCACCACTATCTTTCTGAATTCAAACGGCAATCTCAACAATGAACATATCCCTTCCCCAAGGAAAGCCTAGATATTTCCTTCGATGGGTAAGGTAATGGTTACAATTTTTTGGGATTCGATTGGCAAAATTTTCATCAATTATCTTACAAAGGCTCAAACCGTTAATAATACCGTATGAAGAAAACGATCTGGAAAACCGCAAGAAAAGGTTCTGTTTTATTCATGAGTCTTTATAACAGTAAGTAAGTAATTCTTTTAGATTATGCCTCGCCCACCGTATTTATCAGCCGTAACCTCAAGTGGATTCTACCTTATGCTCCAAACTCAAACTTTTCTTTGCTGGAAAGAAATTTCGAAGGACAACTTACTGCAGCAACGGAACAGTATTTTGAGAATTTTGTGAAAGATCATTGCAAAAATGGGATAAAGGAACTTTAGCATCGATGGCTTAACTGCACTGAAGTTGAAAAAGAATATGCTGAAAAATAATAAAAAACACTGTCCTAATTCATTTGTTTCATTTCGAGTGTCACTTCTCGTCAAATCATTCATCTCGTTTTTCATTTTTCAAAGAACCCACTTCTAATATTTTGTTCTTCACTTTATACGTTTCTATAGACGGAGTGGTAGTCAAATAATAACTTGAGCTTGCTTTTTTTAAGAAAGTCCGAATCCGAAAGATGTTTCAACATAGTATAAAATGATACAATTCCAAATGGTTTAGTTCTATTTATACGCGAATGTAAATTCATCGTACTAAATAATAGACAATAAAGTAAATATTTTTATTAATATCAACACTTGGTTGTAATAAATTTAAACTAGAATAAAATTTCATTTATGTTACTAATAAATCAAAAAATCATCAAATGTTTAATTGTTAATTCATAAATATTAGGCAAGAATGTAATGTACGAGTACCTAAGCGTAATTTTTAGTTTATAGCATTTAATTGGGCCTTTTTGAGAATAAATGTGTTAAAAAGGACAAGAATAATGTGTGCTTCTGTTTCCAAGCCCGGCATTAAATCAAATTGAAAATAACGTGCACGTGATGATATTTTTCTTCAGTTCGAATAAAAAATTATTATTAGTTATGCAGTCATTTTATGATATTATGTATTTTTTGAACTCACGTTAAAGTCGTAATTATTTAAAAAAATGGTGAACTACAAAAATTGAAAAATAAATTATTTTTCAGAAGGTATAGCCAATGAATTTAAAATTGGATGATATTTTGAAAAAAATCATTGGCGTAACATTCTTTTCCAAACAAAATATCTGTCTTTATTTAATATGTACATCACTGGTCAGCGTTTTCTTTTGGATATATTATAAAAAATTAGGCCAGAAAAAATTAAAAATGTTAGATACAGTTCGCAAAATACACTGCTCAAAAGAATTATCGGATATCTTTTAAACATGACAAAAATAGGAATTGGCACTTAAACTAACACCGACAAATATGTTTCGCCGAGTTTTGCTTAGTGACGAGTCAAGGTTTTGTGTGCACCCAGATAACAGACGTGTTTTGATTTGGCGTGAACCAGGAACACGAAATATCCCTCAAATTGTCTGGAAAAAGGGCCTCAGTTTAACGGTGGCGGTGCGATGGTGTGGGCCGAAATAAGTATCGGAGCACATACCGAACTGTATTTCTTTCAGAATGGTTCACTTACTGCTTAAATGTATTTGGATGAGTTACTGAGATCCTCAATTCTCCCATATGCAGGAGCTGTGGGAGAACAATTCATTTATGTGGATGATAATGCTATGCTCGTACACATCGAACAAACATTGTTAACACTTGGTTTGAAGAAGTAGAAATCGATAGAATGGATTGGCCAGCCAATTCCCCGGACGGTAATCCTATCGAACACACCTGGGATGTATTAGAAAGACGTATTGCCTCACGAAATCTTGCACCTCGTTCAGTTTCAGAACTTCAAATTGCTCATAGAGTAGAGTGGGACAACATTCACCAAGAATTGCTTGATAATTTGGTTCGCTCCATGCCAACACGATGTCAAGCCATGTAGCCATCCGAGGAGATCAGACGCCTTATTAATTTTAATTTTTTACAACAATTATCAAAATTATACTTCTGTTAAGTCTGTCATATACTGTACTTATTAATAAATGTTAAAATGAAACTAAATGACAAAGTTTATTTTTGCCTATACTTAGGCAAATAAGTCATCAAGTATTCTTATCATTAAAATGCTATTTATTTTAATATTTACAACGCTTTTCAATAAAATTAATAACTCCGCTCACTCTAAGTTCCGAAAACTCACTAAATTAAGGGAATTTAGGAATGCATCATAATATCGAATTTCACCGTCTACATTATGTGATAATGCCATTATTAAAAATGAAATGTATTCGCATATTACCCCCTCCAAAATGCGCATTTGCAACATAAAAATCGACGTTGACATTTATGCTGTTGACAAAATTGACATTTGAATTCGTTTGAATTAATTGCTACCGGTTTTCTCCTTATTACTGTGTGCTTATTCCCTCTTTTATTTAAACTTCGTGTTTTTATAGCAATCTTAACTGGTTTTTTTTTTTCAAAACAATACTCACATTGCGATAGTAACCGGTAATATTGTGCTTATCTGATGAAAAGTTCTAGATCTAACATCAGAATGCCGAAATGTTTGAATTCTCAATATTGCTTCTTTGATTTGCTATTTTGAGAAAGAACGTGATAATGGTGGTCCAAGGGATATACTAAAAGTAAAATATATGCGTTAAAAAGAATATTTGTTTTGGAAAAAAAATCATATATTCATAGCGACTTCCTGATGCTTTGCTGTTTCATTCTAGTACTGTTTCAGCTATATCGAAAGATATCAAGGAAGGTAGACCCTTGAGCAGTCCCAAAAAAATACGGGATCGTAAAAAAAACAGTCACTAATACTAATAACTTTGATCAAATGGCTATTCGGAATACAATATATATTATGTATTAAAATAGTAAGTTCCATTTTTTGTATCTCATTAATCTCATTATATCATATATCATAATTACATCATCTGTATATCCTTCAGAACAACATGTTACGCTTAACACCTTGCATGATGCCATACAAAAGAGAAGCATATATAACAATGGTAGAACATCTTTATCAATAATTTTATGTAACATTGATTTCCGTTGGAAAAAGATGATCCCCACAGAGCACTAATCGAACAGATTTTCTGATGGGTTACATTAAAAATAAAAATGTGACGTATTTGTGGGAGTCTGTGTTTGTAGGTGAAACATGGATTTTCGAAAATGGTACTGTAGGTAGATCGTGGCAAGATCAGAATGTGCAATGTATCAAAGGACTAAAGTTGATGGGCGAAGGTTAGTGAACGATTAGTATTACAAATGCATCGCAGTTAATATATTATGCTTTCTATATATATTATTGTTCATGCTGGTAATCGAAAGATTTATACCTGACGCATTGCTTATATTTCCATCAAAAGGAAATGATCTAGACTATCATGGGGAATTGAACTCAAGTAACTTTCTGCTATGTTTGAAGAACAGCTACTTAAAAATCTAGAGCAGCCATCTCTGATCAGCATAGACAATGCGCCTTATTCTAGTGTTACTGAAAAAAGTATCCCAACTTCTACGAAGAAAAAGATTGATATCATACAGGGTTGGTTAAAATAAAATACAACATGATGACAACTTTTTGAAACCACAACTCCTGCAACTTATTAAGCAGTTAGTTTTGTTTTACTTCTATAATTAGCACTACTTAATTATTTAATTTAAGGCATAGACCAAGACAAACGTATGTGGCAGATAAGTTGGCTGAAAAATATAGACACGACGTACTTAGATTATCCCCATATCATTTTACATTCAATGCAATTGAAAATGTATGGAGAATTGCGAAAAAATATTACAATAATATAGGGATATATGGGGCAGAGAATGTTTTGAGACTATGGCAGGATGCACTGGAACATGTAACACCAGAAATGTGGAAGACTGGTATCAACCATGTTGAGAACATTGTAGAAGACTGGTGGAAAAGAAAAGGATAAAAATGAAATGGCAGAATTTATTATTTATTTTGATACAAGTGATAGCGATGATTCCGATTAATTTTAAGTAAAGGCATCAATAATAACTTTTCGATCCAGTCTCTAATAATGCTGTATGTAATTTGCTTGCTTTAAGATCAATAGATCTTAAAGCGAGTGGTTTAATTACTGTATTTGTGTAATATGTATATATAATGAGTTTAGTTTGTTCGCAATAGAATTAGTGTATCGATACTACAAAATATTTTCTATTTGTTGTAAATAGATAATCTGTAGTTTAATATTCAAATAAATGGTTCCTTTATAAACTATTTTATTTAATTTATTGGATTATGTTCAGACATTATTTATTGCTGACTCCTATAATATTTGTGCTGTTTCTTATCCACTTTAATTATATGCAGTAAACCATTTAAGCAAAGTAACGCGATCGCGTTAAATCCTATTAAATTTATTTCGTGTACTATTGATTATAAATTGTTTCGTGTGCAGAAAGATATGGGGAGCAATATTAGCTCTTTTGTATTTGATATATTATATACGTAGTTATAAATTACTTGACTGACTGCTAAATTTCATTAATAGCTGTCTTTTCTTCATTACTACGCAATTAGCATGGATCAATACAGAAACATAACCCATATATCACTTAAGTGGCATCAGCCATAACCTATTCAGTAATTTTCAGTTAACCGGCACCAATGTGGAGCGGAAGCGACGTTTAAAAAAATCGGAACCTACAGTGAACAGAGTATAAGTGTTAAAAGTGAGATTTTATTTTGTGAAAAGAAACGTCAAGAACGTTTTGTGTACGTTGTTTACAAACCTTTGTATTTTTACTAAAATAATAAAAATGGATTTTGATGATGGTGTCCATACTAATGCCGATGCTAATGCTATTCCCCCAGATATTGAAGAAGCGGCAAATAGAGCAACCTTAGATTTTCTGCCTAGTAAGTCGCGTCAGCAATACGATATTGCTTACAACAGATTTGTGGAATGGTGAAAATATTAGAAAGTTCAAGGCAAGTACAGTGAAAATATGTTTCCAGTCTTTTTTTGTGGAAAAGTCGAAGGTATGGCAATCATCAACACAGTGGTCAAATTTTTCAATGATAAAAGCTAGTTTGCATATCAGGAACGATGTGGATATAGGAAAATTTTATTAACAAATAGCATTCCTGAAACGAAAAAGTGTCCCATAAAATCAAAAAAATTAAAAATTTTAACTAGGGAACATATTCGTGAATGGAGGTTCAAATATGAAATATTTAATTGTAAAAGTTGCAACTATTTTTGGACTATTAGGAGCATTACATCATGAAGAGCTAAGCAAATTGCCAGTAGATAACATAGAAGAACTGGGACCCATTGTTAGTACACATTTCGAACACTAAAACACACATTCAACGTATTTATATTGTTGAAAGTTATATTACTTACTACCGTAAATATGCTGCTTACGCCCATTTAACGTTACCCATCGTCGCTTTTTCCTGAAATATTCCAACATTAAGTGCACTGTTCAAGTAGTAGGAATCAATACCTTCAGTAAGATGTCTTATATGATTGCTAAGTTCCTGAAATTGCCAGGTCCGAAACTATTTACTGAGCATTGTTTCCGAAGGTCATTGACATCTTTATTAGCAGAATCAGGAGTTAATATAACTACAATTAATAATATGTAAAAATAACGCGGCGTGACAAGAGACAAATAATTTTGTATTTTGTAGGAAAAATGAACCTAAACGAAAGTAGACGTGAAAAAGATGTTTTAATTGGTACTCCATCCGAAATTACTCAAGCAGCGGCATCGTCAACTGCTAGTTTGTTGCCGAAGAAATCAAAAAGTCAGTATGAACGTGCATATAAACTTTTCCAGGCTTGGCGTCCAAATCATTATCTGAAAATGTACTGTTTCCATGTTTATTGATATGATAAATAAAATAATAAACTAATTTCTAAATTTTTTATTTACATATTTGCGTTGGTAGAAAAAGTATAGTATGCAACTCGTTTTATATACTTGTACTAAAATTGCTATTATAAAACTTAATATATGTACAGCCTGTTTTAAAACATCGTTTAAATATTTTAAGGGCATTTAGTACAATCGAAAATAAGGTAAAAGTCATAATAAACATATGTCCGCAACTTAACTGTTTAAGAGATAACAGCGAGTGTTCCTAGTAGTACATGAAATAGTTAACGATAGCATATCCCAGTAAACAGGTGCTTATCTGCTATTGTTTTATGACAGTTTAATTTGACGATTTGTCCAATTTGTAACAATTACAATGGTAGCGTATTCTAATGCTGAAATGAGCGATATGGTGTTCATGTACGGTCGTGCCAATGGGAATTCTTTACAAGCACGTCGCCTCTATGCTGAAACGTTTCCTGATCGCCAACTGCCTTCACATGTGATGTTTCAGACGGTGTTTCAACGACTAAGAGAAACTGGTTCGTTTGAGAAGCGGTCTTATGATACTGGACGGCAGAGAATAGCATGTACTCCACAGATAGAAGATCAAATTTAGAATATTATCGATTAAAATCCCGAAACTAGTGTTAGAAGAATTTCAACTCAAGTGGGTGTAAGCAGCAATCTTGTTTGGAGAACTCTTCATGAGCAACTCCTATAGCCCTACCATATCCAACGGGTACAAGCCCTTACCGCTCCGGATTATCAAGCGAGAAGGACTTTCTGCGAGTGGTTTTTGCGAACAGCTGCTGATCGGCCAGATTTCGCTGACAACATCCTTTTCACTGATGAAGCTGGTTTTACTAAAAATAGAATATTTAATTTCCACAACAATCACGTTTGGTGTGACGAGAATCCTCACGTTACCGTTGAAGCCAGACACCAGCAGCGTTTCTCTCTAAACATTTGGTTAGGCATGATAGGGGACCGGTTGTTAGGACCGATTGTTTTGCCACAACGCTTAACAGGTCCTGCATACCTCGAGTTCTTGGAAAATACTTTACCTGAGCTTTTGGGAGATTTACCTATAAATCTGAGACTGAACCTCTGGTTTATGCAAGATGGAGCCCCACCGCACTTTACGCGTGCTGTTAGGGAACATCTTAACAATGAATTTCCTGGGAGATGGATAGGGCGAGGAGGTCCCATTGCTTGGCCTCCAAGATCTCCCGATCTAACCCCGTTGGACTTTAGTATCTGGGGTTATTTGAAAAGTTTAGTGTACGCAACACCGGTAAACGATCTTTCAGAGTTGCGCCAACGAATAGAACGCTGTTGCCAAATAATTCGAGATAAACCCTTGTTTTTTGAAAGAGTGCGCGTTTCCTTTGAAAGAAGATGTAGATCCTGTGTCGAAATGGAAGGACGTCATTTTGAACATCTTCTGTAGTTATAATATAAATTTTATGTTAAAATACCGCTAAAGCAAATTTATTCTGCAATTGCGATAAAATCGCTGTTATCTAATAAACGGTAAATTTGCGGACATATATTTATTAAACTATTAACCTTATTTTTGATCGTACTACATGCCCTTAAAATCTTTAAACGATGTTTCAAAACACCCTGTATAATATACTATTTATAAAAGTAAATTTTTAATCCGGTTACCTTGCATTAAAAGTGTAATTTTTAATGACAGTCAACACCCTGTATCTCAATGAAGAAGCGTCTCAGAGAAAAATGTTACAGCCAAATACACATTATTTTAGGGCAAAGTACCAGCACACGGATTGTTTTAAAGCGTAAATGGGACATACGGTATAATAAATAAAGCTAATTTCATTAGGGCAAATTTTTCGATTGTACTATGAGATTCTCGTTCCATATCTCTGTTCTTCTGCTTCAAAGAATTTTGGTTTTATAAAAAGAAGTCTTTTGAAAGTCACTAATTAACTGTAATAATTATTTTTCCCAAACGTAGCCTTCGTATTATGTTTATCTTCAGTTATGAATTGAAAAAATTCAACAGCGCTTTCTTCGGTTCCTTTCTTTTAAATTTGATGACATTTATTCAAGAACAAGGAATTTACTATGGCTCTCGTAAAAAGTCATGATATGATATCAGTAGAGTATCTCAGCCGATTCTAACACCTCCTCATTGACCTTGATCGCATGCATTATTGGCGATCAAGGTCAATGAGGAGGTGTTAGAATCGGCTGAGGATGAGTGACCTTGCCTTCAAGGTCATTGAGGAGGTGTTGGAATCGGATGGTGGTGGCTTAGGTCATTCGAAGGTCAATGTCGTGTGTAGGTCGTTTGAATGTCAATGTCACCTTGATTTCAAAGTCATTGGGGAGGTGTTAGAATCGGATCCACAGAGTGGTTTTTTCTTTTATTTTATTGATAATTAAATATAAATAAAAAACTATAGAGCTGTTTATCTAACATTTTTATTGATAAATGAAGATAATTTTTAGTATATAAAATATATTATTTAAATCATATTTAATGTTTTAGTTTTTTTTTTTTCGGTGTTTTAAATTTTCTAAATTGTTGGGTAATACTCTTTTTACAAACTGAGCAATTTCTCTTTGAAGGGGCTGGACCGTCAATTTGTTCCTCACCGGTATTATAGTGTTTAAAACACGGTCGATATTCTTCTAGTTCAATTTGTTTGTCAGGTGAAATTAAATGCCAGAACTCCTCTATCCATTCTGGGGTTACTTTCGTTTTAAATAAATCTAATGGAATATACTCTATTAGATTTGTTTTAATACCAGATAGATGACCATAATTTTCATAAACAAACTTGACTGCTTCTAATATCAATTCTAGGTGTTGGGACATTTTGTTTTAATGGCTGGTTTCAGTATACTAAGCTTCTATATTATTTTCAACAATATTTATTGGCGATCAAGGTCAATGAGGAGGTTTTAGAATTGTTTGAGGATGATTAAGGTCATTTGAAGTTTAAAGAATAAAGAAGAATGTTAGGGTGGGGACAATGTTAGGGTATATAAAGTTAGCTTATGTTAAATAGATGCTAGTATTAGAGAATATGTTGAAGCGGAAGTTTAATGAGGTACCACAGAGTTCTTTATGTTCTTTAATTGTGGAAGAAAGTGAATTGGAAACTGATAATAGTGGTTCTTTGGTAGTGGAAGAAAGTGAAGTGGTAAAAGATAATAGTATTGATAGAGGTTTACAAGTGGTTGGAGATATTGAGGCAGATTTGGGTATTGAAGAATTTTTTAATAAAATGTCTGAATCAAATAAATTTTGGGAACATGTAGATGTAGCTGCAGAGAATTTTGCACGAGAGACATCAAGTGGTGAAAGATTTGTTGAAAAATATGTTAGAGAACCAATTTGGGAGTTACCATTAGTAGGAGAAAAAATTTTCTTTTTGAATAAAAGTCATTCAAAATGGATATGTATTGGTTTATTACCACACCAAGATTTTGAACCAAGGTTAAAAATTGTTTGTGTAAAGAAACAATGTGTATGCTTTAATTCAAGGGAATGGAAGTGGGTAATGGCGGAGACTGCAAAGTTAAGGCAGTATTTTGATTATAATAATGGTATATTTCCAACTTTTAGAGGTATGAATATTCGAATATCACCTGAATCATTTGATGGAGTAAGTAGAATTGTGAAGATAGAAAAAGGTGGCGAGTATGTGTATTTAGCGTTTGAAAGTTTATCGGAGTTATGGCGGTTGAAGGAAACATTGGATTGTCGATTAGCTGTTTTAGAAGATATGAAATATCATGTATTTTATAATGATATGGTCCGATGTGTAGCTGAAAGTGGTGGAGAAGTGGATGTAGAAATCGATCGAATGTATAGTGGTGTAATATCCGAATGTGTTTGTATAATGAAGGAGTTAGTTATGTATTGGCCTCAAAAAATTAAAAATGATGTAAATTATTTGAGGAAAAATTATATATGATTAGGAAATATAATATTAAAATAAATTTAATGTGTTTTATTTTTTAAATTTGTAAGAAATGAATCCTGTAAGATAAATTTTAAGGTTTTTAGGATTAAGTGAAATCGACTATTAAGTATTTATATATTGTAATTGCAGATGCGGTTTTTGTCATTTAGATTGTTGATGTTGACTGAGATAGTTTAATATATAAGATTGTGATGGTATTTAGAAGTGGTAGTTTGAATAAGGCACGCAGAAGGAAAGGTGGTGGATTGTTGAATACTGTGATAAATAAGCTTCCAGTAGAATTGCACATACCGGGTTATAGATTTTGTGGTCCAGGAACGAAATTAGAAAAACGATTGAGAAGAGGTGATAAGGGGGTGAATATTTTGGATGAGGCTTGTAAAGAGCACGATATATCATATTCTCAATCAAGTGAATTGTTAAAAAGGCACGAAGCGGATGAGAAATTGTATGAAAAAGCTGTGGAACGAGTGAAGAGTAGAGACGCAGGTATAGGAGAAAGGTTAGCTGCAACTGTGGTTTCAGCTGCTATGAAAGCTAAAACAAAATTAGGTATGGGTTGGAGTAGGCAACGGAAAGAAACGAGTAAAAGTGGAAGGAAGGGTAGTAGAAGAAGTTATAGGAGGAGAAGGCAGGGGTATCGATTAGGTGGTGCTATTTCTTTTTTGCAAGCAATGAAGAAAGCACGGAATGCAATAAGACGGATTGGTAAGAAGAAGGGTGTTTTAGAGAATGCGAGAGTTGCATATCAAAGTTTAATAAAATCTGGAAGAAGAATAAAATATCCGCGATCTAGGGTAATTGCGGTACCAAAAAAAGGTGGATTTTTACCGTTAATCCCATTATTTGCAGCATTGGGTGCTTTAGGATCATTAGGTGGTGGTGCCGCAGCAATTGCAAAAGCAGCAACTTCTGCAAAAGCTGAAAGGGATCAATTAGATGAAGCAAAGCGACATAATATTGCTATGGAATCAAAATCTGGGAGTGGTTTATATGTGAAACCATATAAGTCTGGGTGTGGTGTATCTGTTGGAAGTGGATTATATGTAAAGCCGTATAAATCTGGTTGTGGTGTTTATTTACCTGAAGGTGCTAGTTCAAAAAACTGATAGGCAGTTTACCTCGAAGGCCTTTAACAGAAAAAGATTTGTGGATGTATGTTCAAAGGTGGAGAATTGGTAAATTTCGGGGTATTTTTAGTAAAGATGTGTTACCGATAATTATACGCAAAAGAGAGAATGGAATAGTAAATTTGGATGATGATGTTGGTCAAGGGACTCATTGGGTAGCATATAAGAAAAATAATGCTGTAATAAATTATTTTGATAGTTACGGTGATTCAAGACCTCCGATTGAGGTTGAAAAGTATTTATTATCGAATGGTGGTGGTGTTTTACAGTATAACTATGAAAGATATCAAGACAGTAACAGTGAAAATTGTGGACATTTGTGTTTATTGTTTTTGAAAGGATTTATTAAATAAGAAGGCGTTTGTTGCGATTGTTTTATTAAATATTAGTGCAACGATTTTGGAAAGTTGAATTTAAATTAGAAATGGATGCGGATGGTAATGGAAGTGTGAATAATTTGACTTTTGTTTTGACAGGGAAGGGATCTGAGGTGGGTTGTGTACTGAATCCACCTATATATTTAAATGGTGAATATGAGATGTGTATGTTAAGTTTGCAAACTTATAATTCTATCCCTAATGTTACTAGTAAAAATAATGTTTTTAAATATTCAAGAAGTGAGTCAAGTGCTTGGAAGGAGATAATTATTCCGGATGGTACTTATGATATAATGGATTTACAGAAATATGTCGATGAGCATTTACGGATTGCGGAAGGAGCAAAACATTTTTTCTTATTAACTGGTAATAGTAATACTATGAAAGTGTTTATGAAGGCGTCTGTAGATATTGATTTTGGAGTGGAAAATTCCATTGGTTCTTTATTAGGTTTTTATAGAAGGGTTATTGGAAAACAGATACCGAGTCATAGTGATGAAATAGTTGATATAAATAGAATTAGTGCTGTTGATATTATGTGTAATATTGTAGATGGATCATACATTAATGGTGAATTATCACATGTTTTGTATCATTTTTATCCAAATGTTCCACCAGGTTTTAAAATTATAGAGGTTCCGCAAGAGAAAATTTATATGCCTGTAAATACTAATGTATTATCTGATATTATTATTCGGGCTGTAGATCAGATAGGTCAACCAATTGATTTAAGAGGTGAAGAGATGACAATATATTTGAGGATTAGGAGACGTTAGGTTTTAAAAATAAATGTTTTATGTTTTAGGAATAGTAAATGATTTATTGAGGGAAATGATTGTATATATTAGTGAATATTTAAATAATTAAAGAATAGTATTAGTACAATTGTTGATTAAGTAGGGTGTGTAGTAATAGATGTCAAAGGTGAATACTGGATATTTCACATATTAATTTGAATTATTGAGATTATAAATTGGAGAATAATGAGGAGCAGTAGTATTAATAAAATGTGGAGGAGGAATAGAAATTCTTCACGGAAATTAGTGAATAAGTTGTGGAGGATTATTGGTGGAGTGAGGGTACGAAATTGTTTAACAAATGAGAATAGGCGGTTTTTGAAAGGTATGGGATATAAAGTTTTGGTGTAGATTTATTTAAGTGAGAGGGAGTTTTGGTATGTTGATTTTGGGATATTAAGAAATAAAGAGAGGATTATGCTTTAGTATAGAAAGATATTTGTCTAGAGAAGAAGTTTGTTGTGAAAGTGTGATAGTAACAATTTTAAAAATGGAAGTTTTAGATGTTTTAAGAAGGGTTCGAATAGATAATTCTATTGTGGAGTTGGAATATCATAATCATGTTCCGTTTGGTTCACCAAGATATGAAAATAATGATGAGATTAGAATTGTGGTACCAGAAATAGATAAGTATACTTTACCATCGGAGTCAGAATTATTAATTGAGGGGAAGTTACGATTGTTTAGTGATGAAAGTAAGGCTAGTGCTACAGCGTTTTTAATTAATAATGCGGCAGCTTTTATGTTCAGCAATATTAGATATGTGATTAGTGGAGTGGAGGTGGATGAAGTAAGAAATGTAGGTATTACATCGACTATGAAAGGATATTTTTCTCATAGTCCAAGTTATATAAATAAATTGGAAAATTGTGGTTGGGAATTTTCTACTGGAAAGGCTCCGGTTTTGGATAATAAAGGTAACTTTAGTATATGTATACCATTGAAGATGCTAATGGGTTTCGCAGAAGATTTTAAGTCTGTTATTTTAAATATGTCTCAGGAGCTTGTGTTGAAGAGATGTGCTGATGATAATGATGTAATTTATAATACAAGTGGTGCTGTTAATGAGGGTGTTAGGTTAACTATTAATGCTATTGTATGGCGGGTACCACATGTTAAAGTTGGTTTAAGTCAGGATTTGGCGTTAACTAAATTAACAACGAAAAATACTATAATGGAAATGTTTTTTAGAGGATGGGAAATTCATGAAAATCCGGGAATTCCAGAGACAACAAAACATAGTTGGGCTATTAAGACAGCTCCACATTTAGAGACACCTAGATATATTATTTTGGGTTTTCAGACTGGGAAGAAAGGGAAAGTGGATCAAAATATGAGTAGATTTGATGCAATTAATTTAACTGATGTGACAGCTTATTTAAATGGTAAAAAATATCCATATGAAAATGTTCGAGTGGATTTTGATGAAAATCGTGTAGCCGTTTTATATAATATGTATGCTAGATTTCAACAAGTTTATTATGGTCATGAATATACTGAGCCGATGTTAAAATTAAGTCAATTTAAATTGTGTCCATTAATTGGTATTGATTGTTCACATCAGGAAGGTGCTATACATAGAAGTGGTGTGGAGATTAGAATTGAATTTACGGCGAAAGATAATATACCAAAAGATACGGTTATGTATTGTTTGATATTACATAATAAATTGTATCAGTATTCACCATTTAATAAGGTGGTGCAGCGACAGTATTAGTATTTTTTGTTTGTTTGAGGAGTAAGATGGGTGGTGGGAGATATGATAAATACAGTTTATGGAATGTGGTTGTGTAGTGTATGGTTACTGATTGGGTGAGAAGGTTGTTTAGTTAAAGATGCTGGATTTAAGTGGGAAGAAATATATAATTATAGATTTTCAATGGTATCGATTTAATAGTTATAGTTTGATGCCTAAGGAGTTGGCTACTTGTGATAGTGAATTTAAGAGGAGTCATTTTATATTCAAACCGGTTTTGAGTTTTGGTGTATTGGCAGAAGAAGATCGGCAAGTTGCAAGATATGCTTTTAATTGTCATCATGGTTTGAAGTGGGAAGATGGTTATTTAGCTGCAAGCGAGTTTGATGATATAATTAAACGATTGTGTAGAGGTGTTGATTTAGTGTTTGTTAAGGGTAGAGAAAAATTGGATTTTTTGAAAGGTATTATAGATCGACGAATAATAGATTTAGTATATGCGGAAAAAATTAGAAGAGGAGAGCCAAGTTGTAGTTTTCATGTTAGTAATTATGTTGTTTGTGCTTTGTCTAATGTGGAACGATTGTACAAGTTTTTGTTAGAAATTAAGTTGAAAGATAATAAAGTTGGCTATATTTAATTATTGTTATAATGGGTTATGCGTGGAGTGCTATGAGGAGTTATGTTGTGGAGAGGGTTGGTAATGTGTTGCGACGACTTGAAATTGATGGAAATTTTTCTGGATTGGATGATGATGATTTATTTTATGTGCCTAAGACATATTTAATGAGCAATATAGGATGTTTGAGTTTAGAATTTGTTTGGCGTCGATTACCTAGAAGTTATCGAGAAGATATTGATTTAATTGGATGTAGACCATGTGTAAGTCATTATGTAATTGACGGTGATGTTGTTGATGGACCTGTTAGGAGAAGAAATTGCTATATGTGTAGACAGAATGATTTATAGTTTTTGTATTAATATAGTGTATTAATATAGTGTATTTATGTATGTAGCTATAAATAAATATTTGAGTTTAAATTTTTTTATTAATACAATGTTAGGTATTGAATTTAGACGAGGGGTGTGGGAGGGTTTTCTAGAAATAAAGGAAAAAAGGGAAAGGAGAAAAAGAGAGAAAGGAAAAAAAGAGAAAAAAAGGAAAAAGGAAAAAAAAGGGAAAAAAAGAAAAAAAAAGGAAAAAGAGAGAGAACAGGGGGGGTTGGGCGAGCCCCCGAACCAATCCACACCGTAGCGACGCCACGGAGCGCGATAGCGCGGAGTGAGCGCGCGGAGGTGGGGATTGGGGCAGGGGGCTCCCCCCCCCGGTGACCTACATTCGAAAATTTCCCCCTCCACTTTTCGATGAAGAACTGAAGAATTTGGGAATTTTCCCGATGTTCAAGGTCACACCTAATATCTAAAATCATCTAAAAATATCAACTTGACCTTGATTAACATATGCAAATTTATAATGCAAATTTGTACATGTATTATGTAATAGGTCAAGAATGACGTCAATGGAAATTTCTAAAATGTAAATTTACATAATTAATTGAGACTTGACCTTTTGCAAAAAATGCGACGGAATTTTTGATTAACATATGCAAATTTATAATGTAAATTTGTACGTATTATGTAATAGGTCAAAATTGACGTCAATGGAAATTTCTAAAATTTTAATTTACATAATTAATTGCCCCTATTTTCATATAAATACGAGTTAGTTTTACTGGGATAGACATTACAAGTTATACAATGGTAAGTAAACATCCATATTATTAATATTATTACTATATTTATATTTGTTTTTGCTTGTATTTGTTTATTTCATTATTTATAATTCACTGTTATATATTTCTTATATCTGAATAAAATTTGAAATGTAGCATTTTCAAAGTTAATGTATTACATTTATAATACATTAATTTTGAAAATATTTTATTTCTTCTGTGTTCTAAAAGTAGGAAAGTAATTACTTCTTTTATGTATCCTGAAAAGTAATAAAATTATAATTCAATATTTGAAATTCAATATTTGAAATTGGAAGTTTAGTATCAGTATTTAAATTATTCGAATTAATTTGATTCCTTCCCTCATTTTTATTATTCTTTAGGAAACACCATCCCCGCCTCAACCAACTTCACAGCAACAGGTGTTTCCCCCTGATACTGACAACCCTAACCCTGAAAGCCTCATAAATATTTCCAATATTAATATTTCCAATCAAGGACGTTTTATTCAAGGACTAGAGCAACTGGAACTTCCAGAAATAGATGATGAAATGCTGTCGGCGGCGGTAGATAGAGCGCTATCTACCGTTGCCCCTGCTAATGTAGTCGGAACAATTACGAGGGCAGCTGTAATGAGAACTGCTAGCGTATTTGTTCCTACTATGACAGAGACAGAATTTCCGACGGTGTTGTCTCAAGTGGCTACTGTTGCACCGCTGGGCACTGCTGAAATGAGTAGAGCAACTGCTGAAATGAAAAGACAATTCGATTACGAACAGTACCAACGACAATTCGAATACGAACAGTACCAACAACAACGACAACTAGAACAACAACGACGACGAGAACAACGAAAATTAGAACAAAAACAACGACGAGAACAAAAACGAGAACAAAAACGACGACAACAGACAAATACACAGACGCGACGAGAACAAAAACGACAACAACTGACAAATACACAGACGCAAACAGTTGCTTGGACGCATGCAATTGCTTCTACACCCATTTCTAGTGGGAGAGAGAGTAGTAGTACTCTCAAGAGACTACTTCTGGGTAGACAGGTACACTCTGGTACTGTAATGGTGTCAGCTGCTGCAGTACCACCACCAGTGGACCTATCACCTATAGAAAAACCAGTAGTGGCACATGAGTCATCATCGGTTATATTTCTATCTGCTCATTCACCTGGCAATCCACCGCTTCAATCTGATCCCTCTCGAGATCATCCTCAATCAGATCCTCAACCAGATCCTTCTCGAGATCCTCGAGATCAAAATTCACCGCTGCCCCATAGTTCGCCTTTGATTACCCCTTCGCCTGCCCCTTCGCCTTTGATTACCCCCTACCAAAGACAAAAACAAGCCTCCGAACCTAGATCAAATGGAGAACCTCAACCACTTCCTTTAGAAACTCATCTACATCCACCTTCATTAGAACAAGAATGTCATCCACCTCAATATCAACCATTTGAACCAGAATATCAAGCACCTCAAACACAACCGCCCTTATCAGAACCTCAACCATTTCCATCACATCAACGTCAACCACGCAACACTCTCGCTGCGGATTTTAAAGAACTTTCTGACAAAGTTATGTCGCACCTTGAGAGAAATTCGTCAGTTAGAGATGCCTCCCTTGCCCGTATGAATGAGCAGATATCCGGTTGGATCGCAGACGTCGACCTGTATCTTCAAGTCCATAATGGTGCCATTAATACGAACATCCCAGATGTTCATATTAATGAGAAAGTTCAATCTTACCGGAGGAAGAAAAATCGATTCGGACAAATCAAAGCTTTGATAGTTGAACATATCAATAGTAATGATGATGACAGTGATGATGGATAATTTATTATGCTTTTAAACTTTGCACTACAGATTGATTTATTGGTACTTTAAAGTAATTACATGCTTTTAAATTTTGCACTGCAGACTTTGATTTATTGATATGTTCAATAACGAAGTTAGACCCTCGTACGTAGACATAGACCGTAATAGTATGATTTCGGAATAATGATTTGGAAATATTTACAGCAATATTTGTAGTAATATTTACAGTAAATATAACTGTCCATCCTTCCACCTTACAATAGTAATATTTATAGTAAATGTAACTGTCAACATCCTTACAGTCATCCTTACAGTTAATATATCACTGTCTATTACTGTAAGGATAACTGTCTAACTGTCAATATCCTGGGGTGACATCTGGTAAGGAAGTATGGATTTGGGAATATTTACATTATCTTTTCCATGGGGTGATATTCGTCAGAAGAAATAGTGTTATCGGATTGATTATCGTTTGTTTGTTGATTTTATGCTTTTTCATGGAGCTCAATATAAAGATATTACATTTACAGGATTTCAAGCTTAATACAACGACACCCACAGAAGTGATGGTTACGGTGACATCAACGCCTGGCCACCGTTCACCGATACTGAACGTATCGGTATCGGCAGCGATGCCACCTACAGCATCAACGCCACCACCACCGACACCGACACCACCACCACCGACACCACAGCCACCAACAACACAACAATCGCCACCGCATTCCCAATTTTTGCCAGTTTCGGATTGGGGATCATCCGATGATGATGATGAGCCGGAGCCCCAGGCTCCGGTTCCGCAAACACCAAACCAACCGGTGCCGAAACCGGCACCTATGGCTCCGCAAAGGCTCATGAAGGAGATATTGAAGAGATATGAAAATAATAAACAATAATTTTGTTTATTATTTTCATATCCCTTAAATTTTCTCTCAATTTCCATTCAATAATTTTCAATTTCCAAAATAATGAAATTTAATGTCATGTAGAAATTTATATCTCATTTAATGTAAAATTTATATTTAATAAATTGGGAAAGATAGATCTGCATTTGTTTTTCAATTAATGAAATTTAATGTCTTTTAATATGTAAAAATATAATGAAATGTAAATAATGTAAATAAATATAATAAAATTTAATGTCATTTAAGATGTAGAAATTTGCTTTTTCAATTAATAAGAAGCGTCTAAAGCTGATATGGTTCAGTATACATCGTGAATTCATGAAGTGCAGTATGCAGCTAGAAGCACAACCATTATCATTACCTTTATACAACTACGATTCCGTATTTAATGAGAAGAATTTTAACCGACACAGCAATCTATTTGGTGGTACTTGTAAGAGAGCACTAATAGTGGGTCCTTCAGGATGTGGTAAAACGAATGCCCTCCTTACTTTATTATTACATCCTAATGGGTTGCGCTTCAAAAATATTTACATCTGCTGTGGATCTCTTCATCAACAGAAATATGAATATCTTAAACATGTAATGGCAACTATTCCAGAGATAGGTTATTTTGAATATACGGATCCGATTGATATGATAACACCGGACCAAGTTGCCGACTATTCAGTCGTTATATTTGACGATATACCCACTATTAATTTGAATATTGTCAAGCAGTTCTTCTCTTTCGGTAGGCATCGGAATTTAGATTGTTTTTATTTAATTCAAACATATAGTGCTGTTCCTAAACAATTGTTGAGGGATAATACAAATCTTTTAATTTTATTTCAACAAGATGGTACTAATTTGAAACATATATTTAACGATCACATCCATGACTTAAGTTTTGAACAGTTTTTAAACGTATGCAGAATGTGTTGGAAGAAATCATTTGGTCTATTATTTATCGATACTGACTGTAAGTATAATGAAGGAAGATACCGTTTAGGTTTTGATACTTATATACATTTACAATAAGTTCCTCTAAAAACACCATTAAAAGGATCCTAC
Organism: Melolontha melolontha; assembly: GCA_935421215.2. NCBI lineage: Eukaryota > Metazoa > Arthropoda > Insecta > Coleoptera > Scarabaeidae > Melolontha > Melolontha melolontha. The sequence continues at coordinate 132,567,563 of OW285235.1, read as the reverse complement.
TTTAGGAAATCTACATCAGTATTTAAGTATTCGTTAAATAGTAAAGAGACATGGATGATAAATTAATAAATAATTTAGTAAAAGCTCGCACAGTTTTAAAAGAAAAATTGAGAACACTAAGGGCTGATATCGCGAAGTCTCAAAGAGATATTGATATACAGTATGCACCTATATCCAAACCTTTGCAAGAAATTGCCGTGAAATTAGGTAGTACCATTCCGAAGCAAAGTAGAACCCCGCACTCGAAGGACGCTATGGAGGATACACCAGACACATGGTCTGAAATTTTTCCAGAAAAATCCTATGCAGCAGTACAAGGAACGTCTATTATACGACAAGGGACACCTTCACGAAAACATGTGTCCTGGTTTAGCCCATACACTCATTCTTCCCCGACCAAGCGCAAATTGGAAGGAGTTGGTACTACACCTCGAACATCTAAAGTTCTAGCAACACTGGACTCTGAACCAGATGCCCCAACACCTAAGATGTCAACGTCATTCACACAACCTACATTCTTAGAAGATGACTACATAGGTCACCTGTTGCCAGAAACGCCAGAAGGAAGGGAAGAAGATGGAAGTAAAGAAGACGAAACAGATACAAGTGAAAGTATGGATTTAGATAAATCAATGGCACATGCCGTATCACTATTGAGTACGCGTCCAGCTAAGTCGATAATTGCTAACAAATCGTTGAATAAAACCCTTCTAGAAACGGATGAAGTTAAAGAATCATTGAGAGATTATGATCGTACTATACGGCCATATCTTATCGGTTTAATGACCGATGAAAACGATGAATTTGATGAAAAATATGGTGTTCACGAAGTCGGTGGGGATTTAAAAATTGGAAACAATGATGTTAGATTTGATGGACCCAACATTATCATCGGTCAATTCACTTATAAGGCAACAAAAGGTTTACTAGAATTGCTTTTCAAGAAGAAACCAGGGAAATTTTTATATGCTGATGCAAAGAATTATAAATTTATTCTCAGTGATACAAATTCTCATCGAGTTGATTACGATCCTGATAGGAAGTTTGCAGCCAGTAAAGGTTTTAAATACAAATCAATTATAAAACCTATTATACAAGGGAAGAAACCTGAAGTTTGGTGGAGTCGAACTTGGAAGACTGGCTTAGGTTTGTCAAATAAGGTATCCATGCAAAAGATGGTTGTACCTAAAAGTAAAATTGAATATAAGTACTGGGACGATGTGAATGAACTGTGTGATAGATTGAGGCTACTAATAGCATCGAAGGATGCCGGTCACTCAGGGCACCAGAACGAGATATTGTCAATAATAGAGGAGTTGAAAGAGTCAAAAATTATAAAATAGTCTCTCTGTATACTCTGTAAATTCTTGGTTGTATGACAGTTTATATTTCGACACCAATGATAGGTAACGATGACAATAGATAAATTTGGAAGACACATAAACAAGCATGTCCTTAAGAGACATTTAATGGATGTAGATGTAGTCTCAGACTTTCTCAAACATCCTAAATTTCAAGAAGTATTACAAATGCATAAAAAAAATATTCCTTCTCCCAGTGCAACAGCAACTTCGAACTATATTATTCCAATATATAGTGACGGTTCCATTGACCTTATGGGTTATTATGTAAGTACGTCATTGGCGAAACATACTTATTTATATAAGAATAAATTATATCGTGGGAAGGTTATAAATGTACACTATTCTAACGAGAAATTAACAACACTGCAAATTGATAAGGAACTATTTAATTCCAAGAGACCGTTCGAATTGGCAGAAGGAACAACGTTTAGGTTGATATACGTTGGTACCAAACCTACGCCACCAAAAACAGAAGCAGTATTTGCGGAAATAGTCATCGAAGGAAATGTCGTCAATTAGGAGGGATGTTGTAAATGAAATACATAGACCAGCTCGGAGGAGGTTTACTCGACGTCGGGTCATCATAAAAGGATTGCGGGACTTATTTCAAATCGATCTGGTTGAAATGATACCGTACGCAAAAGAAAACGACAATTTCAAATACATTTTCGTATGTATAAACACATTTTCGAAATTCGCCTGGGCAATTCCAATAAAAAATAAAACAGCGATTGAAGTAATGAACGCCATGAAATCCATACTCTCAACTGGGAAAAAAAATATTCCGAAGAATGTTCAAAGCGACCAAGGAAAGGAATTTTTCAACTCTCATTTCAAGAAGCTTATGGATCAGTATAATATTAATCACTACACTACCTATTCCAATCTAAAAAGTTCCATTGTCGAACGTTTTAATAGAACCCTAAAAAATAAGATGTGGAAGGAATTCAGCTTCAATGGGAATTATCGTTGGATAGATATGTTGCAAGGACTTGTCAAAGATTATAATAATACCGTACATCGAACAACAAGGCACAAACCTGTAGCAGTTAATCAAAGAAATGTTAGAAGTATTTTGGATACAGTTTATAGTAATATTAAAGTAGGTGATCCAAGAATTTCAAATTTTAAGGTGGGAGACTTCGTTCGTATCAGTAAATACAGGCATGTGTTTTCTAAAATGTATACGCCAAATTGGTCGAATGAGATATTCACAGTAAGAAAAGTTCAAAATACCTTCCCCAGTACCTATCTACTACAAGATTCGCAAAAACAGAATATTTTAGGGGGGTTTTACGAATCAGAGTTGCGGAAAGTGAAGCATCCGGACGTATATCTTGTTGAAAAAATTATACGACGACAGAAGGGTAAAGTTCTCGTAAAGTGGCTTGGCATGCCTTCATCACACAACTCTTGGATTTCTAAGGATAATGTGTTGTAGAGGTTTAGCTTATCATATAATTTAAAATAAAAAGTACTAAATAAGTTTGAAATGTTTTTTATTTTATAAATAATTAATACAAATAAGTAGAATTAACTAATATCAAGTTGGATTAAACAACTTACAATTATTTATAAGACACATTTACAAAAAATGCACATAATTTATATCATTGCTAAAATACATTAATGACTAATACATTTACAAAAAATTAGATATCTATGTCAGAGCATTTAGTTCTAAAAGAATATTTTGTAAGTTTTCTTCCCGTGTAATGCCTTCTATTTTATAATGACCCCACGCCAAAGTATTGCTTTTATCAGGGAGAATATATCGTTTATCATCTTTAGATGAGAGAGCAACTTTATTCCTCAATTCCGTGTATATTGTGTGTAATTCAGAACGGAATATGTACATTTTCCTCATTATATTTCCATCATCTTCCACCACAGTTTTATAATCAGTTACTGATAAATTTTTATCAATAACGTATTTCTTCACTCCCTTTGCAGTTTTTACAGTTTTATCAAGTAGTTTTAGACAATAAGCTTTAGCACCTGTTCCATAAAAATACTCAATAATTTTTCCAGCATATTCATCCTTCATTTTTCCCAACCTGGGTGAAGTGGGAGGTATTCCATGAATATTATCGACAGTAAAATTCGATGTATCAAACATATGTAAATGTTCTTTTATATCATTATATACATTATAATTTTGCACACTTATAATCAATGAATCTGTATCTGTATACAATAATGAAACGTCTGTATCATACAAAGGTTTTAAGAAACCATAGAAAAACCTATACATTACCCTCTTAGCTAGTTCCAAAATTGTGAATCCCACATATATAGGTTTTACGTAATCTACACGTACCTTTGTTAATTCGATGGCTGTAAGAGAGTCACAAAAGATTTTACAAGATTTAAAATTTGGTTTTGCTATATACGCCTCAGCGCCAAGCCTTTTATGAATAGTTTCCCAATGTGAAACCAATTTTATATTTACTCGATTTTCTACATTTTCCATCGTCTTTCCAAATATACTATTCACCATTAATTTATAAAACTGTTTAAAAAACTCGTTGGTGGATTCATTTCGTTTTTTTGTATTGAAATCAATATATTTCTTTAACCAAGTACTTTGTTTAAATCTAATTCCTCGACGTATTCCTCGTAATATCAAACCATTATTAAGACTTTGTTTCAAAGTTAAGTAATGTATGACGTAATTTGATTTATCGACAAGGTTTGGAATCAATTTCCCATACTTTGAATTAGGTGGAATAACATGTTCGGGGCAAAAAGGAAAGTCATTGTGCTGTTCGTGAAGATTTGCAGGATATTCTAAATCTACTTCGAAAACATAACCATAATCTCCATCGTCTTCTAAGGCTTGTATATCCATCGTCGGTAGTTCTTCATTTGTTAACCATTGAAAATCACTAACTGGTAAACTGAATGACATAGCATAACCATATAAATTCGTTGCATCTAAATATAGAATATATTTTTTCGCTTCGGATGAATCAAAATCCGGTAAGAATTCGTTGTTAGCTTTTTCCATTCTTTTGCAACACATGCTCACACCTCCACGTATACCGCTTTTAAAAAAGTGAAACATATCTGCATCTGTTAATAGTTCCAAACTAATACCCGTCATACGCAGCATAGCATCCCAGCTTAATCCTGGAGAAGTAAAATAATGTGCAGGATCTAATTTGTAATTGTGCAGGCAAATGTTTCGAAAATTTTCAAATACATCTGCTAGTAATAATACATCTGATTGTATATATATATATCACTATATTGTCCTAGTGTTTTACAATCGAATAAATTCCAAACCTTTTGAGCTCTGCAATAGTCTTCATCACTTATGTCACTATCTGATAGTATATCATAAAAGCACTCTTTGTTGGGTAATTCCGAGAATGAAAGAGTTTCATAAGACGTAACATAGTTATATGGGAATACACCCTTCTGTCGGATTAATTCAAATTTTTCACCCATATAATATCTTCTAATTTCCTCACATTGTTCATTGTCTAAATAAGATGATAATTTCGTCAAAGAGGAATTCATAAATCGAAATGAGTCTATAAATCTCAACTTGTAGAACACGTTTCTTTTCTTACCATTACAATCTATTATATCTCCAACGTGAACTTTTTTGGAAAATGAAATATATTTCTCTTTATTTTGTGCAATAACATCTACATCCTCCTTTTCCAGTGCCAGCACTTTTACAAACAAATGTGTATCATAATTTGACAAATTATGAAAGATAATAGGTATATATCGGGGCTCTTTATAATTTATATTACATACCATATGTGCTGCACCCCGATAAAATCCTGTCATATGATCATGGTCACGAACTTTTTCTTCAGGGACTGCTATTGCTTTTTCACAAATATGACAGACTGTCTCTTGCTCATATTTATCACGCTCCTCATCAGTTAAAGGTTTCATTTCTACCTCTTTACTTAAATAATTTTTATATAAAAAAGTAACATCAGTTTCTAGCTCTCTAATAAATGATGTGGCTGCATTTTGTCCACGATATAAACGCAATTTACTCAGATTATCATCAAAACTACATTTCACATAATAGGCAAAAGAATATGGTTCATGTTCGAAACATTTCACAGTAAATGGTTTGGAAGGATCCGGTTCTGACGTATCAATAGGTTTTAATATTGCTTCGAAATCAGCATAAACCACAAAAGGAACTCTTAATTGTCGTTCAAATTTATCAAATTTTAATACATATTCTGGTAGTTCCTCTCCGTACTTATTGATTTTTAATTCTGTGCCGGGAAACACTGCCTTCACCTGCTTACAATCTTCATTTTCATGTCTTCGTAATTTATCTTCACATGTAAAGAAAATTAAACACCCTTCACATATGTATTTTTGATGTCCTGATAAAGATTTCTGTGACGAAACTAGTCGCGACAAATTCTTTATCCAACAGTAATGTGAATTTACATTTTCTGAAGTAACAAGTAATAAATTAATATGAGCTATTCTTCTCCGCTTCGTAAAATATAATGGGCCCACTACTTCTTGAGCTCTCACATTATTCTGAAAACATTCTTCTATACCATATACATTAATGGATATATTATTTTGCTCTTCAAACTTATGGATATCTTTTAAATTTACAGGGAAATGTATATCAGTAAAATCTGCAACTGTACTATAATGTGGATACGATGAAACTCTTTGCGGGAGTCCTACTGGTTCCCTTAAAGCAGAAGTAACGGCCCAAGCGAAACATTTGTTGTCAGAATTTTGAACATTTATTATAGCCTTCTTTTTCTTTATTGATGGTGGTAAGTCCATATAAGTGGAACCTCTCAATGGACTAAATTTATTCATATTTACTTCCAAATATAAAACGTTGCTCAATGTCCACCCTGAAATATAATAAAAATAGTAATTTATAACACTGTGAGGAATTAACAATAATCTTATTTTACCTGAATCGCGCTCCTGAAATTCACTCATTTTATTCTTAATCTCATCAATAAAATCTGCGTATAGCTCATATAAATTACTTCCATGGGTTATGACTTTATTTCGAGTATTAAACGATTTTATTTCTACATTTTCCTTCGTCAATAAATAATATAATCCATACAATTCCAAATTCACTTTCATAGAAGTATGTATACTTAGAATACTATCCATAAGTGCTATCACTTTCTCCCTAATATTATTTGCAAATTCTTCCACATCAACGTATATGCGAGACGAATCACATACTTGATAACTTACTATTCTATCCCCGAACGTGCCAACACTCTTCTTTACACCATTATCGATTATTACGAACGCTTTAGTACGGTGTAAAGTACTGCGGATATGTGCGGTATAACAATTTGTTTCTACATATACATCACAGATATCACATTTCATTAATTCCACTTCGTTATCGCTAAATTTCATTCTCTTCCCTTTACAAGAAGTTAACATGTGGCGACTTCTGTTATCTCCTCGAGTAAACGTCTTCCCACAGTATTCACATTCAAACATATTGACTTATTATTTCCCAAATATGCACTGAATAGAAACAACACCTCCACTGTACCGGCTCAACTGTTGCTGGAATGGAACGACCATCACCATATATACAACTCGTCGAAGGTCATGCTTAATATTATACTATTTTATGTGTGAAAACATTTCAAACTTATAAATTACATTGACTTATTTATACTAGTAACAATAAACATCTTAGCATTATATGTATAATCAATCCAATTAATCAAAGTCATACATTCTACTGTCCATATCATCGATTAAAATAATCGTCTCTATTTCAAATATGTCCTCCTCAATTTCTTCCTCCTCAATATCTACCTCGTCTGTATCATCTCCTTGCTCCTCCTCAATATCGTCCTCGATATCGTCTTCAGCTTCACTTAACTCATCATCACTACTCCATTCTAATTCCACTACAATCACGCTATTTTTTCTTTCGTGTGCAGCACCCATATCTACTTATATGTTCAAACAAATATTAAGAAAACTTAACACTTTATGATAGAAAAATTCATTCGTTATTATTTATATATTCACGGTTGAACCCCTACCTCGATGTAAACTTTAAGTGATGACCTTGACCTTCAAATATCCTTGACCTTCAAATGCCCTTGACCTTCAAATGTCATTGACCTTCAAATGTCATTGACCTTCAAATGTCCTTGACCTTCAAATGCCCTTGATCTCCAAATGCCCTTGACTTTCAAATGTCCTTGACCTTCAAACACCCTTGACCTTCAAATGCCCTTGACCTTCAAATGTCCTTGACCTTCAAATGTCCTTTACCTTCAAATGCCCTTGACTTTCAAACACCCTTGACCTTCAAATGCCATTGACTTTCAAATGTAATTGACCTTCAAATGTCATTGACCTTCAAACACCCTTGACCTTCAAATGTTATTGACCTTCAAATGCCCTTGACCTTGGCCTTCTCGTGACCTTGACTGACCTTGGAAATGACATTGACTTTGGTGTGACTTTTTAATAACCTGCTTCGACCTTTAAATGACCTTGACTACTCAGCCGATTCTAACACCTCCTCATTAACCTTGATCGCCATGACCTTGAAATCAAGGTCGCTCATCCTCAACCGATTCTAACACCTCCTCATTGACCTTGATCGCCAATTATGCATGCGATCAAGGTCAATGAGGAGGTGTTAGAATCGGTTGAGGATGAGCGACCTTGATTTCAAGGTCATGGCGATCAAGGTTAATGAGGAGGTGTTAGAATCGGCTGAGTAGTCAAGGTCATTTAAAGGTCGAAGCAGGTTATTAAAAAGTCACACCAAAGTCAATGTCTTCGAGATGAAATTGGCTTCTAGGTCTATTGGTAACTCTTGAGTCCTGTTATAGTCTTCTTTTTCGTTTATTTTTTTCTCTAGTCTTAGGACCAATTCACTGCCATTGTCTACAATGTATTACTCTGTTGATTTGTACTATGGCGCTGTTTTCAATTTAACATTTAACGAATTGAAATTTTCATCTTTTTTAGTAACTTTGTTCTATTTATAATTGGGCGACTGTTGAATAACAATAATAGTAACTGTTACTATTATTAAAAAAATATTCACAAAGATACAGTAAAACAAAAGATTTTCTAACGGATTGTATAGTCAAGGTTTTGACATATTTTTAAAACTATATAATATTTACGTGGTACATTTAGAAAGCTTCTGATTATGTTACATTTGTTTAAAACTATTGCCTTTTGCATCACATTAAACAATTTTTGTTTAAATTCAAGCTTCTGTAAATTAGACTTTAAAGTATGTGCTTGCTTTTCTATTTCCATGGAGAGATTCACATATTTCTCGATTTTCATGGTATCTTCTGTATATTCGAGGTTATTGCTATGGCAATATTTACTATGTATCTTTCATGTATTTTTTGTTGACCAGCACAATGTAAAGTCTATTGTATTTAACATGTATCTCTTATTATGCTCCTATTCCAACAGACTTGGCTACATTTCGGTTATTAATCGATGTTTAAGCGCTAAGGCTTCATGAAGGCAACATCGTAGTGCCTTGTTTTATAACTAGTTTGTGAAATGACTTGACGTGCAGATGTCATATATGTTGCATGTGCTTTGGCTCTTTGTTACATAACTTGCAGCCATCATTTTTTATGCCATCTTTAACTATACATTTCCTATAAATTTTTATGTTAGTAATATAATCTTGAATGACAATCGTAAAACCTTCTGTTTCAGCAAATAATTTTTCATGTGAACGACGAGTTCAATGCACGAATGTCGACATGTATTTACAGAAATTGCAAATACAATGGCCAAATGGAAAGAACATTTTCAATTAAATAAGAGTAAAGCGCTATGGACAATTTAAAAGCAGAACTACCTAAGTAAATGAACCAAAAGGCTATTCAGAAACATGGAAAACAAAGGAAAGTTCTAAGCGATTGAAAAGTTCAGTAATTGCACCAATTTACAAAAATACAAAGTAAAGATTATTCATATTACTGAGAAATATCGGCGATATACGGTGCTTATAAAATATATAAAATAATTTTAGAAGAAAGATTACGAAAATTTATAGAAAAAAATTACACAAAATGGATTTCGACCTGGAAATAGCCACAAGAGACCATATTATTACAGTGAGAAATATGACAATAAATCGACAAGGAGAAGGCATTAACTAGGTATCGAAAATAAAAAATATGGAATGCTTTGGAAAATAATGTCACAGAAAAAGAACTAATGGAAGAATAAAATCGTTACTGAGAAAATTCTAACATAATAATCTTTTGATATATGTAATATTTATGGACGAAGTAATAAAAAAACATCAGTAGTCAAAATAAGAATCTAGACAGGGTTAGGCAAATGTATAGATCCATTCGAATATCTTCAATACGGCTACTTAGATTTTAATAAAATTTTCTGCTTTTAAGTTAATACAAAAATGGAATTAGAAAAGCCTATTAATTTATAAATCAGACTTCCGGTTTAGCAAAAGTAATGTTAACTTTTTTATTTTAAATAAAACACCCTGCATATTTTTAGGAATTTCAATAGAGCTCTGCTTTGGGAGTTCAGCAATAATAAGGTTTGGCGCCCTTTTGTTCAACGACAGAGACATTTAATTCAATCCAATAATGCAAATTTTATTGAGATTTAGAAAAATGAACACAAAAAATATATACAAAATCAATATCAGTTAAGAAAGTTTTCGAAATAACGACCGTTCATTTCCTGTCAATATGCAAGTCTGTGAACAAATTCTTGAAAGACATTTGCCAAAGCCTCCTTACGAATTAATTGCAGTTCCTCAATTATTCTCTACCGTAACTCGTCCAGATTATGCAGTCATCTAGTATAAACGTCGTCTAGTATAAACCACAGATTTTTAATAACCCCAAAGGAAAAAAACTAAGGGATTTAAATCTGGAGACCGTGCGGGGCCATTCAGTGTATCCTTTATGACCAATCCACCGATTTGAGAATGTTTCGTTTAAAAAACTTGTAACCTTAAGGACATACCGAGAAGGTGCTCTATTTTGTTGGAACCAAATATTTACAGGTAATTCAGGCAGAATGGACAGGCGTATGGTTGTAGCGGCAGCTACGTTTGTAGTTGCAAATTGTTTAAAAATATTGTTGAAACAGAAAAGAAAGCGTCGTGGGATCAATAAACTACATGAGCATCGTAAACAGTGTGAAACTAAAATACTACAAGGTTTAAAAAGCGATCAAATGATACATAATTTTATCAAATGGTATCTTGGATCATGTGGATCCCACAGCATTCTGTACGAGCCAATGTGCGGGCGAATCAACCCCGAAAAACGTCCACACCAAACTAGGCAGCCTTGCAAGCCTATTTGGCCGGTCTGGACGTGGCTATTTGTGCATATCTCCATCAGTCCTTCGCAAAATTCAATTTTACGATCATAATTCCCGTCCACTAATTCTTGCACTACATGTAGTTTATACGGATAATATTTTTCGTGCTTCAATATTTTGGCTACTGATCGACAACTTATATCATAGTTTAGTGCGAGGGATGTAGTGGAAGTTTGCGGTAGTCCTTCAAATGCTATAATAATATTTTGAGAAATAACTACAGTAATCACGACTTTTGGTCGTCCGCTTTTCGGTAAATTTCTAACATTTCTGGTCAAGTCATACCTTTTCAAACTTTTACCAATGATAGTTCGGTATATTGGATGCCCATTTTGATGCAATTGTTAAATAAATCGTCTACTTCTCCATGAGTTTTGACGCGATCGTCAAAACCAATCATCATCAGAATTTAAATACGTTCTTTTCCAGTTAATTGAACCATTATTAATAGTTAATTGACGAAGGAAATACTTGTTGAAACTTCATTATAGCGCTAAGAAATAAGTAAATAAACTGCTAGTTTCAAAAATTCTTTTATTGTAAATACCACTACAATATTGTTTCGCCATACAATGGCTTCATCAGGTGGATGAAATACTGAATATGTACAATACAAGTTTGAATATTTATGTGAAAATTATTGGGTAAATTGTGGTGGAAAAATTTTTACAATCTTCAATTTAGTAGAGGGGAGTTGTTTAAATCTAGTTGGTCATTTAAAGCTAATCCTAAACTATTGTATCTATTAATTTCTAAGTTTTCTAAATTTTATAAAACAAACAGAGGGTCTAGCAATGGGAAACCCACTAAGCCCCTTATTAGCGGAAATTTTCATGAATAATTTAGAAACTATAATTAGTACACATCCCTTGTTTGGTAATTGTGTATATTGTTTTAGGTATGATGATGACATATTAATTTGCTTTAACGGTTCAGATAGATAATTAAAAACTTTACATAATTATATCAACACTATTCACCCCAAAATAAATTTTACTATAGAAACAGAACTAAATAAAAGCATTAATTTTCTAGATTTAACCATATCACACAAAACTAATAAACACGAGTTCGCTATATACCATAAACCAACACATACAGATACCACAATACACGCTAATTCTTTTCATCCTATAACACACAAATTATCAGCATACAAATCAATGGTATATAGATTAATTCATGTACCTATGAGTAAAAGTAATTTCGACCTTGAACTAAATAGAATATACACAATAGCATTAAACAATGGTTACTCTATAAATATTGTCAATAACATCCTAAATAGCCAACAAAAATCTAAAACCCTTTCCTTAGTTTATCCAAAATTAAAATACAAGATAATTAATTCCTATAATTCAATCACTTACTTAGGAAAAATTTCGGAAAAAATTGGTACTTTCATTAAAAAACTTAATAACGAACATATATAATTTAAAACAGACAATACTATACAGAACATTATTAAAAACAACAAAGATAAAATAGACAAAGAATCAAATTCTGGTGTATATAAGTTAACATGCGAAGATTGTAATAAGGTATACATAGGACAAACGGGGAAGACATTCAAAATTAGGATGAAAGAACACGAGAGAAGCCATAAAGAAAAGAAAACAGATTCAACTTTCGCAAGTCATTGTATAGATATCAATCATAGATTTAATATAGATTTCAAAATTTTACACATTCAAGAAAAAAGTAAAAAACTTAACCTGTTAGAAAACTTAGAAATTAATAGATACAATAGTTTAGGATTAGCTTTAAATGACCAACTAGATTTAAACAACTCCCCTCTACTAAACTGAAGATTGTAAAAATTTTTCCACCACCATTTCCCCAATAATTTTCACATAAATATTCAAACTTGTATTGTACATATTCAGTATTTCATCCACCTGATGAAGCCATTGTATGGCGAAACAATATTGTAGTGGTATTTACAATAAAAGAATTTTTGAAACTAGAAGTTTAATTACTTATTTCTTAGCGCCATTATTAATATTTGGACGTCTACAAAGTTAGTTGTGGCAGTTTAAGTCAAGTACTGAATTTTAATTCCATGGCTTACTAAACATAAACATGATTTTAAAATATCAGTTTTAATTAAATATCTTTGTCGTTGTTGAATAAAAGGGTGCCAAACCTCATTTTTATTAAACTCCCAGAGTAGAGCTCTATTGAAATTCGTAAAAAATATACAAATACAAAATAAATAAATGTTTCATTTAAAATAAATAAGTTAGCTAAGTTAGGAAGTCTAATTCGGATATAAATATACTTATCTAATCCCCGGTTGGCATTTCATTAATTGAGGAAATCGTATTAAAATCTAAGTAGCCTGTATGTGGGGTATAATAAAATATCTGCCACCGATATCAGTGAAAGCTTCTTTGCTGATGATATTAAATAATGGCGAGTATTAAGAAAAACTTACAATTTAAAGTGAACTTATTGTGCTAAAGAAATAGAAGAGAAATTGTTGAGCATTAATAAAAACTAGACGGAACCTTAGTGATAATAAATGGTACAGAAAGAAAAGTAAGGGTGCGAATCAATAATAAGAGAGTGGAACAGATACGAAATATTAAGTATCAAGGAACAGTTACAGACGGTGCAGGCAACTAGATGAAGAAATCGACAGTAGAATAGAGAAAACAATAAAAGTATTCCATAACACCAAGAGAGGTTTTATTAACAAATAAATAAATAAGTTTCAAAACAAAGGTGACGATCTACAAAACAATATTCTTTCTAACTTTGCTATTTGATTGTGAAGTCGTGGTAACTTAAACAAGAAAATAGGGGTAAAAAAAATTAAGTACTCAAGAAGGATATCGAATATAACAGTAATGGACAAGATAAGAAATGACATTATAAAAGAAGGAAATAGAGACACCCAAAAAGATTGGATAGAAGACAGGTTAGAAAAGTATAGAATGTGAGGACAATTGGAAAAAGAAAGTCAGGTAGCCTTGTGCAATTATTTTTTATTTCTTAAACAACATTTAGCGATGAAAAGAAATCATTCGGCATCATTTAAATACATTGAAAGCTCAAGTACGAACGATATCAACACTGCGTTTATGTTAATATTAATATCGACACCTTTTACGAAAACAAAATTTCCGATTTCAGTGGCCGATATTAAATCCCACATCATAACAATGCGACAGTAGAAATTAAGTTATTCAACTTTATTCCTTTATTAAATTGAAAATTTTTCCTATCTTTCTGCAGATACACAAGACACAAAATCCAGCTGCTTCATTTATTTCTGTCCAAAATCAAGATCTGTTCTTCTATGGAAATTTTGGCATCTTAAAAGTCTTGGTATTGTTTCAGGATTTAAAATTTTTGTTGTCTTCTTCTTTACAAGTAATTTTTTGATTAAGCAGATCGGCGTTTACTAATTATAGTACAACAGCTTTTCATAATAATTTGAACTATAATACAACTTTTTTTTACAAATTTTGCTATGATATGAGATTAGTTCTTGATATTTTCAATTTTAGTGCGTTGGTCAAGATAAAGATGCGAAATAATGAAGTTCATACAACCGAAATTTTGTATACTTTTATGCATATTTTGTTTTAAAAAATGCTTCCATCTTCTTTTAAATGTTGCAAATACAAAAGCGTTACCAGTACAGTGCAAAATTTGCTCAGAGAGACATCACATAGCATTTCTGAAATATGGTTTCTTATATGTTATCTTACACAAAATAAACTTGTCTTTAACTAATACTGTTTCCGGCAGATTCTCTTTAAATGTAGCGCGCTACATTTATGCTGTTAGTATCGTGCGATTGAAACTATTTAAATCCACAGATGCAAAGACAAGAACTAATATTCTAAATATTTATTATTATTATTTCGTCATTATAGTTCTTCAATTAATTGATATAGACACACATATTTTTTACTTGTAGATATTAAAAAATATATATACTAATATTAATAAATGTAAACTACTTACGCTAAAATTCCTGACATATGAAATATCTCAGCATTTAAGTAGGCCAAATATGCCATCACAAATATAAAAATAGGTTCGATAACGCGCACTTGATTTGTAAATCTTGTTACAAAACCGGTCGCAAAACCCCAAATTATACCTATCACAGTACCACCCAAGGCCACCACCATAAAATTTGCGAATCCAGCTAATATATCTGTGTATATTATATTGTCTAGACCCATTTCCGTATAACTTTCAAACATGTTGTATAATACCACAGTAACGGCATCGTTTAATAATGATTCACCAAACACAACAATATACAAAATCTCGTTAACTTGTATCTCTTCGAAAACCGCTAGTACTGCGACAGGGTCGACCGCAGATATTAGCGAACTAAAAAGGAACATGTCTAATAAGGGCGTGTCGCGCTGATACAATCCAGTAAGTCCAATTGCCCATAAGGAAGCACCTGCAAAACAAGAAGCATTTTTTAAATAATTGAGAAACAAAACAGAGTAGCTACTTAATTTTGCAGTATTTATTTAAATCGAATATCTTTTCAGAGTAGCATGTTTTGCAAATGAGAAGATTTAGTACTCGGTTTAACTTACTAATTAAAAAAAAAAAATTTGATAATAATAATTCATGCATTGGCATTCTCCAACAATTTAACGTCAATTAGAGAGGCCAGTGTCTGATCATGAGTTATTATTATCTTCACACCTGTGGAGCGATTTAAGGTATTTGGCTATCGGCATTCACGTTAAACGAGAAGGAAAACCTTCTCTAACAGCAAGCTCTGAATTCGATCCTAAGACCGCTGGCATAATAAACTAGTGACTTGATTGATTAGATGTAAGTGTTTATCATACTATATATATATATATGTAAAATAACTTTGAGTGTAAAATGCTGAATCAAATTAACTCTAATATGAATATAATTTTAATAAAAACAGAATATCGGCCAATGCATAATCAAATAAAAAATGTGCCTTGGGATCTCACATCAGTGCTTACAAACACAATGTCAATTTTAATAGTGTAAACTGCTTATTCTTTTCGCTGAATAAGCAATTTACACTATTTATTGCAAAAGAATTACCTTAGAAAATTTAGCTATCAGAAAAATTACTAATAATCTCAACATCAAAGAACGCACATCCACGTTTACGAATACTTATAAAGGGCTCATGAAATACAATAAAATTAAATTAAATTGAATGTTTTATATCTTCTGGTATGATTTTGTGTCCAATCCGCTGTATTTCAATTTTATCTTATTTAAAACTGGTACATACTTATGTATGTATATATTTTTGCCGCATCTGTTTTTTGTATCCCTTATTGCTTAACAAGTCTTTCTTCGAAGTTATGTATGGTCGTTTCGGCATTTGTCTAATGCACTGACATTTGAACCATTACACGGTAAACTTTGTTTTTTTTTAATTATTATAAAATGTTTCGCACTTTTCACAATAGTTTTGTTTTATTTTCACTTATGAATTTAATTGCTAATGTAAGTACATTTTTATATTTTATTTTATATGGCTAATCCGTAAACAATTTAATAGGTCCTATGAAGAAAACATAAAAATAAAGTGATTTTTATAGTTTAAATTTCTTTGAAAAAGGCACTATTTATTTGCCGAAACACGTAAGATTATTTTAAATATATACATATCAAAGTAAAACAGACCTTAAATCGCCGACTAATGTAATCTGCTATATATATATTGTTACTGAAGAATGTAAAAATTAATGAATAATACTTTGGAAGATATGTGAAATGCCCAACTATGTAAACTTTAAAAGTGTTAATAATCTTTAAGCAAGAGTACTACTAATCCCGAGTTTATTAAGGCGGTTGTTAGAATCCAGACAGTATAGCAAGCATACATAAATATACATAAATAAAACCAATATCAATAAAAACAATATCATACATCAATAAATATATTTTCAAAACGATTATTAATTTTTTTACAAGATACCCAAAAATACACTAAATGAATCACCTCAACAATATGCACAAAAGAGTATTAGGTTGCGCTTTTAACCCCTTAACTAATGATATTAATAGTTAAATGTAGGTGTAGGTTTCCGCGGTCGTTCTCTAGATGCAAATCTCGGTTTCCGGGTTGAAACCGCGTCGAGTTAGGCGTAATTGCCAACGTTTCGTCCACTGTTTTAAGGGACGTCTTCAGGGCTGTACGTAGATGTTCGTCGTTTCGCAGTAGCTTGAAGAATGCTATGACAGAGACATGTTCGGACACACGCACACCGACCGGCCCAATGTACACACTGCCACACGAACACGGAATGCGAAACACTCCTTGTGCTTGGAGCGGGGATGTTTTGTCTTTAACCGAGGGTAAGAGGTTCGAAACATTAGAATGGGGTCTCAAGACAGTTTTGATTTTATTTCTATGAAACACATACCGAAGAGATTATATCCGGTATAGAAAGTGCCCTCAAACTCCCAGATATCATTGCAGACCCTATCAGACACCAAACTTCAGCTATTCTTCGACGTGTCAAACCTCCTAGACCGAACGTACAAAAATCAGAAATATCTGCCCTAAAAACTCTCAGAACGAACCCCAACAGTGTAATATTAAATGCTGACAAAGGGAACGCAACAGTTTTACTCGACAACAATGTCTATCAGGAGAAAATAGACACCCTACTCCAAGACGATTCTTATCGCCTCTTGAAGCGGGACCCTACGGCCCGGATAGAACGTTCTGTGACAGATCTCATCAAACGATCATCTATCCCCGGAAACATACAAAAATCTCTTATCCCAAGACACTCCAAGCCGCCGAGATTATATGGATTACCTAAAACTCACAAACTCAACGTGCCTCTTCGCCCTATTGTCAGCGCTATCGACAGCCCCACCTACAAATTAGCCAAATATTTATCTAACACGCTCAAACAATACACTGCGATTAAAAATTCTCAACATTTTGTAACGCGTTTACAGGATTTTTCCTTAGACACTAGTGATTTACTAGTTAGTTTTGACGTTGAATCTCTTTTCATGAAGGTTCCGATCCAGGACACAGTGTCAATCATCTCCGACGTTATAGCCGCCCACGGCAAACCGAATGATATATCCAAACTCGTAAATGTGTGCATTACCTCCACGTACTTCCAATTTCGAAACAAGTTCTATGACCAAGTGTCGGGAGCCGCTATGGGTTCCCCTTATCCCCGGTTGTCGCTAACATTTTTGTGGAAGCGTTCGAACAACAAGTCTTAAGCTCCTTTCATTTAAAACCTAAATGTTGGTTTAGATATGTAGACAATACGTTCGTCATCTGGCCTCAAGGGCGGCAGTCTTTAGATGGATTTTTACTTTTTCTAAACTCCCAGCACTCCCAGCACTCGCTTTACCATGGAGGTGGAATCAGACGGAAGTCTCCCGTTTTTAGATGTCGTAGTGACCCGCAATATCAATGGCAAACAGGGCCACACGGCTTACAGGAAACCGACTCATACGGACCGATATCTGAACGGGTTTTCCCATCATCACCCGGCACACAAACAAGCGGTCATCAATACTCTTGTATATCGTGCGTTGTCTATCTCAGAACCTAGGGCACTACCCTCCGAACTTAAGCATGTTTCTAACACCCTACTCCAGAATAATTATAACGCCCACGACATACACCGTACTATAGTGAGATATCGTAACCCCAAACCTCGGAGTGAACCCGATCCTAACATCAGCACCGCCTTCTTACCGTATATTCAAGGTATCACCGATCATATAGGAAAGGTTCTAGGTAGAAATAAAATCAAAACTGTCTTCAGACCCAATTCTAAAGTTTCGGACCTCTTACCCTCGATTAAAAACAAAATATCTCCGCTCCAAACACATGGAGTGTATCGCATTCCGTGTTCGTGTATACATTGGCGAAACTAAGCGGCCGGTCGGTGTGCGTGTGTCCGATGATGAACGTTGTACTAGACTGTTACATATAGCCGGTTCATCGCTGGTAGAACACAAACTCAACTCCGGTCATCAAATTCTATTCAAAGATGTCAAACTTCTGTCCCGTGAATCGCATTATTTCCCTAGGGAAATCCGTGAATCTATTGAAATTTACATACATCCCCGAAATCTCAATATCTCATTCAAAAGCTTAACTATCTAGTCCTCAATAGATTTCTTACAAAATATATTGATCGTCATATACCATATGAATCTACTTTACGTAAGTACCACTTACCAAAATGTTATTTGAGAACCATTGAAAAAATACGAACCAATCTATCTGGTTATTATCTTTGGGTAAGTGCAGACGAAACAACGGATGCAATGGGACGATATGTGTTAAATGTAGTTGTTGGTATTCTTCATCCGACAACTTCATACCAACCGTACTTAATTGCAATTAAAATATTGCCAGTCGTAAATGGTGAAACAGTTGCAGAAGTAATTGATCAATGTATTTATAATATTCTGCCATCGGATAACAACTATAAGCACAAGATGCTATTATTTTTGATTGATGCAGCAGCTTATATGTTAAAAACAAGGAAGTTATTTAAAGCAATCTTATCCTAATATGCCACACATTACCTGTGCAGCACATGCACTACACAGAGTATGTGAATACATCAGGGGTCATTTTTCAAATGTTTCTCGCTATAAATGCTACATCATTTGCTTATGCCAGCACCTGCACAGATTCGATGTCAATAGTTCCATTATGATTCAACTCATTGATTACTCCATCCATGGACGTTATGAATAGCAACGCCGACAGTGCATCTCCTTGTCACACCACTCTGCTAACTTTAAGGCTACTAATATTGCTTTGGCCGGTGTGAGCTGTTGCTCTCGAGTTTTCCATTGCCATTCTGATTAACTTAATTAGTTTCATTGGAGTTTTTATGTTTTGCAAGCCTTTTAGGATATTCGGTCTTCTCAGTCGGCCAAAAGTCTGTTTAAAGCCAATAAACAGTATATGGATTTCTATTCCATATTCTTAGTTCTTTTCATTGATTTCTCATTATATGTAACGTGTCGATTTACTTTTTGTGAATCTAAATTAGTATTCCCCAATAACTGTTTCTATGTGTTATTAATATCTTTCTTTTATTAATATTGTTAGTATCTTGTATGTGACATTGAGCAATGCCCGCTCCCTGTAATTTACGCGTTTTCTTAAATCTTCTTTTCTGAGTATAGGTGCTATCATTCCATTTCTCCATTCAGCGGTAATTTTCTCCTCATTACCATTAAATCATATATTCTCCTGTGTAATTTTAACCCTGCCATTTTTACAAGTTTACAAGTACATTTTGACAAGTTCACTATATGCTCACTACAGTTCAGTCCGTTCCAGGCACTTTTATATTTTTACGGTACGGTACGAGACAACAAAATTTTTTCAAATGAATATTTTCTTAATGAAAATCACAATAAATGCATTTACAAAATTTAGTTGCGTACAATATTTCTGAACCAAAAATTATTAAATATGTATTAGTATTAATATATTCATAGACATAGTACGAATAAATTTACAAAGAGAAGCAATACTTTTTCTGTGTCATTATGTATGTGAGCCAAATATTTGGTACGCTATGTATGTTGTTACTGGACGCCTCTTGTTTGGCAACAAATTTATTATTACGCTTAATCTAAAAATTGCTTGACACACTGGGCGCCAATTATTGTTGCTCTTGGTGGCGCCCCAGGCTAGCTATAACGCCACAATAAATAAAAATAATAAAAAATTAATTCATTATTGACATCAAATAGTCTCGAAAATGTTCAAAAATAAGAAATAACTAAAATTTCGTTTAACACAATTATATAAGCAATTGTTAAAACTTCAAAGAATTTAACATTGATAAATGTGAATAATTCCAAATAATAAAATGCCATGTAACAAAGTATTCATTTAGTTAACAGACTGTAAGTAAATAACAAATGTCTGTGTAAATATGTATATATGCTCAATGACATGGAAACTGCAACACCAAGAAGTGGTGCGAATTTTTTGACCAAACTTGGTAGAAACGTATAACTAGTCAAACGTAATAATTGATTAAAATTTTGTTGCGATATATCAAGTGGTCATGGCACTTCTGACACTTCATTCAGTTTTCGCTGACATTAATGTGTGGTGCATTTATTGTTTGTTTCAAATTTATTTCAACGGTTTTGTCTTATTATACCTTTGTTTAACGTGTTTAGAGAGTTTTATTATGCCTAGAGTGCGGCAACGTGGAAATTATCGCCAATTAAGCGAATTCGACAGAGGTCGCTTTGTTGGTTTGCGAGAAGGTGGTTTTTCATACAGGGAAATTGCAAATCGCCTTAACCGGAACCAATCCACCATTATGCGCTGTTATCAATCATGGACTAGGGAGGGTCAGGAAAGACGTCGAAGAGGAACCGGAGGCCGAAGAAGAACTAATGGGATACAGGACCGCCGCCTTCGCCTAATGGCACTAAGAGACAGGTTCTCCAGTACCAGATCAATTGCTGACGTGTGGTTAGGTAATCAAGGTCGTCCAGTAACCCTTCGAACCGTTTATCGCCGAATTAGGGGTTTCGGCTTACAATCTTATCGTCCACATCTTGTGTTACCACTTACGGCTCAACACCGACAGCAACGTTTGGAGTGGTGTAGATTGCGAATGCATTGGATCGTGGAGTGGCACAAGGTGGTGTTTAGTGATGAATCTCGATTTTGTCCAGGGATGCATGATGGCCGTATGAGGGTCAGACGAAGACGTGGGGAACGTAGTGATATTCAGTTTTCCGTTGAAAGGCATGTGCATCGAGCAGTGGATGTTATGGTATGGGGTGCTATAGCATATGGAAGTAGGTCTCAGTTGGTGTTCATCCAAGCCACCATGAACGCCCAGCGTTACATTGATGAGGTGGAGCAGCAGGATAATGCCCCTCCCCACGTAGCGAGAATTTCTATAAATCGCTTCGAAGAGGCTCATGTCAATATCTTGCCATGGCCACCCAAATCCCCCGACCTCTCGCCAATAGAACATGTGTGGGACATTATGGGACGAAAACTTATGAATTTAGCCAATCCCCCGCAGACACTAATAGCTCTCCGGCATGAATTACAGGTTGCTTGGGAGTCCATACCCCAAGAGGATATCGACCACCTAGTCGAATCAATGCCACGAAGAGTGAGGGAGTGTGTAACTAATAGGGGCGGCTCGACACATTATTAATAAAAATTATGTTAAATTGTGTTAGTCTTTTGTTTTTTTTCTTTGAAATTTTAATCAATTATTGCCTTTGAATAGTTATACGTTTCTACCAAGTTTGGTCAAAAAATTCGCACCCCTTCTTGGTGTTGCAGTTTCCATGTCATACAGTATGTATATATATATATTTACATATATATATATATATATATATATATATAATATATAATGCAATTATGTATATATATATATATATATATATATATATATATATATATATATATATCTATAAAATTGTAAAATTCAAATTTTAAACTAACTTCAAATGTCTTAATGTATAAAATTTGCACGAAAATCTTCAAATTTTGAGGTCACTATTTTCTGCGTAATCAAAGTCATAAAATAGAAAAAATAACATAACGAACTTATGTCAAGACATTTTCCGTGCTTGTTCTTCAGAGACCTCAGGTCTGACGACACTTTACTATACTACTAAATATAGATATTTAGTAATATATTGGTAAAAATCAATGTTTATCTATATTGGTCTTTACGATACTTGTATCGTAAAGACCAATATAGATAAACATTGATTTTTTATTTTCTGAACTCTTACAAGCTTAATTTTCATCAACTCCTTAGAGCCTTCTCCATGTCTGAACCCAATCCCTTACCCCAAGAAATGAATGCTGTTATTAAGACGTTTATTAACAACTATTTCAATCATGATATCCAATGCATCATAAACCAACATTTTAAAAGACCATTTACCTTCCAATGCGTCACAGACAGTATAAGTAAAACAATTCTCAAACATAACATCAAAACCATCTTTGAAACACACCCACCATTATTAAACCTCTTTTTTTAAGTAATACTATTTCAAATATAAATTAATAGTCAACTCTAATTACGGAAATATGCAGTTATTTATATATTAATGCTTAAATATATTTTACGTCTCCTAAAAATATTTAACCTAAACCTATAGCAAGATAATCGTCTGGAAATTTAATAGAACCTAATAATAATTTATTTATAAATGCAAGACTCGTAGAAAACAATTACGACTATTTTACATTCCAAATGCTTAAATCCTGTTTTTAAATATTTCTCGAAACATAAACCAGATAAAACATAACGCATTAGAAATATTGTAAACTATTTTTTTGTAGTATTCACACTTAGCTAAAATTAACACTCGTAGTAATGCTAGTATGTGCTAGTACTATCCAAATTTACCGGTATTTATATTTTCCTATAGCTACGTGTACTTACATCCGTCGGCGTAAGATATTTACCAGATTATTAAACAGTAACTTCCAGAATTTCGCATTAGCTTTACATAAGTGTATACAATAATATTTATTTGTTGAATTTTAAATAATTTACAAACAAATAGATATATTTTGTTTGTCTTTCTCTAGATCGCAAAGGTTTTAGTAATAAACAAAAATATTTTTAATAAAATCGACATATTATTAAAAATAGGGCGTGGAGAACATAATTCAAGTTAATATTTGCGTGAAAATTTCTATCCAGACATTCACATTTCGTCTTGGTATGAACTGGTCAGTGCATGATGCTGGGAAAGACAAAATTTATTACAAAAACTCCCTTACCACATACAATCATGTCGCAAAACACAGCATGGGAGAACACTCAGCGATGTTCATTGACTAATGTTAATATCACGAACGGCAAAACACAGTATATTAAACACTCAATAGGGACAGCTAGCCAAATTTGGCTTACAATTTCTGTGAAATTGGCGGTCCTTTAACAGTTGACCGATAGTGGCATTTGAGTCCAATGTTTACTAATAATATTACATGGTTGTGATTTATGGTTATATTAGTTATGTTATATTGTTTTAGATATTGTTGTGTATATAACCTTGACTTACTTCTATATTTGTTGAAAATATAACTATTTTATTTTTGGTGTTTATTTTTGACGGAAAAAGTTCAATTTTATTGAAAATATTGGTGGTATGTGTATTATGTATGTGTGATACATATTTACATTATATTAATAAATACATAACAATAGATATAGATAGTATAAATAAATATTAAATTTAATTTAAACGAAGCACTTAATTTACTATAATTGAAGTTATGAAAAAAATTAGTATTACATTTTTTTCTTATCTACAATAGATCGGCATTATAACCATAAGTATGGTTTCTCCTACAAAAAGAGCACGTGACAAATGCAGTAATATCTGTGCTGTAAAGTTTTGTAAGACCACATCGCAGACTTCTGGTGCCAGTTTGTTCAGATTTCCAAAAGATATTCAAAGGTATAAAAAGCTATTGTTATTTATGTATAACATTATATATTTGTATTTGTATGTTGTTGTGTTGCAGATGCATGCAATGGGTAAAATTATGTGGATGCGAGTATTTGGAACGTTCTGCTAATTGTTTGTATCCTTTAATGTATCGTGTTTGCAATTACATTTTGAAAAAGAAATATACACATCACATGATGGAAAGAGAAAAAGACTAGCTGCCCACAGTATACCAACATCAAATCTCCCAATGTTTGGTGAAGCTGCTTCCACGTGGGATCATACTTACAGTGCATCATCTTCAATAAGTATGTCAGCAAGTGTTAATGCTGGTTCATTTGAATTACAGATAGTAACAGATATACCATTTGCCGAGACACAACTATCTACATCAACATACACGCAGCATGTTGTTCCTTCAGCCATCGATATTACTATTGATACGCCTTTGAAGAGTCCCGATATGACTACACAAACACCTACATTTTTTACCAGTATCATACCTTGTAAATAGAAATGGTGTGGAAAAGTGCATTTGTTGCAATCCAAACTAATTGGTTTAAAGAAGAAATTATACGTGAAAGAAGGTAATGGACCTCATATTAATTCTGCAACATTGACTGACTTCAAGAAACTATGCGATAAGGTTTTTGCAACCTAAATGTTAGAATTTTCTTAAATTACAGGCCGATTTACACAACAAAAGTCCTTATCAGAGAAGATATACAAAAGCATTTCTTCAAATCTGTTTAAAGCAATATTTCGTGGGTCCTAGAGCTTATCGAAGCTTCAGCACCATATTCACGTTGCCAACAAAAAAAACTCTTAGCATACTCACTAAACATATCAATTTTAAACAAGGATTTATTAATGGTATTTTTGAAGCTTTGACAGAAAAAAGTCTAGATTTACAGAAACAGATCGAAACTGTTGCATATGTTTGGATGAAATGGCTTTCAAGTCTTACTTGTTTTATATTATTGGCAAGGACGAAGTTGTTGGTTTTGAAGATGATGGAGAAGAGAAAACATTTAGACCATCTCGAAATGCTTTGGTTATAATAGTGAAGGGCATTTACAATAATTAGAAACAGCCACTGGCTTAATTTTTTGTACATCACACTTGCACTCCAAATTTAAAACATATTATTAAACAGGCTGTTATAAAATTGAAATATATTTGCTTAGAAGTCAGAGCATTAGTCAATGATATGGGTACTAGTAATATAGGAGCATCTCATCTATTCGAAATCACACCTGATAATCCTCTTTTTATAGTTGATGGCGAGAAAATCATATATTTGTTTGATGTTCCACATCTTATGAAAGCCATGCAGAAAAATTTATTAAAACATATATCTTATTTTAATAAATCATACACATCATGGTCATATAATTCTGATTTTTATAATAAAGACAAAATGTTAAATAACAGATTGGCACTAAAATTAACAGATGCACAAATTAATCAATCAAATATGGAAAAGATGAGAGTATACCTTGCGGCACAGTTCTAAGTGCAACTGCTGCAGCAGCAATAACTACCTATGTTGCCCTTCATCAACTACCTACAGAAGCTATAGCCACAATTCAATTTATTGAACGATTTGACAAACTCTTCGATATACTAAATTCCTCAAACACACGTAGTGGTAAAGAGTATAGGAGAGCATTTAAGGGTTTGGAGTATCAGAATCAATTCTTAAATGAATGTTCTATTTTTTGAGTGAATTAAAAGTTTTCGATAACAAAAACAAAGACATTACAAATAGAATTAAATGTATTTCTGCATTTAAAATAACTATAAAAGGAATACTTGTTTTGTGAGAAAAAATTAACAGCATGAATTTTGAATATTTATGAACAAGACGGTTATGCCAAGATGCCTTAGAAAATTACTTTAGCTTTATAAGACAAGAAAGTGGAAATGCTTTTAATCCAACTCCTATACAGTTCCATTTAAAAAACTATTTACTCTAAGACTTTTTTAATTCAAGTTATCAAAACTGCCGAGAAGATTTAGAAGAAATTCTAAATTTAAATATTGAAAATGTGAAGCAATTGAGGATGAAGAGACAACAGTTGTACAAGGTCCTAAGATAACAATATCATTAAAGGACTGTGATTACCGTTTTCGTACCATTGAAAACAATTCAAGTAGATATATCTGTGGATATCTAATAAAGAAATGTTTAAGTGTTCATAGTTGCGAGCTCTGCCCGCAGTATGCTAATGATCATCAATATTTGGATGAAACAAGTTTCTATGCCCACTTGCGAAATTATCAAAGCAAAAATTTTGACTTGTTTGGAAAGTTGTATATGCCAAATGATAGCCTCTTTTATTTTATTTGTGAGCTTGTGCTGCTAGATAATACTTTATCTAAATTTGAAATAATATATAACAACCTCACTTCACTTAAACATCCGTGTAGTTATTTTCCGGATAATTATTTAGTGAAATTGTATAATAGAATGAGACTATTTTATTCTCATAATTTATTAATTCAAATTTTAAATGTACAAATGAGAAGGGAGAACGAAAAAGTCGAAAGGAGATTATGTGGAAACATGCCTAAAATTAATGTAGGAAATTTTTCTTTAAAACTAGAAAGTATATTGTACACTTATCCAAAAAAATATTGTTAAATTTTGATTTTATTTCTTAAATAGTTTTTCATATTTTGCTTGACAAATCACGATCTATACATACATATTATTTTCTATTTCTGTATTTCAAACTTATTGTGAATATATTTACTCTATAATTGTAGTCTTTTAAATGTGTTTTGTCTGTTGCACAAGAAAGGTCTTTATAACTTATGTCGACAATCTTTGAAGCTTACCGGCCGATAGCCTGTGGGTACCGATATCAGTTCGTAATAAAAATACGCTTAACCCATTATGTACCAGTGTCATATATATAGAGTACAGTTAAAATAATATTTTTCTTGTGCGACGATACAAAGAACGTTAATATTTTCAAATATGATGTTATCGCTTATAGTTTATAATTTCAAAATGTGTTTTTGCTTTTAGCAAATAATTGCTAAATAACGATCGATTGTCAGCTCCTTGCTCTTCTTTTTATTTTGTCTATTTTATAGCACAGATATACGCCTTTGACTGGAACAAAAAAAAAAGTTTTATCATAAGTAAAAACACAAGAGCTTTTTTTTTATCGGATAAATTTCTCTTTGTAACGAAATTATTTTGCCAATCAGTAATTTGACGAGAAAAACTTACATGAAAAAATCGCGAGACGATAGTCGAGCGATTTTTTCTAATGTAAGTTTTTCGAGCGAAATTACTGATTGGAAAAATATTGAGTTAAAAAGAAATTTATCCGATTGAAAGAAAAGCTCGAGTGTTTTTTGGCAAGATAAATTAACGACATGAATAAAACTTTTTAAATTGTCTCCATATTGACGATTTTGTATTTCTTGTGTTTTGCAGTATTGATCTTTTGATATTTGTTGAAATTTCCCCAAACCGACTCGTATTTTACGTTCAACGATACTTAATAGTTATTACCTGTCAGCTGCCAAAATAAATTAAGTGATGCAGGGCTACTAGATATGTAACAGGAAGAAGCATTTTTATCGGAGGAAGAAGCATTTTTATCGGTGATAAAAAGCTATGTAGGTTTTTATCGCTGTCAAAGTGACAAAAATGTCACCCGCATATGGACATTTTTATATAGGAGTTAATTTATCTATAAAAGCCCATAATCCTTCCAAGTTCAATTCTATTTATACATGTGAATAATCGAGCCTAAACTATTATGTCATATTTATAGGACACTGGTCTAATTCATATACGTATGCAGACTATGCAGTCAGTCTGATTTTCAACTTTCAGCGTTCAAACATATTTGTTCGGCATTGTGCATATAACAATTTTTCAGCCATCGCATCGATATTTTTAAAGTTTTTTTGTGGAAAATATGGATAATAAGCGATTTTTAAGTGCAAAAACATTGAAGCATTATTTGAGGACGAAGAATTTTTTAGAGATTTAGAAAGCACAGATAGTGTTGACATAGCAATTTTACTACCGGATCCCGACGTGCTGAATGATTGTGATGAAGAAGGTGATGGTGAAGCAATTGAATGTTAGGTTAACGATGTTCCCGGAAATTTATAAATCCAGCTACAAGGAGAAGGTAGCTACGAAGTAGCTAGTGAACAGAGAAGTTCTGCTACTCAAAAACAAAAATCTAGCAAAAGCTCTTCTAAGAGTACAGATTCAAAAAAATAAGAAGGTTAGTGAAGAGATCTATGATTTATTCCCTGTGCAATTGTTCGAGAAATTCTTTTCCTATGATATTTATGATCTTATAAGTAGAAACAGTATGCCAAATGTACCAAAAACTTGAAAAATTTTACAGTATCTTCTAACAAACTAAGAGTTTTTGTTGTTGAGTAATTACCATATTCTGATGAAGATGCTGGGAACAAATAGTGAAAGAGGCTATGTCTCAAAATACGTATTTGAAATTGAAATCTGTTTTTCATTGTTGCGATAACAATAAGGCATATTTTTCATTGTGTATATATATTATGTTGTAGATGCTACATAATTCATCCACTGATAAATAAAGCGAAGGAAGCATTTCGACAGTGGGAGTGTGTTCTCCACTCACCTATCAATAGATGAAATGATTGTAAAGTATTATGATTATAATTGCCTCAAGCAATTTATACAGTCTAATTTGATTCGATTTGGATACAAGTTATTGTCACAATGTAGTTCAGATAGTTACTTCTTTAAATTTTCTGTTTACACAAGCAAAGATATCAATGCTACTCCGGGTATACTACAGGGTTCTTAAGTTATTATAAATCGTTTGAAAGATATACCAGCGACTTCTTCGTATTTTTTGATAATTTTTTACAAACAGGGATATACTCATTCATCTAAAATCAATTGTATTTCGAGCTGCAGGTAATATTAGGTGTTGTTGTTGTTGTGTACTAAAACTAATTTTGCTTGAATTAGAGACAATGCGTGAGAATAGGATGAATAATTGTCGACTAATGAAGAACTTCCAAGAAAAATCGTGGTGAATATGATTATAGATTTTGTCGAAATGGTGAAATCCTGATCTTGAAATGGAATGACGACAAGTGTGTTACGATGGGCACAAATTTTGACACCAATTAACCACTCGATAAAGCTTCAAAGTGGTGTAAATCTCAACAACACAGAATTTTCATTCCGCAACCCAATGCAATCAAAACGTACAATCAACACATGGGAGCTGGCGATCATCATGATTAGTTTTTGTAGAAGTACGCTATTAGAATTAAGGGCAAAAATGGTATTGGCCTTAATTACTAGAATGATTGATATGTTAATTACAAATGTATGGATTTTGTACAAAAAAGTTCACGGACCTAGTATCTTGCTTAGATTTTCGACGAAATGTTGCGACTTATTACTTAAAACTTGGGTATACTGGAGCTACCAGGAAACATAATGTATACAGAGTAGTTCCTGATATAAAATACGAGAGAAACAACCATTGGGGATGAAGAGATAAACAGCGAAGATGTACTGTGCGTGGATTGCTTCGAACGGTATCACACAAAATAATGTTCAAGTATATATTGTATTATACACATTGTACCAGTGTCATATATATATATATAAAAACATTTTTAATAATACCGCAATATTATTAAAAATCGGGCATGGAGAACACAATACATGTATGTAGTAAGAGAGTTTTTGTATTCGGTGAAAATTGCTATCCAGATATGCAGACACGTATTTCGTCTTGCTATAGACTCGTCAGTGCATGATGTTGAGAAAGACAAAATTAACTACAAACATTCCGTTACTACACATAATTAAGTCATAAAGAACATTTTTAGAAGAACATTCAGTTCATTGACTAATATCAATATTACGAACGCCAAACCAAAATAATAACATTTTAACTCTACAAATACCTGTAAGTTCGTAGAAATAATTGTTTTTGTTACCTTTTTTTATTAATTATTGATCTAAGGCGTATTTTAAATGAAACTAGAAGATTATATTTCATTTTTCAGTTTTTGTATATATATATATATATATATATATATATATATATATATATATATATATATATATATATATATATATATATACAAAAACTGAAAAATGAAATATAATCTTCTAGTTTCATTTAAAATACGCCTTAGATCAATAATTAATAAAAAAAGGTAACAAAAACAATTATTTCTACGAACTTACAGGTATTTGTAGAGTTAAAATGTTATTATTTTGGTTTGGCGTTCGTAATATTGATATTAGTCAATGAACTGAATGTTCTTCTAAAAATGTTCTTTATGACTTAATTATGTGTAGTAACGGAATGTTTGTAGTTAATTTTGTCTTTCTCAACATCATGCACTGACGAGTCTATAGCAAGACGAAATACGTGTCTGCATATCTGGATAGCAATTTTCACCGAATACAAAAACTCTCTTACTACATACATGTATTGTGTTCTCCATGCCCGATTTTTAATAATATTGCGGTATTATTAAAAATGTTTTTATATATATATATATATATATATATATATATATATATATATATATATATATATATATATATATATATAGGAGAGTTATTTTCTAATAAACAAAAACTGAAAAATGAAATATAATCTTCTAGTTTCATTTAAAATACGCCTTAGATCAATAATTAATAAAAAAAGGTAACAAAAACAATTATTTCTACGAACTTACAGGTATTTGTAGAGTTAAAATGTTATTATTTTGGTTTGGCGTTCGTAATATTGATATTAGTCAATGAACTGAATGTTCTTCTAAAAATGTTCTTTATGACTTAATTATGTGTAGTAACGGAATGTTTGTAGTTAATTTTGTCTTTCTCAACATCATGCACTGACGAGTCTATAGCAAGACGAAATACGTGTCTGCATATCTGGATAGCAATTTTCACCGAATACAAAAACTCTCTTACTACATACATGTATTGTGTTCTCCATGCCCGATTTTTAATAATATTGCGGTATTATTAAAAATGTTTTTGTTTTTGTTTTACAAAAAGGAAATGAAGCAAAGAAAAAGCTGAGGAAGTTAAAAATTGGATAATTAAGAACTGATGTTCGCGAATGACATAACTATTAAAATACAAAATATACAAAACTGGTGGGGTTTACCTACTCATGTATGTTTCAATTATTCTGATATAACTATTTTCGGAAGATTCGGAAGAGACCGTACAATTTATCTAAAAACTACAGAAAATTAATATAAAAATAAATATAAATAACACCAAACAGCATAATAATAGCTAAAGAGAAGAAAAGCCATATTATTAAATGAAATAAATGACGAAGATGGGCAAAAAATAAAAGAATGATGGTTATAAGTAGTTATGGAAAAACTAGAAAATTAGACAAGGAAATAAAGTTGAGGAACTGCAAGTAGGAAAAATAATAAAAGTAGTCGCAATATAAATGAGGTTTTTAAGAAGAATTCAACGCATATAAAGAAAAATAAAATTAAAAACGAGACATTCAGACAACTAAATATTAAATCAACAGACAGCATAATGGTTCAAGACAAGTTTAGAAGCTTTAGATGTGTTCGTCGTAAGAAGAAATATTAACGCTCAAAGTAATAATTTATGAAGCAAAAGCATAGGTAAAGAATATAGGCCAAGAAATATATGGAATGTGGAAAGAAAAAGCGCAGAGAAAGCAAACATAACATAGGAAAATATAAAAGAAATTACGAATAATAGACATAAATGAGGAGTAAGTAAAAGTTCAACTTTGGCAGTCTTATACTTAGTATTAGGTCATAAATAATTTTCGTTTTTCGGCATAAACTATAATGCTTTTTTCATCCAACTAATTTATCAAAATTGACAAGTTTGAACCCGTTAGCTGTAAATAGGTATCCCTCAGTTTTATTACAGTAGTAACAACATATACATCGAAATTAAATAATAAATTTCCCAACTTTGAAATAGAGGGATCGAAAGTCCATATTCGATACATAATATTTTAGGAGAGGAGGTTGTCAACGGGATAACCGAATACATCGGCTCCGTTACAAAGTGACTTAAATAGCGTTTTAGAATCAATATTAAAAAGTGAAAATTAGTCCATCAAGTGCAGAGAAGAACTGTGCAACTTTGCAATGAGTTAAAACGATATAGGAAAATAGAGTAACCAAGCAAACTTTAAAAATAGATAGATAATATATAACATAGGTTAGAACTTGTTGAGAATTTACTATCTAAACAAAGTCCTGCATCAAGGCAAGATAGGCAACCAAATGTACATTGGGAAGTTACTATTTAACAAGTAGTGTAGCAACCAAGAATACAACAGAGTTAACAAATAAAGAAGTCATTTATTAGTGGGTACTGTTGGCTGGTAGAGATAGTCCGTCTGAAGGGGCAACCTGCGGATTGTCTCTGGCGCTGCCGGAGGTATAACATAATTTGCTAATAACCAGGGACGGACCACACAGAAGAACACTGAGAGAAATATATAAGTTTAGTACTGATAAAACACAGTTAGCGGTGTCCCGAACTGAGTGATTAGCACCAAATAAGTTATAATAAAAAAGAGTTGAGAAGTACCTAACCTACGGTGAATTGTCTCGAGATGCAATTGGGAATGAGTAAAATGGAAAGCGAAGATTGTTCCACGGATGATAGTAGGAAAAGTGAAGATGTGAATAGGGAGGAAGATGCCGAAAGAAGAAAAAAGGAGTCTAGATCTCCTGGTAATAAATCCAAAAAAGAAAGAGAGGAAAAATTGAAGTAAATATTGCAACTGATGAAGGAAATGAGCAAAGATCAAAAGGATATGAAACTGGAACAAAAAGAAATCATAAAAGAAACCCAAGAAATCAAGATACAACAAAGAGAATTCAATGGTGGACTGCTAAAATTAAAAATAGAAAATGAATCCTTGAAAAACGAAAACCACAGGACCGGAACTACAGAAAGTGGAAAAAACATTGGAAATAATAGAAAAAGAAAGAAGGAAATGTAATGTCGTAATGTATGGCCTAAGGATGGACACAAATGACCCAGCAGTTTTAAAAGAAAGAATTAAAGGATTCCTAAGCGGGCAACTGAGATTAAGCATTACCCGAAGGTCAGTAATAAAAACAAGGGAGAGGACATGCGTCATAGAATTGAATAACGAGGAAGAAAGGGGAGAAGTTATAATAAACAAGTATAGACTGAAAAATATGAAAGAAGAGCGAATCTTTATAAGTGAGGATATGACACCGAAGGAAAGAGAAAAACAAAAACATCTGAGAACATTTGTTAAGACGGAAAAGGAAAAAGGAAAAGAAGTAAAAATTGGATATAGTAAAGCAGTTGTAAATGGAGTGGAAGGGCGATGGAATAAAGGAACGGAGAGAATGGAAAAGCAAATACCAAAAAACTAATACAGAATAAACAGGACGGATACATGGAAGGAAATATTGGCAATGGAGAGGAAATGGAATTGGAATGGAATGAAAGAACAAATAATCAGGGAAATAGAAAATATGTGGAGGTAGTAAATGAAGAAGTAAACATTAAAACTAAGAAAGGTAAAGTCAAAAAACTAAATGAAAAACAAGGGAAAATGGAACAAATAGAAGCGGACAAGGCTATGAATAGGATACCGAGATTAAGCTAAAAGGCGAATAGGGCGAAACGCACACTGAAGAAGTGGGAATTTAACAATCAATTGGCAAGAAAGCTAAAACAAGAAAGTAATAAAATATGGAACATGGCAACGTGGAATATTAGAGGAATACAAGGAAAAGAAACTGAGTTAATACAAGAATTCGAGAAAGCAAAGATTGATGTATTAGCCATATGTGAAACTAAGAAAAAAGGAAAAGCAGAATTTGAAACAGAAGAAGGACACCTCATTATATATAGCGGAGTTGAACATAGTGAATGGGGAAAACTGGGAGTGGGATGCATAATAAAAAGAGAAAATGTTGGATACGTGCATAAGTGGAAATGTATTTCTGAGAGAATAATGACGCTGGAACTGCAACTAGAAGAACAAGAAAGGACAAGTATAATAATAACATATGGACCCAAAGACTCATATTGGGAGGATCTTAATGGAATATTAGAGCACATGAAAGGAAGAAGAATAATTTTGGGAGACTTAAATGGCAGGGTAGGAAAAGGTAGAAACGAATTTGAAAATGTAATTGGACAGTACGGAGAAGACATGAGGAATGATAATGGACAGAGAATTATTGATTTATGTATGGAAAACAATATGCTAGTTATGAACACATTCTTCCAGCACAAAAAAATACATATGTATACCAGGGAAGTAGAGAGCCGAAATGAAAGAGAGGTTATGAAATATTCAGTGATCACTACCTGGTGATGGGAAAAATGAAAGTGAAAACAAGAACAGTTAAAAAGGGGACAACGAGAAACAAAGAGACTATAAAATACTACAAGTTGGCAGAAAAAGAAATAGCAGAAAAATATAAGAAATATATAGAAACAAAAATCAATTTAGATGATATGGAGTGGAGGGTAATTATAGATGAAGAGTGGCAGAGATTGTTAACGAGCGCAGCCAGAAGTGTATGTGGAACAAATTTAGTCAACAGAAATAAAAGGCAAACGAAATGGTGGAGTGTTGAGATAAAAGAGCAAGTAAAAATAAAGAAGATTCAATGGCAGAAATACCTTAAGAAAAAATCCGAAGAAAACTATGCAATATACAAAGAACAAAGGACAAAAATAAAGGAAATGATAAAGCAGGCAAAGCGTGGGAAGATTTTGGAAAGAAAATGGAGATGGATAGTAAAGGAAATCAAAAGCTATTTTATAAAGCAATAAAAAACTTAAGAACAGATAAGAAGTACAGAATGAAGCAAGTAAAGGACAAAAGTAATAAAATACTGACAGAAGAAGAAGATGTTATGAGGAGGTGGCGAGAACACTTCCAGGAATTATTAAATCCAGGAAATGAGAGCAAAATGTCAGAACTGGAACCCACAGAAGACGAAGAATGTAAAGAATACGAGGAGTCGGAAATAGGAAAGAAGAAAGTAGATAAAATGTTAAAGAAACTAAAAAGAGTAAAAGCAGCCGGATATGACCAAATCACGAATGAAATGGTTATAGGGCTTGGAGAAAAAGGGATAGAGATATTAACTAGAATAATTAATATGGCATGGAATACTGGGGAACCTCCGATGAATTGTGTCAATTATAGAGGTATAACTCTAGTCAGTGTCGTAGCAAAATTATATGAAAGAATTTTATATGAAAAGTTAAGGGACAAAATCGAATAACAACTAGAAGAACCTCAGAGTGGATTTCGCAAAGGCAGAAGCACACAAGATCATATATTTGCAATTAAGCAATTAATGGAGAAGATCAATAGAAGGAGAGAAGTTTGCTTGGCGTTTCTGGACTTGGATAAAGCATTTGATAGAATACCGAGAAAAATGGTATGGGAAAGTCTTAGGAAAAGAGGAGTGAGCAAAAAATTGCGAGTAGCAATTGAAAGCCTGTATAGAGGAAATAGAAATTATGTTAGAACAGATAATATGGAGTCAGAGGAATTTAGGGTAGAAGAAGGGTTAAAACAAGGAGGTGTCCTCAGTCCCACACTGTTTACAGTAATAATGGATGACGTACTAAAAGAAATAAGCACTAAAACCATGAAAGTGAATATTGGATATAGAATTTTAAAACCTGTAAAGCTGGGAGAATGCGCCTTTGCAGACGACATTATGATCTGTGCAGAAGGAGAAAAGCAGTTACAAGATAATTTGAAAATGTGGGAAGAAGAATTAAATAAGAGAAAAATGAAAATTAACACACAAAAGTCCAAAATAATGAGCATAGGAAAGCAACAAAGAATAAATGTAAGGAAAGGAACAAAGAAATTGGAACAAGTGGAATGTTACAAATATTTACGAATAATGATACAAAGTGATGGAAAAATGGATGAGGAAATAACAGAAAGGATAAATAATGCATCAAAAGTGTATCACACCCTGAGTAAAGCCTTCATAGGAAAGAAAGAAATTAGTCGGAAAACAAAAATTACAGTGTACCAAACTATATATAGACCAATACTCACCTATGGCAGCGAAAGTTGGGTCCTAAACAAAAGGATGACAAGCAGAGTCCAATCCATGGAAATGAAATATCTAAGACGAATTAAGGGAGTAACAAGAAAGGATAAAATAAGAAATGAGTTAATAAGACAGGAATTAAATGTAAAATCAATCATTGAAGCAATTGAACAAAATCAACTGAGATGGTTCGGACACCTAGTAAGAATGAACGAGAAAAGACCAACAAAAAACATTTGGCAAGCTAGAACAAACGGGAAAAGAGACAGAGGCAGGCCAAGGAAAACGTGGAATATGGCGATAGCAAAAATACTGAAGGGGAGAAACAAAGAATTTGGAGAAGCTATGAAGGAAGCCAGTGACCGGCAGAAGTGGAAAAAATTCATACATTAGAGAAAGTAAACCTTTACACCTTATGGTAGAAAAGGTCTTGATTATATATATATATATATATATATATATATATATATATATAATATTTTAGGAATTTAAGCAAAAGAAATACTACCTAGACATCTGAAAAATTATGCGGTGTTTATGTTGAAGAAGTCACGACTGACCACTAAGCGCATGTAATTTCATTATGAAGATTAATGATGAAACACTTTAAAATCAGTTGTGGAATGTACACCGAAAATTATCAAAGAAGTTAACTACAACACAATCCAAACAGGGCGCCATTGGAAAGTTGCAAACTGATTGTTTGTGCTTCGCATACTATCAATAAAAAGTACAAAGCGGACCATTTATCCATAGCTACAAGTCTTATTTGACGACAGAAAAATAATTGGATTCTCAAACATATAATAGGTAATGAAAAATGCATCATATACGACAATATTTAACCCAAAAACAGTTGATTAGCGGGAATAAATCTTTACAATCAAACCCAAAAACTGAGCTTCACGGTAACAAAATATTGTTGTGTGTGGTGTTGTGGTATTATTTATTCTGAACTTTTAAACCGCAATTAAGCATTTAACCCAGATTTATAGATCCATCAATTGCAGCAGGCTCATGAAAAGTTGATCGAAAAATGCCCTGCAGTCGCCAATAGCAAAAATGCTATTCTCCTCCAACAGCAAGGATAATTCAGGAAAAAAGTTAGAGCCTGGCTGACCTGTTCTACCCCATCTGCTATACAGGTGTCCTTGAAATAAAAAGAAAACGTATGAAAAATGGAAATATGTAGTTATATAGAATATGAATCCAAAATATTCTAATCGATTACGACGCCAACCCCAAAATTAAATATCTCTTGAAAATTGTATCATGTTCCGCCTATAAATTCAAAATAAATATACACATATGCTACAGCGTATGTTTACATAGGTAACAGTTGTCTATGTTACAGAAACTGTATGCTATGGTCAATAACCTCGTACAAAATCTAGCTGTTTATACTTTCGAATGAATTAAAATTAAGATATGTGTTCACTACTGTATTTACGCGCTGCAATGTCATGTTTATAAAAACGCTAGAATAACTTTGTGTGTAAGTTTCGTTATGGTAAGAGTTCGATAACATGGTACGAAAGTTGAAAATTTGTTTAAATTTTTAAAGACAATGTATAAAAGAACGAGCTCTATAGGCATTAACGTCCTAGTTGGTAATCAATCTACCTCTAATCGAAGAGGTACCGTATCGAACGTACGTAACGATCGATAACTAGACGAAACTTAAAGCGAGATAAACAATAACAAAACTATTCTTTTTGTTGTTGTGCGTCAGCTTTAAGATACCGTCTCTGATATAGTCGATTGCACAATGGTGTAACAAAATTTTTTTTAATATTTTTTTCTCGCTTATGAGAGGTAATTTTGGATTCATATTCTATATGTATTACATCTTATTTTTCATACGTTGTCTTTTTATTTCAAAAACACCCGGTATTCATATGTTCTTGCACCATCTGATCATTACCTTTTTCTATCGCTGTCAAATACTTTGATGGGATAAAATAGATCTAATTATGACCAAGTTCTAGAGTCCGTCAAAAAATTATATAATAAATAGCAACAGATAATTGCAAATAATAACAAACATATCACATATTAGGATATACATAGTTATTGTTTATTTCGTTGAAAAATAAAGTAAATGGAAATTATTTATTTATAAAAACTAAAAAAATATATTCTTAAATTAAAGGAGTTGAAAAAATCTTATACATCAAATTTCAAGATGCAGCCAATTTGCTGGTTAACTTTAAAGGGATCATAAATAAATAATGGAGTATTGAATTAGTGAAGGGATGAGAATCGTTTAATTAATAATAGACCGAATAAACAAGTTCGATGTTGATACTTCTTGCTTTACATGTAAGTACATATATATACTTTACTTAATAATAAATGCGTATTGTATGAAATTAAATCACTTCAAATAAATATGTACATTGGCACACAATGTAAATATATATACTGTACATACATATATTAATATTATTAGAAACAATGTATACAAAAGAATTTTACATTTGCATTTTACAATTTGATAAAAAGAATTGCAAAAGTTGCACGGCAGTTCGAATTATTTATAATAGATTATTCTATTGATATTGTAATTAGTAAACGTCGACCTCTTCGACAAGAAAATTAACAAAACGAGATAAATGCCATATAATAAAGCTTGTGTAAAGGATCCCAATCTAAATGGCTCTAAATTGAGTAAAGAACTTCCGCAAACAGCGAACGTCGTTATAAGATTATAAAACCTAACTGTATATACACACACATACACAAATATCTATATACAGATATATATATATATATATATATATATATATATATATATATATATAATAACTTCGTGACCTTGGTATGATATGGTAAACCTAATCAGTAGGCGATTAAAGGTCTGTATATTACTTCAAAATATATGTATTTAAAAATCTCTACATGTTTCGGCTGTATACGCCTTTATCAAGAGAATACAAAATATTTTGTATTCTCTTGATAAAGGCGTATACAGCCGAAACATGTAGAGTTTTTTAAATACATATATTTTGAAGTAATATACAGACCTTTAATCGCCTACTGATTAGGTTTACCATATATATATATATATATATATATATATATATACAAATCTGTAAAATGTATTGGCGATTCTCAATTGGATCGAGATTGCCCGTTTTTTTTTGTAAGTAATACTTTTGTTTTCTAAATAATAATGGCAATACGGCAAATATGCCATTAAAAAGTCATTACCTGCATTTGGGGTATTTATAGTAAATGTATATACAGATACAAATCTGTTCTTAAAAATATTTGTATCATTTGTATTACATTGCTTCACTAGCTTGACTGATGACGCCTATAGATGGCAGAAAAACGTGTCTTAAGCAGAAGTAAATGCTGAAAATACGAGGTGTATTGTCCATTTGTACAGTTACAGATATGTATATTGCATGTCTGTTTCATTTGTAACAAATGCGTAATACGTGCATAACGTATTGATATACTTAAACCTTTTTGTATATTTACCGCCATCTGGCTCGTGTTAATGGACTACACCTATACGTATTTTTTCGCTTATGTACCAGCATAGCTGGTCAAGCGAAAGTTTGCCTTTTTCGGCATAGTCTCTTTCGTCCGTCAGATGTCACTTATTAAATAGTGCCACCTTATAGGACGAAAATTGCTATATCTTGTAGGCGATTTCAGCGTAAATGTATATACAGATACAAATCTGTTCTTAAAAAGATTTGTATCATTTGTATTACATTGCTTCGCTAGCTTGACTGATGACACCTATAGATGGCAGAAACACGTGTCTTAAGCAGAAGTAAATGCTGAAAATACGAAGTGTATTGTCCATGTGTACAGTTACAGATATGTATATTGCATGTCTGTTTCATTTGTAACACACTTTTACTAAGAGTTTTAATATGTTGGAGTTCATTTTCACAGTATTGCATGTGCTTAAAAAATGATTTTGAATTATTTTACTTCTTCAAATAAAATATTGTAAATAGTTTATTCTGTCAGCATTAATTCTAGTTAAAATATTATTGGAGAAATAGGAATAGATAGTTAAACAGATTTGAAAGAAATAGGGTATATACAATTAGTTCTGTAAGAACGTATCGCTAATCTCCAGTCTATAATAAATAAAAAATAAAATAACATAAAAAAAAATAGATTATTAAAACTAAGACATACTTATTTAAAACTTGGTCTAATCTCCATTATTGTTTATTAGTGCTAAGCAATTTCGAAGTATACTTTGTAACTGCAACTGCTTTAGCATATAAAGACGTTTCATTACGTAGTAATAAGATCACTTAATTTCTATCGGGTTATCATCTGGTAAAGGCGCCCACCAACTTCTTATTATAATAGTGTTGTTATCTTCAGCTTTCGAATTTTAACAAACATGAATGTGATATTTTAGTTCGAGGCCCTCCTAAAGCATCAAAGAATCATTAATGTTACTAAACCGTCGTTTAGCAGATTTTAATAAATATTCTTCATAATCCTTTCCACTTTTTGTAAGTTTAAATTGTCAGTAATAAGGCAAAGCGACTTAAATCCAGATTTTCAGTGACATGCCTAAACGTGAACTTTCCTAGAATGTTTTTCCGTTCTTTATACTACTCTGTTACTTACGGATAATAAGGTTTTCTTTTAGATGCTTAATGTCCAGAATCTTCTTCAGTAAAGATTCTTCTTCAGATTCTTCTTCAGTAAAGATTACATTCGATCTATTTTTATCAATATTAACTTGAGCCAACTCGAGTTGTTTGTGGACGTTTTTTTCCGATTGTAAAGGTTTCTGTCGGACTGTTCGTTTTCATACCTTTATTTTGTTAAGTCGACGTTGAATAGCATTCAGGGTAATATTAAACCTTCTAAACCGCGTAGGAAATGTAAGAAAAGGTTTTTTATGAAAAATTTCCACAATAATTTTATATTGCTTCTGTTAAATCACAATCTGGTAAAGCGTCAGCGTTTTTCTGTATCAGTGTTATACATACTTTTTTTCGCAAAGCTTACAGACTTTTTCATATACTTTTCTGCGAGAATAAACGACATTTTTAGTTCTTAGTAAACCAGAAGCCTACTTTCCTCTGGATTATCCAACCAAGACACAATATGTTTTCTGTTATCGAAATCGTTAATGCGTTCCTGTGGAACTAATTGAACATGCGTAGATTTTTGTAACTAATTGTATGCATTTCTGATTAATATTGGTTGTAATAATGAATCATACATTAATTTTGATTTAATGTGCATAATGTAGGATTTTACTTATTTTATTTTAGATATGCTGAGACAACAACCTTTAAGAAACCGTTCTTATTGCAATGCAGTGAACATATTAACATATTCTGTAGATTAATTGTCATAATTTAAATAGTTAATGAATTCAAACGATTCGATCTATTTAAATTAGGTAATCAAAACTCAGTGTATTCAATTGTATACAACGTAACACGATAAGTTTGAAAAAATTATACAAATAGTACGAACTTTTATCATACGCTAGATAAATTACATATAATAAGTTACTTCTTATATTAACAGATTGATGAAACAGATTTTTTTCGTTACAATTTTAGAAAAATATCTTCAAAAAAAAGTCTACGAACATGAAAATATCTACGAAAAAAAAGTCTACGAACATGAAGGAAGGTATTTTTTGAAATGTGTCATACAAAAATTTATTAACAAAAGTAAACGATATCACAATAAACTTATTCTTAGTAAATTAAAGGCGTGGCATTACAAACACTATTTAAGGTGTCTGGATAATATCTATATTCCGCACGCCCCACCTATTAGGATGTCAAACTTTCATTATGTAAGCGATCTTCACCTTAGCTTTCTCGGATAACCTGCTATTACTTAAAAAATTTCTTTTTATTTTATTATAAATTTATGTGAGAACCAGTGTCACAATTTTAAAATATGAAAATATATTAATAAAGTATTAGTTAAGTTGTAAATATTCTTTCTACACTTTACGACGCTATTTTATTCGAATTTTTCATAGAAAAAAAAAATTCCCGTACTACGGGAAAGATATATTCATCTGTTTCCTTTGATGTAACTCAAAGTATCCCCATAAAAGTTTCTAATTCACGCCTCAACAGCTCTGTGGTCGAGCAATGATCCGGCAAGCCAGAGGTCGTGGGTTCGATTCCTACTTAAGGGCGAATTTTTTTCTATGAAAAATTCGAATAAAATAGCGTCGTAAAGTGTAGAAAGAATATTTACAATTACATTACTTCGCGAAAACGCAATTAATTTGTATTAGTTAAGTTTTTTTCAAAGATTAAACTTGAACTACTAAATTATTTAAGCAAATGAAATAATTAATAACAAAATAATTTGAAACATACATGAGTGGGTAAAAACCACACCAATTTGTATAATACAAAAGTATTTTTAATAATATAAAATATTATTAAAAATGGGGTGTGAAGAACACAATACAAGTTATATATTTGTGAATGTATCTCCTCTCCAGAGACGCAGATACGTATTTCACCTTTCTACAGGATCGTCGGTACGCCTCTGCTGGAGAAGAGATACATTCAACCAA
Source organism: Melolontha melolontha (assembly GCA_935421215.2). NCBI lineage: Eukaryota > Metazoa > Arthropoda > Insecta > Coleoptera > Scarabaeidae > Melolontha > Melolontha melolontha. The sequence goes on along the minus strand of OW285235.1, from coordinate 132,524,723 downwards.
ATATAACTACCTTGCTATCAACCAGAAATTATTAAGACAGAGCGTGAAAGAATATTCAGCGCTGTCTAGATAACAACTGTCGAACTAAGCAACGTGTTTCTCTAGACGGTAACATACTATATCTATAGAAAACTGTATTATCGTGTCTTCACTACTTGTCGGGCGAACCGAATGCGTATATAACAAAATAATTTGAAACATACATGAGTGGGTAAAAACCACACCAATTTGTATAATACAAAAGTATTTTTAATAATATAAAATATTATTAAAAATGGGGTGTGAAGAACACAATACAAGTTATATATTTGTGAATGTATCTCCTCTCCAGAGACGCAGATACGTATTTCACCTTTCTACAGGATCGTCGGTACGCCCCTGCTGGAGAAGAGATACATTCAACCAAATGTAACTACCTTGCTATCAACCAGAAATTATTAAGACAGAGCGTGAAAGAATATTCAGCGCTGTCTAGATAACAACTGTCGAACTAAGCAACGTGTTTCTCTAGACGGTAACATACCATATCTATAGAAAACTGTATTATCGTGTCTTCACTACTTGTCGGGCGAACCGAATGCGTATATAACAAAATAATTTGAAACATACATGAGTGGGTAAAAACCACACCAATTTGTATAATACAAAAGTATTTTTAATAATATAAAATATTATTAAAAATGGGGTGTGAAGAACACAATACAAGTTATATATTTGTGAATGTATCTCCTCTCCAGAGACGCAGATACGTATTTCACCTTTCTACAGGATCGTCGGTACGCCCCTGCTGGAGAAGACACACCCCATTTTTAATAATATTTTATATTATTAAAAATACTTTTGTATTATACAAATTGGTGTGGTTTTTACCCACTCATGTATGTTTCAAATTATTTTGTTATATACGCATTCGGTTCGCCCGACAAGTAGTGAAGACACGATAATACAGTTTTCTATAGATATGGTATGTTACCGTCTAGAGAAACACGTTGCTTAGTTCGACAGTTGTTATCTAGACAGCGCTGAATATTCTTTCACGCTCTGTCTTAATAATTTCTGATTGATAGCAAGGTAGTTATATTTGGTTGAATGTATCTCTTCTCCAGCAGGGGCGTACCGACGATCCTGTAGAAAGGTGAAATACGTATCTGCGTCTCTGGAGAGGAGATACATTCACAAATATATAACTTGTATTGTGTTCTTCACACCCCATTTTTAATAAAATTTTATATTATTAGAAATAATTAATTATTGATCAACAGAAATTTTGTTCGTATACATTGATACATGCATTCTATGTATTTTTCCATTCTAATTCTGAAACTAATTTCAAAATATCTCCATTACGTCAGGATTTTGAGGTACTTGCTTAAACAGTTTTTCATAAAAATATGTTTTGCAATATATGTTTTATTTTCGCAACCTAAATGCAAAATTTTGTACTGTTCCGACAAGTTTGAACATGTCTCGGCATATCTGCCATGTCATATTTCATCAGCCACGCTCCTGTTTATCCGAAAACAAATGCAATTAAAGAATTAATCGTTCTATGCTATGTGGATATATCAGGGTTTTCCAATAAAAACAACAATTACCGTTGGTTAGTCGACCATATAACCAGTCAATCAAGAACATACTATTACAGACACAAAAACAGTAGTTTCAGAGTTGCTGAACATTGAGGAGAATTTTTTGTCATCTGAATATGGACCACGCCTAATAAATAAATCAATTGGAATTAAATGATCTAAATCGAGATTTGAATTTATCGCAGAAAAAATATTAGTAGCATATAGTCGTAGAACATATATAGTTACGATATTAATATTTTTACTATTTTTTTTCTAAACCTGAGGTGTTAGAAGAAATTTGTTTTTATTATTACTATTAGACCCATAAAGCAAAAGAAAATTGTACGTGGTTAATAAAGACAAAATAAGAAATTGAAAATTTGTTGTTTAATATAATCAAAGGATATAAAATTTTACATTAAAAATTATTTGCAAATAAATATTCACAGAGACTTCGAAATATATTGAAAGAAATAAAATGAAATGTTTTTACTTTTTAATTCAATAATCAAATATTTACGTCACAACAAAATATCAATTCGTTTCAGTTTTTTTTTTGGCCTTTGGGATCAACGCTCATGTGCCACAGTAGATAAGCAATATGTTAAGTTGACAGTACATTCAGTAAAATAATTCTTCACATTTTGGGGGCCTACCTAAATTACTATAAAAAGGACAAACATAATTCGAGCACCGGAAAAGAGGTAAACCACACGTGAACAGTAGGGGAAGAATATACTGCCAACCTTCAAATTTGAACTCTGATTCTCCTAATCACAAAAATGATTAAGTCGCAAATACGTTTGCTGTGATAGGCTAATAATGAAGTTATATTAGGCGCAAAAGGAACCTGTGCTCGAGTCAAGTCTTTCTAAAACTGTTATACTCGTATTTGGTCTTCATGTAAATGGCAACCAAAAAGATGTGATTTAAATCTGTATTTTCGAATCCACAATTGCAGATTGGCGATAATATCAATTTTTTTGTCCAAATGAGATGAAAACTGCCCCTGTCCAAACTTAAGTCTAGCAAATGTGGTCCTATAGGAGAGAGAAAGTAATACCTTATTGTACCATGAACTTGAGTTAATAGAAGGATGAATATAGTATATGCATATTGAGTCATTTGCTTTGAACATATAATTCTGATCGCTTGACCTCCGTTATAGGAAAAGACGTTTCGAATAAGCAATTAGTTCATTAAAACCAAGTGTCGGCTAAAATAAATTACCTCCTGTTAAACTTTGATTAGCTAATGCATTAATATGGTCATTTGACCGAATACCACTATGCACTTTTATCCAATAGCAATCTGTTCAAATAGATTTTTTTTTCTCTACCCTAAAGACAACATCGAATAGAATGCAGTTTTCATAAGTGCTATGTGCGGGATTTTAAAGTACTTGTAGGACACTAACTGAATCTAACATTATTATCACCGAACAGTTTCAGTTTATTGGTCAATTAAAGATTCCTAGAAACATATCCCCATAAACAGCATTTTCATTGTACGCTGCATGCACAAGAGGTTTTAGTATAGCATCAGTTGTTGTACTTGCCGAGAATATTACATTCTGCCAAGGCCATGAATTTCGATGTTCCAATTCTTGGGATATCGAAATTCATTCTCGATAAAAGCACAAGACAGTAATTTCATTATTCAGAACTTTATATGCAATAGTTCTTTTAGAAGGAAAAAGAAGAATAGCTCAAAATTCTCTTCTAAAATAAAGGCAAAAACTTTTTTAGAATATTTTCCAATGCCTGGCGATAAACAACATAATACGCGTTCTAGATGATAGATCCATATTTAAATTTACTCATTACAAGTGAATTATATAGAAAAACTGTAGTACTTACAATAGTAGGATTCTCTGGCACTACGCATTACAAACTTTCTCACGAACGGCCAAGCCGCTTCTAGAAGAGGAAGAATTACGTATAATTACACAATTACGCGTATTTCTTTCTCTCCTAGAAGCGACTTAGCTGTTCACGAGAAAGCGCTTTTACCGGCGCAATAACTTTACACAGCGTACACATATACACTGTGTATACGTGAGTGTATACGTGGACGCTGTGTAAAGTTGTTGCGTGAGCAGTTGTGCTAGCTTTACTGTGCCCCATGTGCGACACCTTGATTAGTGGTTTTTACCTACTGATGATGACAACTTAGTTGTCGAAATACGTATTTAGGATACGATTAATAATTGTGGTAAGGGGTTATATACGCGATATTTTTAATGAAATCCAGTCCTATTTCATATCTCTCTTTTGTTAACGGAAAATTTAGTAACCGATTGACTAAGAAATTAATCTTTCGTTCGATATATTTCAACTTGGAGAATAAACATATGTGAATGCCTTTGCCCTAAGAGGTAAGTGCTTTTCGATCTTTTCGTAGGTTATATTCGCATGTTAAAATTAGTCTATACGTGGACGCGGTGTAAAGTAGTTGTTGCGTAAGCGGTTTTCTAGCTTTACTGTGCCCCATGTGCGACTTTAATTAGTGGTTTTACCTACTGATGATGACAACTTAGTTGTCGAAATACGTATTTAGGATACGATTAATAATTGTGGTAAGGGGTTATATACCTTTTTAAGTTTTTACTTAATCACAGTCTCCAAAGAAAGACTTTTAATATTCTTTGAAATATATACTATATAATATATATTGATATATAATGTTATACATACTTAAAAATTCTTTACTTAAAAAGTTATTGCATCCTTTATATACATTTAAAAGAATGCACAAAGGTCTACCCGACACATGGCTACCCGATACATAGCTACGCGATACATCTCTACCCGATACATCGCTACCCGACACATCGCTAACCCGATACATCGATGCTTAGGGAGTACTGGAATCGGTAAAGTATCGATAGGTATCGATGCTTGGGAATCGATACTTTGGAATCGATACCTTAGAATCGATACCTTCGTTATCTGAGGTATCGGGGAATCGATACCAGTTATGGTATCAGGTATTGGACGATGTATCGATACTTCGCCCAGCCCTAATGTCTATGGAATAACAATTATTTACGGCTTTTGCGTAAATTCTGTTTGGTTCAAGATCGAAACTATATTTGTTTATGGATACGTTAATTAATCCACAAACCATTAGATAATGAATATGTTAATAATTTTTGTATTATCTGATGAAAATAGTATGCATGTATTGTAGTGTCTAGGTATATGAAATATGGTTGAACTTATGTTTATTAGTTTATTAGTTTTGTGTATTATGGTTAAATGTAGAAATTTAATATTTTTATTTCTTCCTATTTCTACGAGTATAGTAGACTGAATAGCGTTTATTTAACTGTGTAATGTTTTTAATTATTTATCCGAACACTTGAAGCAAATTAATACCTAACAAACAGATAACTCATTGCGGCGACATTTTAGTTTACAAAAGCTGTTATAGTGCAAATATGGAAGCAGTTGTATCTTTTAGTTATTGATTATAAATAGTTATTGACGATGAGCAATATTAAATTTATTTTAACTGCATTTCATACGGGTGTCATTAAACACGCATTGCGTCAGGTAAGTAATTTTAATCTCACAATTAAACCGGCTTGTACAAGAATTCTAAAGATTTAATGCTACACATAAACTCGCCTGGAGCAAAACTATTATATTTTGTTGTATCGCAAATATTAAAGTTTTATGTCAAAATACCAAAATTTATATGGACGGTACTTTTACATATTGTACTAAGTATTATACTCGTATACAATTATTCAACTTTCAAGTATTAATAAATATCCATTACATTCCATTATCGTTTTGTCTGTTATCAGATAAAAAGGAAGAATCATTTAAGCTTTTATTTAAAATATTATGAACCTTCGAAAGGTTTGGATTTACGTTTAATCCCGAAATAATTGTTATAGATTTGGAAGTTATAGGTTTTGAAAAAATTCATAGTGCTTGTCATGCTATATGGAATGAAACAAAAATTGTAGGATGTAGCTTTTATTGAGCACAAGTCTGGTTCAGAAGTACTCAGAAATATGGATTAGTTGCTGAGTATAAAGATAAAGATACTAAAATTGGACGTTGGTTACAGTATGTATTTGGTCTGCTATTTTTAAAACTGACTGGGGTTGTAGATTATTTTGACTTAAACATCATTCAGCCCCAAGATAGGAGACTTGAAAAATTCTCAGACTATTTAGTCGAGAACTACATTAGTGAAGATTCCAAATATTTACCTGATGTTTGGTCTGATTTCATTCCCTCCCTGTATAAACTTAAAACAAGTACATGTTTTAATTTTATTCTTCCCAGGCGAATTTAATAGTACTTTTGACCTTCAGAATGGACGCAGCCGACTTTAATAGGCGGATTACGGTAAGTAATTTATTTTCGTAGGTACCTTTTTCATTCCAGGAGAGTTTAATAACGCCCTTTCATACATATATGAATTGAATAAAATATTTACATACATATTTCTGCACTCTTTGCCTTTATCAAGAAAGTCTTTACAACTAAACTCATAAATATGCATCAAAATCAGTATCAGCTCTCAAGTAGTAATTTTCACATTTACAATTCACTAAATTTTCAGTAAAAAAAAAGCATGTTGTCTAATGCTGGAATATTATAAATATAAATTGACTGTAGCTGTTCGATTACATTCATTACTCTATTTGTTACATTTCTAATTGTAAATGCATGACATCACTGTTTCATTAAATAAAAATAGAACTCACAAGAATTGATAACTAACACCTACGTTATAGAATCTAACATACAAAATTAATAAAGTCAATATAATTATTTAATTCTTCTCGATATGTTTCAGTTTAAAGATATACTAACAATAACTTTTATTATTTTCGTTCCCAACTATGAATTATATAAATGGAGCACACGTTCCTTTTAACACGAATCTAAACGGTAAAGTAATTTCTACAGCTTCCTACAAAAAATCGTATTAGATATACTTATAACCAGACATTAAAATATTTGTATATTTATATTTGTAAAACATAAATAGCGAAGTTTTACAATATCAACACCTGTATTGTGTACATATTTAAGAAACAAAAAATATTTTCTTACAGATAATTTAAATTGGAATTTTCTATGTGTACAGTAGGTATATATAATTCATTTTTAATAAAAATACAGATATTAGAAATTTTCACTAAATTAGTGAGCATTTGTATATTTATTAGTAATGGACATGAAAATGAATTTTCTTGACGTAAACGTTGAACCAATTCAATAATAGTATGGATTTTATATGTCGGTATGTACATTTTGCACAAATTGCTGTTATTTTACTTTAGATTAAGAGTGAAAAGTAAAAAGTGAATTAATCAAATATAGAACATCATAATAACTATGTACGTAAAAGGTACGTCCTAATTACACAATGCAATTGTAAAATATACCCAATGTATGCTTATTTAATAAACTTATATGTTGCACTTGCACATAGGTAAAACAATGTGTGTTTAATATTAATCAAATAAAACGTAGTAGTACTAGTAATCATTCCTGATATAATAAAAAGTGCCCTGAAAAATATCGAAAGAAAACAAAGGATTAAATTCTATGAAAGAGTAACTTTTCTTTAGACAAACGATAAAATCTATACATAAGATACTGTAAAGCGATGTCATAAATAAAAATATTTCTTGCCTTAAGTTATCCAGATAGTCGGATAACTTAAGGCATGAAATATTTCAAAATAATTGGCTAAAGTAAACAAAACATTAAGTAAGATAATGTAAGTAATTTATAGGTTGAGTAAACCATTTTATAAACTACACTTTTTATTTTTTTTTAATATATATTGCACAGGCAAACCTGTTTTCAAACAGGCAATTATTTAGTAGAATTTTCTCAAAAACTGAAAAAAGCTCATTTTTAGACTATCGAAAATATATTGGTGGTAAAAGAAGCAAATATTAGCAACGATTCACATATAAGTTTCAGGATTATGTTATATATGCACACAAGTACGAGGGAGCGTTTTTAGTTCCCGGATTCGTGGAAAAGGAAAAAAAAGGAAATTACAAAACTGTTCTTCTTTTTCAATATATTCACCTGCTGCGCCCTTAATACATTTTTCAGATCTTTCAATTACGAGGGCAGTTTTTTATATTATAGGTATACCTAACTATGAAAACAATATGCTATCGTGACAATTTTCTTACGTGAAGTTTCTGTAATATTTTATAGTGTCATCTCCAAGTTTGGGTCAAACCGCATAACGTTTATTATTTTTACATTCGTTTAAAGAAGAGACGATGTGTGATTTGAAACTTGAACCAAAAAGCGTCATGAAATTTTTATCAAAAGAGGGCAGTAGTAGTATTTATGAGAGAATGGTGGCAGTGTATGGAGAAAATACCCGCCCTATTTCCAAATCAAATTTTAATGTAAACCGTTCAAATGAGGCAGAGAATCCATTCCTGACGACTCAAAGTGTGGAAGACTTCTGGAATCATCAACAAAGTTAAAGATTTGGTGTTGACTGATCGCCAAGTAAAAGTTTCAGTTATTGCTAGAGAAATAGAAATATCAGAAACTAGTGTTTTTAAAATTGTAAATAAAAATTTTGGAATGAGCAAAATACCGGTACGATAGATTTCCAGGCTGCTGAGTCCCAAGAGTCCATGCAATGGGTTCTTAAAGGCTTTTCCATCGCCCAAGAAGGCCAGTAAGCAATTTTCTGCGAACAAAGTGATGGCCACAGTTTTCTGGGACGCGGAAGGGATTCTCTTAATTGAGTATATGCCAAAGGGGACTATAATCACAAAAAATGTCTACAAAGACCCAATTAAGAACTTGAACACAGCTATATGCGAAAAAAGATTCCACAATTTTGCTCAGAACACTGCTTCTGCACGACAACTGCAGTGTGCATAAAGCACGAATTATTCAAGCAGTGATCAACTTGATAAGTTTCACTGTTTTATTTTATTGTTCTGTCAATATTGTTTCAGTATTTTCTATCATTTTGAAAGAAACATCCAACAAAAAGATCTTTCTTTGAGAGTGGTAGAAATTGTCGAAACAATGTCAGAACAATAAAACAAAACAGTGAAATTTATCAAAACTTTTTTATAATTTGTATTAAATATATCAAGCGAGCCACAAAATTTGTTTCCTAAGTCACGTCTGAGCTTAGAGAATTAACGAAGTGTAATTTGTAAATAATTATAAGTCAAATTGACAAGTTCAGATTTAACCTATTACTAATAGTACGAAATGTAGGTTATATCACATAATCAATTTAAGACATAACTGATTTAATCCATGGCATACTCTGAAGCGGAGATACGAATTGGGGACCAATATGAAATTATAACGAAGGGTTTAGTTTTGTACCTGGAAATGTGCTACGAATTGAGGACCAGACTTCTTAATAATTGATATAATCACTATACTCATTTATTTGCCAAATACAGTGTAAAAGACTAGATATAAGAATGTATTTATACTTAATCTTTGATAGTTTATTTTTAAAAAAGTACGAATCCAGATAAAAACAGATATTTATTTCACAATTGACAAAGAATTTATTTAAACATACTGTAAAGTTTGTCCTTTCGGGTTCTTAAATAAAACTATCCATAACTTTAGACACACACTATATTAATAATAAAGCGTATAACAATATAAAAACTAACTACAAACAATAAGCACATTTATATATTTATATTTATGTAACTTTAATCCGCGATTATTCGGTATGTAATGGAATAATCACTTCCTCGACGGCTTTATATATCGTGGTGAATACTCTTCTAGAGCGTTCTGCATGTCTCGAGAAAACGCCAGAGGTATGACGCATGACGCGCGACGCGTCGTTGGATGTGTCATCACATTGCCCCCTTCTTAAAAATGAAGTTTCGTCCCGAAACGTGTCATGCTTTGGTTCCCTCAAACGATGGCGAAATCGACAGGCAGGGCATTTGCTCCATTATAACGTCAAATTGAAATAACAGTCCACGGTCTTATCTTGCCTGGATGGACAGGAATATTCAAGCCGGTAACTGCATACCAGAATTTCCATACCAGTATATCGGAGGATTACTTCTAACATGCTCCTTACAATTCTCCAGTCCAGGCGGTCCAATCCACAACCCAATTTTGGAACTGCTAATTTCAAAATGTCTTGTTGTAACATTTGTTCGCGTAAGTGGGCCAGTGCCTCCCATAAGGCACGATAGGTTGCCTTCAGGCTTGACAGTTCGTTCGTGACCAAATAAAATATGGGCTGTTCTTCATTTGTTATTTGGAGACTCTTCCCAATTGCTGGTCCCTGCTGCCCTGCTAATTTTTCGATTCTGCCAAATCTTTCTTTAAATTCTCTGGCAATTCCTTTGGCCATTCGCAGATCTCGGGCTACGCAATGAGCAAGCGCGTAGTCTGGCGGCACCGTAAACAAATCTTGCTGTTTCTCGATGGTTACCCCAAAATCGAGCTTTACTCTTCCATAAAGTCTTCGAAGGTTAGTTCCTGGTATTGGCTATCCAATCGGCGCAAGTCAGCGGTTTCGTCATTATTGTCTCCAGAGTATGGGGCTAATCGATTAAAATGTACGACTCTTGGCTTAGTGTGAGGTGTTCGCCTGATGCGGTATACTACATCGTTGATCCGCTTCAACACCTCGTATGGCCCCTCCAAATTCTTTTGAAGTTTTGGAGATAGGCCCCATCGGCGTTATGGATTATATAACCAAACTCGATCGTCTTCATGGTAACCACTCTTCTCGGCGTTGATGTCGTAGCTCTCCTTCATTCTGTCATTAGCATCTTGGATATTATGTCTGACTTGTTCATGGATATTATCTAGTCGTCGTCTTAGAGTCCTGACATAATCCTCTCCGGCAAGATCTTCACCAGGCTTGCTCCAAACTTTAAATCACAGGGCAATCGGAGTTCCCTCCCGAATAGCACGTTTGCTGGTGATTGGCAGTTGTCTCTTGAACGGAGACCCGATACGCCATTAGGAATAATGATAAATGTTCGTCCCAATCTCTTTGGTGTTCGGAGACCACTTTGGATCTAATCATGGTCTTGTTCATTCGTGCTACCATCACATCTGATTGTGGATGCAAGGGAGTTGGTCTCGTCTTCCGTATGCCCAAAAGTCCAGACATCTTTTCGAATAAACTGACCTCGAAATTTCGCCCTTGATCGCAATGACGTTCCAAAGGTACACAAAACGGCTGACGAACTCCTTCACAATCAGGTCTGCTACAGTTCCAGCATCTTGATTTGGTAGAGCATATGCTTCAACCCATTTGGTAAAATAATCCATGACCACTATTATGTATTTATTTTGTCGCTTTCTGGAAAAGGGCCATGGCGATCCTTTCAAATGGACTTCCTACATTGTGTTGGCGCATGGGTGCACGTAAACGCCTCTGGGGACCATTGCTTCCGGCGCAATTGGCACTCTTTCGGCACCATTCTTTCACATCTCGTGAATAATTCACCCAGTAAAATATCTGGCGCACCTTCTCTAGTGTCTTTTGGACCCCAAAATGTCCCCCAGAAGCCCCATTGTGAAGTTCTCGCAATACCTCTGATATTATTTTCTTGGGAACCACCATTTGCATCTTCCGCTCGCTTCCATCGTGATTTTCGACCTCACGTCTCAGGAGATCGTCTTCCATGGTTAAGGAATCCCATTGTGCCCAGTATGACTTGAATTCTCGTGAATGGAGAGCAATTTCTTTCCAGGTCGGTCTTTGCCCATTTCTCTTCCAATCCGGATCAGCTTCTTGATCTGCACGCAAATTGTCAGGTTGCCATTGGCCATCAACAACGGTGGTTCGAATAGCGTTGGCCGATTTGTCTTCGATTCGGTTGCAATGTCGACAGTCTTCTGGACAGGGCCTTCTGAAAAGAGTATCTGCATTCCGATGTTTGGGGCCTGCTCTGTGTTCAATGTCGAAGTCATACTCCTGTAGCCTCTAAATCCATCTAGTTACTTGACCCTCGGGATTCTTAAATTGTAAGAGCCTCTTTAAGGCGGCATGATCAGTGCGGATCAGGAACTTCTGCCCATACAGGTACTTGTAAAAATGCTCAATTATCTTAACTACTGTCAATAATTCTCTCCTGGTTACGCAGTAGTTCCTCTCTGGTTTGGACAGGGTCTTGCTGAAGTATCCAATGACCCTTTCTTGTCCATCTTGGATTTGAGAGAGCACGCCACCAATCCCGACGTTACTGGCATCCGTATCCAGAACAAACCTCCCAGATGGCAGTGGATAGTTTAAAACAGGTGCACTTATCAACGTGCCTTTTAACAACTCAAAGGCCGCTTGGCATTCGTTGTTCCAAATGAATGCTCGATTTTCTGTTAGGCGAGTAAGTGGTTTTGCAATGTTAGAGAATTCAGGAACGTAGCGTCGATAATATGTGCATAATCCCAAAAAGCTTCTTAGCTGATGTTTGTCTTTGGGTACAGGCCATTTTTCCACAGCTTTTACTTTTTCTGGGTCCACAGCAACTCCTTTTCCGGAAACCATATGTCCAAGGTAATTTACCTTCTTGCGAAAAGGGTGACACTTCCTTGGGCTTAATCTCAGGTTGGCATCTCGCAACCTCTGGAATACTACTTCCAAATTTTTCATGTCATCTTCAAAGGTCTTCTCTATCACAATCACATCATCGATATATACCAGGCAGGTATTCCAAGACAGCCCCCTCAGTACAGTGTCCATGAGTTGCTCAAAAGTAGATGGGGCGTTACACAGTCCAAATGGCATGACTGTAAACTGCCAGAATCCTGTACCTAAACTGAAGGCAGTCTTCTCTTTGTCATTGGGATCCATTCCCACTTGCCAAGAACCGCTCTTTAAGTCTAGAGTGGAGAACCATTTTGCTCCTGCCAAGGTGTCTAGCATCGTCTATTCTTGGGAGAGGATAGCTATCCTCTTTGGTAACACTATTCAAACGACGATAGTCCACACAGAATCTGGTAGATTCATCCTTCTTCCTGACAAGGACCACTGGTGAAGCCCATGGACTATTCGATGGTTCAATTACTCCTTTGCCTTCCATATCTTGTATAATTTGCTCTGCTTCCTCACGTTTTGCCAGTGGTAACCTTCTTGGTCCATGTCGAATTGGACTTGCATCGCCGGTATTTATTTTGTGCATTACAATATTGGTTCTTCCTTTCGTTCCAGTTTCAGTTTCAAAGACGTCTGCATAATGTTGGATTAGGTCCTTAACTTGGCTTTGTTCCTTCTTGCTCAATCCTTGACAGGCGGAGTCGATTATCTTGGACAATTTCTCAGGAACCTGCACGAATTCATTCTTCTTCGCCTCTACAAGATGAACGACGGCCGACACTGGCGAACACCACTCCAGAATAGTACCCTTCTTCAATGAAAAAGGGTAATAGTTCACATTCCACCATTACCGGTACAGTCTTCTGAGTCGTACTCAGCATTTTGGTAACTACTATTCCACGGCCTACCTCGTCATCATCGGTCTTTGGTTCTAACATTGTAACATTTCCGTCCACATAATCACCTTCTATACACGCCGTCAAAGATGTCTCACTTCTTGCATCCAGAACAACATTCTCTGCTGTAATTACTTGTACACTCCAACAATTTCTCCGATGAAGAAACAATTCCTCATTATTTATTTTTAAAGTGCCTTTTTTATGTTTAATTGGAAGCCGTGGGTGTTCATGATGTCTAATCCCAAGATTTTTTGTTCTTCTATGTCAGCTATGAGAACACGATGTTTGATTGATGTTGGTCCTATGATAAAATTGACATCACCTTCATCTGCCACAGAAGCTGCTTCTCCTGTAGCTGTCCTAAGTCTCCATTTTCTAGAAAGTAATTCTTTATTCCTGGAAATCAAATCGGGCCGCACGATGGTTTTCGTCGATCCAGTATCTAGCAAGCAAGAAGCATAGGTTCTTCTTTCCATAATTGCGTCCACATACAGGCCATTGGTTTGATGTTGCAAGGATGCGATTTGGGCAGTCCTTGGGGCTTGCGGATTCTCAGTCGATTCTTTCTTGGTCCTTTTACCACATTTATTGTGAATGTGACCGTTTCTTCTACAATTCCCGTATGGCCACCCACTTTTATTTGGTTTGATCTAATTTAGGACTTGACTAACCACCAGGTCCACTAACTCCTCATTTTCCTGTTCGTCGACAGAACAGCCACGAGTATGGTTCCGAGAGGCTTGTTTTGCAGTCTCAAACTGAAGTGCGTACGAAACCATCGATCGAGGTTTTCGGTCGTGCCTACCTTAATGCTTGCTGCGTATCAATATCCCGTAGACCATCTATGAACGTTTGGACAGCTAGGTGTCCCATGAAACTATCTGGCGCCATCGGATATGCAAGTCGAACTAGACGAGCTATATCTGCCTCAAATTCCTGAAGATTCTCGCCTTTCTTCTGTGATCGATTCTTCAGTTGGGTATGGTATACTTGCTCCAAATGCGCATGGCCATATCTCATCTCCAACCGCTTAATGAGTTGAGAATAATCTTTACGTTCCTCAGGAGGCAATGTCTGCAAGATATCACTAACATCACCCCTCAATGCTATGATTAAAGCAGTCGCCTTCTCGACAGAAGACCATGCGTTTACTTCTGCGGTCGCTTCGAATTTCGTCAGGTAAGTTGCCCATGACATCTTTCCATCAAAGGTTGGTGGCGATTCTGGTCTTCGAGATAGTCACAGGTTCTTCTTTTATTTCGATAGGCCGCGATATAGCTTCTTCGTTGTTCTGCTTTGTGTCAGAATGACTCATAGTAACAGGTAATTTCATGTGAGTCATTATTGCATCTAAAAGTCTAGAATGTTCTCCAATTTTCTTCTCGACAGCTATGAAAACCTCTTCCTTTAACGCTTCTGAGTTTTCCACTAGTAGCTGTTCTAGAAGATTCTACAAAGCTCTCGAATTTTCAGAATTCTTTTTTTCCATTATTTCTAGACTTTTTTCGAAGCTTCTAGAATTTTCTAGTAATTTCTTTTCCAGATTTTTCTCGAGGATTCTAGCGGTTTCTAAGTTTCTCTGTTCCATCTGGGCTTGCGAATCTATTAGACGTTGCTCCAAACCTTTTACACTGTCCAGATTCTTCTGCTCAATTTGTTGCATTTGAGTTTGCGCGTTCTCTATTAGCCGTTGTTCCATATTTTTCGCACTATCCAGATTCTTCTGCTACATTTGTTGCATTTGAATTAACACGTCAGCTTTGCCGCCTGGAACTTGGAAGAAGTAATTCTCTGGGTCTTCGCCTTCTTGGATCAACACATTTCGAAGCCGTTGCTGGAGAATTGCCTTTTTGCCGGTTGTATCCTCATCCCCCTCCTCTCTCTCGTTTTAAATCAGTCACTTTTAATTCCGTCAGTTTCATTCTGTTGGCCATCACGATATTTAAAATAACGTCTTTTCGCACTGTATATTTATTTAAACAGATATTTAATTCACACTTAATTGTCTACTTAGTTCATTATTTATAAAACCACACACCTGCACTACTGTAAAGTTTGTCCTTTCGGGTTCTTAAATAAAACTATCGATAAATTTAGACACACACTGTATTAATAATAAAACGTATAACAATATAAAAACTAACTACTAACAATAGGCACATTTATGAATTTATATTTATGTAACTTTAATCAGCGATTATTCGGTATGGAATGGAGTAATCACTTCCTCGACGGCTTTATATATCGTGGTGAATACTCTCCATGTCTCGAGAAAACGCCTGAGATATGACGCGCGACGCGTCGTTGGATGAGTCATCACAATACAATATTATACATATTTACATTTAATATTTACACTTTATGAAAATATTTTACAAAATCAATACGTTTTAAAAAACCGTTGCTATATTCTGACATTTTAGAAGTTAACATATTTAATCTACGTCTAACAATTTTGTTGTTACTTTTGACTGGCTCCTTAAGGCTTTGAATACGAATATAAGTAACTGTTTTAAAATTGTTCAAATCGTTTACAAATAAATACAATGCAGGGTGCCTCGAATGGAAATTTGAATTAAACCTAGAATGAAAGGACTCTCATGTATTTGTAGAAATTTCTGTAGTTACAACAGCTTCGGTCCAAACTGTTGGTGGAAATAAAGAATCTTCCCCAATATAATTATCTACTAAATAGTCAGCTAAATCTACCACAGCTTGATGCATATGGTCAGGCTGAAATTCGGCGAAATCCAAAGTAAAGCAATCTCCAATCTCCTTGGTGATACATATTATTTCTAATGTATGTGATATCTGTTCTTGTCCATTGTATCAGTGTTTTCCTTTATTACAGAATGAATTATTTTTTATGGCCCTTCTGTCATATCTTCTGTAGCTTTCCGGTTGTTTGCCATACTCAAAATCTGCCTATTTAAGTTTTTTATGTCCTTTTCATGATTATGCAAGGCTTCTTTTCTTGAAATTATATTATCTGAACCCAGCGTAAAAACTTTTGCATTGCACTTACTCACAGCACAAGTCCAAAACTTTTCGCCACTTTTAAGAACCTTTTTTTCAAGATACTTATAATCATCCAACACAAGTAACGACTTTCCCTTTTCACTTAAGATCAT
Source organism: Melolontha melolontha (assembly GCA_935421215.2). Lineage (NCBI taxonomy): Eukaryota > Metazoa > Arthropoda > Insecta > Coleoptera > Scarabaeidae > Melolontha > Melolontha melolontha. The sequence continues at coordinate 132,508,556 of OW285235.1, read as the reverse complement.
TTTAATTTCGCTCATTTTCACTCACTTACAAGACAGCTCAAATTAAACTAAATCTATAGTAAAAACAAACATTACTTATACCTAAAAATATAGAATTTAGAAAGTTTCCTCTGCTAATAACAATCTCGTTAACGTAATCAGGCCTCATTATTTATCTTAATCCGAACGCTAATTACCTATTTTAATCCTTAGTACGGTCCACAATTCGGTGCACTTATTTTGTCGGTTCAGGTAGTGGTCCCCAACATCAATTAATAAGATTTCAAAGGAATCGATAATTAGCTAATCTAAAGAAACTTTGTTAGCCAATTTAATATTTCTTTGGATTTATTATTGTCTACTTTTTTGACGTGATTATTATCAGAGCAAGCAAGCAATACATAGCATAATTACTTTTGTTGTTATAATAATCAAAGTATTTAATGTATGAAAGAGAATTAGCAGATTGTTTTTTTAAATGCACACTATGTGTAAAAACTAATAGGAATGAGCAAAGAAACCCAAAAATAATTAAGAAGTCTTGACAAAAGTCATTCAAAATATTCTCCTTCAGTAGAAAAAATTTCAGTAGACAATTTAAGTGCATAAAATGTTACTTTTTTATGTCGGTAATTACAATGGTGGGGATGCGGAACTAAAAGTATTTAATTCTTGGTAAAATGACAATTGACATGACGAATACGGTCTACCAAACACTTCAGTACATCAAAATAATATTTAGCATTGACTGTTGTATCACGTAGGACGATTTCGTTATGGATAAATCTCTTAACATCATAAAAAGCAATAAGTATTATTTTGATCTTTGACTTCAAATTGACTCCAAATAAGATTCTTTTGCAATGCTAGATTCGATATAATTCTTCGTCATCTGTCAATCTATCTGAAACAAATTTAGTCTTCCAATATATTTATGCTCTATACGAGGGATTTTTTTTTATGTTATCTGCCTAGCTATGAAAGAAACGAGTTAGAAAACAAACAAAAATTTTTCAATGTAAGAACCATTAACAATAACACACTTATTCCAACGATTCTTTAATAACGCTATGCCTACGACCCCACAGCGTTTTCGACGCCCTTTCAAGTATTTTTTAAGTTTCGGAAAGATGTAATAGTCACAGGGTCTAGGTCAGGACAGTAGGGTGGGTGTTGTAATTCCTCAGAGCCGCATTCATTGATTACTGCTTAAATAATTCGTGCCGTATACAGTTGTCGCGGAAAAGATTGTGAGGTCTTTTTTCGCATATAGACATGTTCAAGTTCTTAATTGTGTTTTTGTAGACATTTCCCGTTATTGTAGTCCATTTTGGCATATACTCAATTAAGAGATTCCCTTCGCGCTCCAGAAAACTGTGACCATCACTTTTCACGCAGGAAATTGCGTTTTTACTTTCTTGGGCGGTAGAGAGCCCTCATGAACCCATTCGATTGATTCTTGTTTCGTGGGTCCCAGTAGCGTACCTAAGTTCCATCTCCAGGTATAATTATATTTAATCTTGTGATGAAACAGTCACATTCTCTTCACAAATTTGTCGTCTAAGCAATTCATGTTCGGGACTGGGCAGCCTGGAAATCCATCGTGCCGACACTGCTCATTTCCAAATCTTCGTGTCTGATATTCCTATTTCTCTAGCAATAACTGAAACTTTTACTCGGTGGTTAGTTAACACCAAATCTTCAAATTTGTTGATGATTTCTTCAGTTCGTGGTTCCAGCCACACTTTAAGTCATCATGAATAGATTCTGTAACCCATTTGAACTGCTTACACCAAAATTTGATTGGGAAAGAGGACAGGCTATTTTCTCCATACACTGTCACCATTCTCTCATTATATATATATTCTTCAGGCTACCATCTTCTTTTGATCAAAAATTTAGAACGCTTCTGTGTTCAAGTTTCAAATCACTCATTTTCTCTCCTTTAAGCGAATGTAAAAATAACAAATGTTAAGCGATTCGACCCAAACTTGGAGATGACACTATAAAATATCACAGAAACTTGTCACGATAGCATATTGTTTTCATAGATAACATAAAAAACGATTCGTATATAACATTTGTATATAATATTGTATAAATCTAAATACATTAATTGTTTATTTCATTTCAAGATGAAAATCGATTTATATCAAATAAAGATGGAGATATCCGGGAAAAAAATTGAATTTAGATTCCGAAGACTAACTTCTTTTATTAAAATGCGATGAATTATTATCTTAGGTATTCCAATTGCATATCCATGAACCGAGAGAATTGAAGATTTTTTCGAAATTTTTGCGAAACCATGCAATTTTCAACATTTTGTTCGAGCATCGGTTTAATTAATCGGCCGGAACGATTTTCGTCATAATTGCAAAAAAATCACTAAAACCTCTGTCACTGTGCAAGATGCATAACGCAGAAGATGGTTCTTGAGAGCAATCTCAAACTACTCAAATCGTTATGGGCAGTTCTTTTGATCATGCTACTATATTATTAAAGATTGACAATTGAATTAACAAACACAAACGCAACGCCATTTTAATTGAATATGTCAACAAGGATTATAATCGATTCGAAAGAGAGGATTTAAGCAAGAGTATAAATTATATCCCCTCAGATATTTCAATAAATGTCTTATTGTAACTATCTGGACACTTGATTGAGCAAACATTTGTATCTCGCAGATTAATCGTTAAATTTTGATTCGCTTCTATATGTGCTACTACAATGTAACATGTTAATATGATTAATATTTTGAAGTAGTCTTTGCTTTATTTGGAAATACATACAGTAAAACAACTTGAACTACGAAAGCCTATTGATAGGGGAAGGTAGTGGACTACTGGACCGATTTCAAAAATTCTTTCACCATTAGAAAGCTGCATTTTCACTGAGTGACATAGACTATATTACATTTTCCAAAAAAAGGGATCCCCAATTAAAATGCATTAATGTAACCCAAGGTGTGAAAAAATTAGTCACAAAAAAATCTGTCATCGCGTACGCTGCGGAAACTATTGTTGATAGAACAAAAAAATGCTCAACAGTATTATAGAACGTATTAATATCTACAAAAAAGTCCGCGAAACTATATGTCCAACTACTGTAGTTATGCCACTATAACTACTTTTTTACATTTTAAAAGTTAATAAAAGTGCCGACAATAATCAAACCATATTATCCATACCTCTGTATTATTCCTTATCCTATTAAATGATATTTTATTAAAGACCATTTCAATACCAGTAAAATACTTTTTAAATTATTAAAATCGGACATTCCATTCAAAAGATATAACGAATTTAAAAATGTCAATCTAAAGAAAATAATGTTATAATATAATGTTATAAGTAGCTAAATAAGCTAAATGAATACATTTAATTTTACCTCCCACCACCCTCTCCTATCAATAGGCTTTCGTAGTTCAAGTTGTTATACTGTATATAAAAATATTGATTATTTGTTATTAAGACTACCGATATATTTGGTCGCCTTACTGGTAACAGGAATATAAGTTCTTCAGAATTTTTTTCTCTGTAAATAAGCATTTAAAATATATGTCTCCATATTTAAAAAAAAACTAAATGTTATTTTAATTTCAACATACGTTTCTCTGATCTGAAGAATTTATATCAGTTAAATTCCTTAATTCGTTAGTGATCTTAATTCCCTACCAAGTGGCAAGGTATAGTTCGATTAAATTCATTTTTGCATTTTATTTAAAAAGATGTTTCTATTGACCAATAAAAACTAGGATAATTCACTATAATTATAATCGAGCACTTGTCAATTCAATAGTTCGGTGAAATAAAATAAAATAATCCTAATTTTCATAAACAACATTTTTACCTAATACTTCATTCAAGTAACATATTTATAAAACGATTACTACCAATATGTAACACACTCTCCCAAGTCAATGTATTTGCTTGAAACTCGATGATTAATTACTCTTTATATAGCAATAGGATGAAACGGTTGTTCTGACATATTGACAGCTACTAGGAAAAGCAACGAGCCTGAAACTTACATAGTATACGCCAACTAGATACTCCGAAAAAAAATCATCCGAAACATATCTGCTTACTGCAACTAACGTGACGTATTCGCCTAATTACTAAGTCGGTCAAAGTTTCCAATTGTAAATGCAGAAATTCTTGATACTTTTAAAGTCCAATTTATGTAAATAATACTAGTTAGTGTATAGTAATAGTGAATAAATTTTTACAAATACTGCTTGCGATCATTAACTTATAAATAATTTTCCAAAATTTTCCATGGATGATAGTATGAGCATATAAATAATTTACAAGAAATTATCTTATATTAGCAATTAAATAAATATAATTAGACACAAATATACTAGCTAAAACGTTATAATAATAGTTTATTTATTTGTCCAGCAGATTCGTATCCATTAATAACACGAATATATAGTAGTATAAATTATACCTAATTACAGAAGATAAATCAAAAGTACATATTGAAACAAACATAGATATATCATATACATATTGCTATGGTTTTTTCCCCAATTAATATTAAAAATTTATCTAAAAGTGAATGTACTATTATTTTTGGATATCTGTGTATATTCGTATGTATTTCATGTGTAGCACAAAAAACTTGTATTTTTTGAGGCCGCCTTGAGGTGCATGCCACCGTGATTGATGTGGACAGACATAGTTTAACAGTAAGACAAGACCGTTGATTTTATTTAAAAAGTGTATAATTTTATATTGAAAGTAACTTCGGGTTTGATTGTGTTAATTAGTTGATGGTGATTGATATTCAATTCCCGTTTATTCTGCGAGTTTGTAGTCTCGCAATTTTGATGCATTTTGTTAAGCAACGTTTTCTTGTCTACGTGTCTCATAATTTTTTTTATGTAAGTAAAAATATATATATTTTTAAAAGATATCTTATTAATTCAAAAGATTTGAATATTGTATTACAATTGCATCAATATTGTTATTTAAGGGATTTAGTCTTAATTAGTTGAGATAAATGATAAAGAGTATTTTTAATATTTCTACGTAAAAAAATATAATTGTAAAATTTTATATCGTTTGGAATTCAAGGGAACTTTTTGTTACATGTGAGTGCGCATGTAGTAGATTTTTGATCGTGTTGTCAAGTTTGTATATTTTATGTTGTTCTCTGGGGAGAAATTAAAAATAAACTTTGTTATTTAAAATAAGTTTGTTCGGAAGTCATAGAGGGTTTTTAATTCATTTAGCTGTCATATCCAATGAATTCTTTTACCTCTGGTTGTAATTAATTTATATTACACAATCTTTATACTTTATAAAGATTTTTTTTCTTTTTTTGATTTTTTTTTTCATTAAATATTCATTTAAATTTTATATTGTGCTCAGTATTTAATTAACTTTTCACCACGAATTTTATAAGTAACTTAAAGTAATATAATCATTATATTTGTCAACAAACATTTTGACTGGCGCCAAGTATTTTCGTAGAGACAACCATGTTTCCGATTGGAACCCTGAGAAGAAAGCAGTCCCATTTTGTGGAAATAAACCGACTGAGTATTCTAGTTGGGTAGATTAGTTGTGGATGGTGGTGCAGTAAATATTAAAATCAAAATTCATAGCATATTTTTTGCGAGGCCAAGCGTGGGGCGAACAGAAATAGCATATATAATTTTGGCTAGGCCAACGTTGGAACAATAGCAGTACTGGTTGAGAGTAAAAACAGAGCACAAAGATGGAAGCAATAATGAAAGCAGGAGGAGAATGGAGGCAGCAAAGTCAAGAATCTTTGATGGAAGCAAGGGCAGTATTAGGTCAAGTAAAGACAAACACCATACATGAAGAGGGTCACGACAGGGTAAACAGGGATAAGAGTATAATGGACATGTTAATAGAAATGCAATAAAGACAGAAAAGAATGGAAGAGAAAATGGATGTGATGATGGGTAAAATAATGGTGGTAAATAATACGAGCCAAGAAGAAATTTTAACAAGGGGCATGGACTCTTTGCAAGTGTCAAATGAACAAGATATAGAAGAAAATATAATGGTTTTAAATAATAAATTGTCAGAAGAAGTGGAAAAAAGGGAATTTGCAGAATTACAAATGAAGCATATGGAAAAACAATTAATAAAGAAAATAGAAGAAGTAAGAAAAGAAAAAAATTAAGTTAATGTGCCCACTTATATTCCAGTACCTGTACAAAATGAGGTGATGATGCGGAGCGTGGTAATAGATATAACAATAATTATTCAGATAGTAATATTAAACGAAATGAATATTCAAGATTTAATTTAAATAAGACCCCTCTGAGATCAGAAAGACCTATGCCTAATAATAATACTCAAATAGATAGAAATAGAATGGCTTCCCCAAATAGGGTAAGAAATAATTCAAATAGAGATGATGTAAACGATAGAATAATAGATCAAAAGAAATACACAGGTATAAGGTATAAAGATACAAGGCCTAATTTTAATTTAGAATCTGTCAAAGTTGATGAAAGGAATAAATCAGAACTTGCTAGTAGTAAGGATTTTTAATAGGGCCAACCAAAAAGAGAGAAATTTTTGCATTGTTGTATGATAAGTAGAGACTGGATTTTATGCAAAATGCATATTTGTTGTTTTTTGGTATATTCCTTCTATACTGTGTACTTATCCATTTTCCACCCTCAGAATACGTTTTTTACCATTTTTTTAGTGCATATAATGCATACTTGGACACTTTACCATAACTGCATATGCACGTACATATTTCATAATTATTTTGCATATTTATGCATATATTCGCCATTTTCATAAGAACCATAATAAAATCTGATATTTAAAGATATTTAATTTGTTTGTGTAAACGTGAAGGGATTAGCATTCCTTCAACTTTGCATTAATGACTCACTAAAAGTCCATCTCTTAATAATGAGATGGACTTTCCCAAAAATAGGATTTAACTGTACTGATAATCGGTTTACAGGGCAATTAGAACTTACGTAAGAAATACTTTTCAGAAATGTAGGTATTAATGCAGGTATATTATACCGTACGACTAATATCAATATAAGAAAATGAAATAATTTCCTTCATAGTTTGTTCATTCGTAAACGTGTTAAGGTCTGTGCTATTTGGTGAAACAAAATTGAATTAAAAATTTTTGAAAATGCCGAACATAGCTAAAGCGAAGTCATCTCTAATAAAAAATTGGATAAGTGATTGCAGTGCACTTTAAAATTATTGACGAAGAAAGTGTTTTGTGCACACTCTGCGACAAAAGGGTAAGTTGAATTTTGAAATATTTTGTCAATAACAAGTTCTACAATTATGAGAATTTTTTTTGTGTTCATAAATATAATGAAACAATTTCATAATAAATTATTATTAGATATGTTTAATTTTATCTTCTTTAAAGCTAATATATCTTTGTAATATTTCTTTGTCATAAACACCAAAATAACCAAAATCAATCAAATTTAAACAACTGGAGAACTTTACAAAACCAGACAATTTATTTTTCTAGTTTTTGTAGTAATATAGTAATTAATAATAATTATTATAACTGAATGTTAAAAATATATATTTGTTACACAGATTACCTGCCAGAAGAAATTTCAAGTAGTGCAACGTTTGAACACAACATTTCATCAGAACAGGGTTTCTGAAAATTTGAATAAACCGCGGCAGCAACTTTTGGAGGAAAGTTTTCTCAATAATTCGAAGAATCCACAAGAAGCATTTTCCAAAGAGTTGTGTAATATTTTTGTGGGTTGTAATATTCCTTTACATAAATTGGACAATCCGATATTTCAAGAATTCCTGAAAACTTATTGCAAAGTCGATGATAAACCCATTTATGTACCCAGTTCCTCAACTCTACGCAAGAAATACATCAACGAAATTTATGAAGATGTTACCGATGGTATTAGAAAGGAGTTGAAAAACCAAAATGTTTGAGTCTCTGTTGATGAAACTACCGACACGAAGGGCCGTCAGGTTGTTAATTTGATTATTGGAACCTTAAATGGTTCAACTCAATCTAAAAGACATTTAATTAATGTAGGTAATTTAGACAAAACAAATCATGTTACCATAGCCAGGTTTATTAATGAGTCCTTAGCGAATTTCTTTTTACCCGACAAAGTACCTTTTGAAAAATTTCTGTTAATGGTAACTGACGCCGCTTCGTATATGTTAAAATCAGCTCAAAGTCTGAAAATTTTTTTTCCCAATTTAATCCATTGTACTTGTTTGGCTCATGGTTTAAATAGGGTTGCCGAAAAAGTTAGATTAGAGTTTCCAGATGTAAATAATTTAATTAGTAATATCAAAAAAGTATTTTTAAAAGCGCCCTTACGAGTGTAATTATATAACGAAATAATGTATAGAATTCATGGTTGGCTCTTGGTGAAACATGATTAATAATTTACTAAATAAAACACTTGGTATATTTGTTTCACAAAATGTATTTAAAATATATCTGACATATGTTTCGACTTATACAGTCATTCTCAAAGAGTCATGTAAACTAAACATGACTGTATAAGTCGAAACATATGTCAGATATATTTTAAATACATTTTGTGAAACAAATATACCAAGTGTTTTATTTAGTAAATTATATAACGAAATGCTTCCCGGCCTTCCATTGCCACCAGAACCTATCTTAACAAGATGGGGAACATGGCTTAAATGTGCTGTGTTTCTTGCCGATAGTTTACGAAGGCATCAAAAATGTTGTAACTCAATTTGATTCAGCAACCAGTCTTGACATAGAAAAGTGTAACGTAATTTTCAATAATTCGACAATACAAAATCAGTTATCATATATTAAATCTAATTTTGCGATAATTGAGCAGGCAATTACTAGATTAGAAGATAGAAATTTATCTTTAAATGATGGTGTTGGCATTGTAAATGATATTGAAGAGAAAATTGGAAAAGTCAACGGATTAACTGGAAAAGGAATTAAAGAAAAATTAGCCGCAATTCTAAGCAAAAACGGAGGTTTTGTTACATTAAAATCTATAAATAATGTAATTAATGGCAATTTTAATGAAGACATTAATATAAGCCCCTCATTAATATCTAGTTTTAAGAATGCACCGATCACATCTTGCGATGTTGAAAGAACATTTTCCCAATATAAACATATACTTACAGATCGTAGACATAATTTAACTATGGAAAATTTAAAGAAATATATGGTTATTTATTGTAATAAATATATAATTTGTAAATACGACAATTTATTGTAATAAATAAATATACAATTTGTAAATACGACAAATGAATTTTAATTTCCTAAAACATAATAAATAAATGCACATCATAAGTGCATATTGCATATTGTAAGTGCATATTTAGGGATTTTTTAAGTGCATATTGCATGCATATTTGGCAAACTTTTTAGTGCACATTTTCCAGTCTCTAATGATAAGTCAGATTGCGCGATAATACGAGTTTGCCACACATTACAATTAATATAGGACAAAGCGAATGTTATTGTTTGATTGATTCTGGTAGTGAAACGTCATTTTTGGATGAAAAGGTTGTTGTTTGGTTAGTTAAGAATAAGGATGTACCCACAAGTAAAATTACTATTGTATCAGCTACGAAAAAGATTATAGCTGTAGTTAATAAAATTTATGTTGTCGAATTAAGAAATAGAAAATAAAAAATTTTATCGGAGATTTTATAGTAGTAAAAGGTTTATTAAGAGATGGAATACTGGGAATAGATTTGTTAGATAAAATTAATACAATAATACATATGAATAAAAAGAAAATAATAATCAATAATAATAATGTGCAATGGATCCAGGAGGCTGGAGAGGGTGAGAAAATTATTAATAATATGCAGAAAATGAATTGTATGGATGAAATAAATAATATGGAAGAAGAGGAAGAAGTTGGAGTATTGGAAGAAAAGGAATTAATGGTGTTAGAATAAATGGAGAAAGAAAATGAGGGAGAAGTGGAATTTCCCGAAGATATTGATTCGTTGAAAAAAGATTGTAATAAAGAAGAAATTAAATTAATAATAAAGAATAATATAGAATTAGTAAACAAGTTTCCCAGTATTGCCAGAAATTATCGATATTCGTTAGAAGTAGATGAGACAAAACCTTTTAAAATAAAAAACTATTCAATTCCGAAGAATATTCAACAGCAGATAGAAGAGGAAGTAAAGAAGATGTTACAGGATGGAATAATAGAACAAGGCAAAACGAGGTATGTAGATCCGTTAGTTGTGGTTAAGAAGAAGTCTGGAGATATTAGATTATGTTTGGATGCGCGCAGACTTAATGAGCGAACGAAAGCTCAGTTTGAAATTCCGATAACAATAGAAGCATTATTGTCGAAATGTGGCAATGCAAAAGTTTATAGTAAATTGGATTTGAGGAGTGCTTTTTGGTTGGTACCATTAGAAAAAGAATCCAGGAAATATTGTGGCTTTATGGTTAATGGAAGAGTATATCAATTTAGGACTGTACCATATGGATTAAGCAGTTCTGCAGCGGCGTTAATAAGGGCTATGCAGCAAATATTAGAACCTTATGAAGATCATGTTGTACATTATATAGATGATATTTTAATTTATAGTAAGAATTATCAGGAACACATGGAACATGTAAGAAATATAATGGAAGTATTGGTAAGTGATGGATTAAAGATAAATATTAAGAAGTGTGAATTTTTTAAAAATGAAATAAAGTTTCTAGGGTATAATATAAGTCCTAGATATGTCAGTGTGGATCAAAGTAGGCTGGAGCTAATTAAAGAGTATCCACAACCTAAAAATGTAAAAATGTTAAGAAGGTTTGAATGGGATAATGAGAGAATGAAAGCTTTTGAGAATTTAAAGGAAGAATTTTATAACCAGTTAGTTTTAATATTACCAGATTTTAATAAACAGTTTATATTAAGAGTAGATGCAAGTGATGTCGCTATCAGTGGAGTTTTAATCCAAATTAATAATGAAGATATAATAGAACCGATATGTTTTATATCTCGAATCTTAAAAAGCTACGAAATTAAATATACTATTAGTGAGAAAGAAATGTTAGCTGTAGTACACGCGGTTCAAAAGCTTAGATTTTATTTATTGGGCAAGAACTTCATAGTAGAAACAGATCATGCTGCGTTGACATCACTTTGGAGTACAAGGTTTCAAAATAATAGAGTGTATCGTTGGTCTTTGTTATTGTCAGAGTATGATTTTGAGATTAGGCATATAAAGGGAGTACTAAATGTTACTGCCGATGCGTTATCGAGAATGTATAATAATAAAAGCAATTTTCAGTATGTTGAATTAAATGAATATAATAGAGAATATGCTGAGGGGGCTTTTGAGTATGAGATGTTCCTTCAGGTCCAACAGGATGAAAGTTTAAATAATTTTAAAGAAGTTTTATGAAATTAAGATAATTAAATAAAAGTTTTATTGTGCGAAGAATTAATTAATGGAAAATTATTAGCAATTAAAGTTATATTATGGTTATTGATGTTTATGCTTGACGAGCATTGTTGCAAATGTTTTTTTTCTCTTCCATATGAAATCTATGTGAGTGACAAATGTCCAGGAGGTTGAAGATATCAACTATTCGCCGACTACTGTTTACTCTGGAATGTTCTTCGTCTGCGATGTATGGGACAAGGCCTATTATTATGTCAACAATCAAAATGACATAAGATCTATTAATATGTCAAAAGACAAAATGACATAAATACCAGAAATAGTTTCGAATTTGGTAATTCTGTTTTATAAGAAGATATAAATTACATGGGTGCTCTGCAGCTGTTCGCTTCACAGGTGCACATCGAGGAGGATGGTCCAGAATGAAACTGTGTATCGCCTGAGTGCGGGGAACAGCGGTGACAGTGTGCGAAACTTTTAATTTTCTACGAGTGCGGAAAACTATATGATGTATAAGATTTTGACATGTCCAGGCTTATCCATCATATAATTTTGGGGAAATGCTTTGGTTTTTTCCTCAATAAATATTAAAAATTTATTTAAAAATGAATGTACTATTATTTTTGGATATCTGTGTATATCCGTATGTATTTCATGTGTAGCACAAAAAACTTGTATTTTTGGAGGCCGCCTTGAGGTGCATGCCACCGCGATTGATGTGGACAGACACAGTTTAACAGTAAGACGAGAGCGTTGATTTTATTTAAAAAGTGTATAATTTTATATTGAAAGTAACTTCGGGTTTGATTGTGTTAATTAGTTGATGGTGATTATTATTCAATTCCCGTTTATTCTGCGAGTTTGTAGTCTCGCAATTTTGATTGCATTTTGTTAAGCAACGTTTTCTTGTCTACGCGTCTCATATAATTTTTTTTTATGTAAGTAAAAATATATATATTTTTAAAAGATATCTTATTAATTCAAAAGATTTGAATATTGTATTACAATTGTATCAATATTGTTATTTAAGGGATTTAGTCTTACTTAGTTGAGATAAATGATAAAGAGTATTTTTAATATTTCTACGTAAAAAAATATAATTGTAAAATTTTATATCGTTTGGAATTCAAGGGAACTTTTTGTTACATGTGAGTGCGCATGTAGTAAATTTTTTATCGTGTTGTCAAGTTTGTATATTTTATGTTGTTCTCTGGGGAGAAATTAAAAATAAACTTAGTTATTTAAAATAAGTTTGTTCGGAAGTCATAGAGGGTTTTTAATTCAATTAGCTGTCATATCCAATGAATTCTTTTAGCTCTGGTTGTAATTAATTTATATTACACAATCTTTATACTTTAAAAAGATTTTTTTTTTTTATTTTTTTTGTATTAAATATTCATTTAAATTTTATATTGTTCTCAGTATTTAATTAACCTTTCACCACGAATTTTATAAGTAACTTAAAGTAATATAATCATTATATTTGTCAATACATTTTGACTGGCGCCAAGTATTTTCGTAGAGACAACCACGTTTCCGATTGGAACCCTGAGAAGAAAGCAGTGCCATTTTTTGGAAATAAACCGACTGAGTATCCTAGTTGGGTAGATTAGTTGTGGATGGAGGTGCAGTAAATATTAAAACCACAATTCATAGCAATATGTAAGCAGGAAAGGAATATAAAATATAGATGCATATATGCGAAACTATTTTAATAACAAACATGATGAAAAATTAGAGAATATTTCCAGGAATTCTTAAAGGAAGAACAAAAGAGAGAGATATACAGGACAAAGATATGGAAATGCATAGAAGAAATGAAGAACAACTAATCGAAGATGGGAAGATGTGAAAGAAATTGCAAAATGATATACATAACTTAAAGTTGGGAAAGCTGCCCTGGTATGATGAGATTACGGGTAAGCTAGTGAAATATTTGAATGCAGAATGGAAAATGGGGTTATAAAATAGCATGAAACAAATCAAGAGAGAAAAAAGTGTACCAAATAACTGAACTTTCGAAATTATAACTCCTATATAAGAGTTACAAAAAGGAAGTAGTAGAAACTGTAGGAACAATAGTGGTATACATATTAGTGATATAGTAAACTTGGAACTTTATTGGAACCTAATACAAAACAGATTCAGAAAGAACAGAACAATCCAGGATTATATATTTAACTTTAGCCAAATTTGTAAAAATGAAATAAGAAATGGGCAGAATATACGCTTATACTAAATAGGCATGGAATAAGCTTTCCATAGCAGAAGAAGAGAAGACATGTGAGAGATTCTTCAAAATAGAGAAGTTTTCAAGAAATTGATAGAAAATATCAAGAGCCTGCATCCGAGAAGTTATGAACATATATTGTAATATTCGATACAATTTAAGGGCCTATGTGTCTCAAGTCCAAGTGGTACTGGATAAGATAATGGAAAAGTTGCAGGAAAAAATTAAGAACATATAATGTGCGATTCTGGAAAATGAAAATTATAAAGATGTTGAAGTTGAGCTATACAGATGACATGGAGATTGTTGCAGAGACAGACTTAAAAAATACAACCTAAACATCAACAAACAAATGACAAAAACTATGAATGAACGACGTCAATCACAATATTAAAATGAAATAAAAAAGTGAAAACATATAAATAACTAGGACTGAAATAATTTCTAAAGCAGGCAACCGTTTCAATGCGATGAAGAGCTGTTTTATAAGTAAGAAAGACACACCAAAATAAACAAAGACTGAAGTAATTTAAATATAGAATATAGAAAATGGAAGGCTAGTTAAGAAATATATGCAGTAAAGAAATTTAATCGAAAGTGAAGAGTAAAACCAAGAAAGATCGGGAGGGATAAAGTACAGAAAACGGCGTAAAACAGAGGAATAGAATGGAAACAGGTGCATCAGTTCACAACTGACAGAAAACAGTGGAAGAACGTATGCAAAGAACAAAAACAACTCAATCCCACAGCCCTACACTGAAAAGTAGATGCGTACTAGCATTAAGTAAGTGAATATGTATGAAGAAATAATGAGTAGAGATTTCAACTATCAATGAATGATTGAAAATTATAAGAATTGATAATTGAAAATATGCATATTATATGATGTTCCCCTGATTTTTTTAAAATATATTAGAAACACAACTTTAAAAATACTTGATAGCAAGCCGTTGCAACAGATAGTAGAAAACATCTACAAAAATTTCGTCTCATAAATTATGAGACTGTACATAATTATAAATATTGTAGTTATCTATCAAATAGGTGAAAAGAAATCATTTAAACAATATACAAGAAAAATATAGTTAATTGTTGCAAATATATTTGTAATTGCCATTAACTAATCTTTGATTAAAAGGTCTTTCATTGGACACTGAGTTTTTACGTAAAAACTTAAAAAAAGATATAAAAAAGATTTGATTAAATTACTTGAGGTGGGCGTAAGGTCTATTCCACTACGACCTTTCTAGATCTATTGTGGTCCCCATGTCTCGTTAGAGTACCTCCTCTAGTCCTGCTCTTTTACTTAAGCTTAGCAGCTTTGAGCGGTTCTTTTAAATATAGCTTCGCTTTAGGATATTGATCTCCCATTTATAAGAATCATGTTCTTGTCAAACGTTCATATCGGCATAGTATACGACTCGCGGTGTCCTCTTCCTCTTAGCAGCATCTACATACCGTTTCTTCTGTTAAGCCGATTTTATTCGGATCTTTGTTGAGCTTACAAAGCTCCACTAATAGGCCTTCCATCATCTTAATAGACCTCTGGCTCTATTCAGTAGGTCCGTTGTAAACTTAGGCGTTCCCTAAGAACTGTTTTGCCTGTCTTTGACCTCGAGAACCTATCCACCTTTCCTTATATCTATTTTCAAGCCACTTTTTGATGACTGTTTTAATAATTCGATCCTATGACGGGTGTAGACGAGGCCTGCGTCAATTCATCCGACTTCTCATTAGGTCTGTGGCCTTTGTGTCTCAGGCCTCAGATTAATGTCACTTGTTTTCACTGATCTCTTTAGGATACACTTCTCCCTATCTGGCCTATTTTACATTTTTTATCAAAGTTGAAGTTTCACTGTAATGGGATCTGCCTTGAGTATTTCTATCAACTTGTCGTGATCAGAATCGTGAAAATGCTTATCGGTGTTTGGCTTTGTATTAATCTGTAGGCTACTGACCTTGCCTCTTTTAGAGGTGGTAAATTTAGGACCACATTCAGCGCAGCAGTAGAAGTTGTTTTCATAGCCCTGACACTTAGCCATCTACTACCTCCTTTTTGCCACCTTGCAAGCGTTTCGTAGCTTAACACGAATCTAATTAGCCTTGCGTATAGCCATAAAATTATTTTGAGACATAATCCATAGTTTTTGCCACACATTCATCTACATCTCTCCATGGCAATGGTTTATTTATTGGTTTTTACGATGTGAGGATTCCACGTAAGCCTTTGACTAAACAAGTAACTAAGTATCCCGAAGTACTTAGGTTCTTCGGCGAACAGAATTTCTATATTTCCGAGGACCAGTGGCTGTAAGCCTTCTAAAGCTCCCTTTTTTTGTGAATGCGACTATTTCTGTTTTCTGATTTTATTGATAGCCGCTCTTTATTTAGGGTAGTTTGCGCTCGTTCTGAAATAACTACCATATACGGACGACGATTGCTAGGTTATCTGCGTATCCCAGGGTGTGAAAACCTTCGTTGGATGGTATCTTAAGATCATCTAATGTTAATCTAAAATTCATCTAAATTCATCTAAAATTCATCATCTAAAATTAAACACCATACCACATTAATATTAATATCCTAAATACGTATGTCGACAACTAAGTTGTGTGTAAAGCTAACATACACAAATCACAAAATATTTTACTAAACATCCACATATTAACTGCATGTATACGTGTATTCATTCTCAGTATAATTTAAGTTACAAACATTACTTCAGTTTTCTCTAAAATGTGCGAATTAAAAGAAGATAAAAACAAACTTACCTATAGTTAGTGTATTAAAAATAGTTCCTATAACTGCGAATGTAAGTATAGTGCCTAAGTGGTCGAAAAATAATCGATTAGGCATAAAATATCCAGCGTCTAATATTATTGGGGGCAGCATGTAGAGAAAGAAGG
Source organism: Melolontha melolontha (assembly GCA_935421215.2). Classification (NCBI taxonomy): domain Eukaryota; kingdom Metazoa; phylum Arthropoda; class Insecta; order Coleoptera; family Scarabaeidae; genus Melolontha; species Melolontha melolontha. The sequence continues at coordinate 132,492,033 of OW285235.1, read as the reverse complement.
TATCGGGGGTGAGAAGAGACAGAGAAGCGCTATCAGTGACATGAACCAGTACGACTCCTATTACGACACCCACTACAACGAGCAGGCAGGATTCTGGAAATATTTCGCTTAACTTTGGTGCCATATGAAAACCTGAAATAAATAAATGTGTTAAGTATTAAAATACATTAATTATAATTTGTTCGTTATTAGGTTCCGTTCGGTTTCAGTAAAATAAATAATATAATCCTGAACTTATGTTATCCAATTCAGAAAGACTATCATTCTTTCAGAATAATTGAAACATACATGAGTAGGTAAACCCCACCAGTTTGTGTTCTTCACACCAGGTTTTTAATAATATTTGATATTATTCAAAATACTATCATTGTTGTTAATGAAGGGAAGCAATAGCAATTTTAAATGTATTGTGGTTACGTTTACAGAAGAATCTTTAATATTCGTAGAGTTTCACTTTTACATTCCATTGATTATACCTAACTATAAACGAATAAGAGCACAAAATAATTTAAATTGCTATTAAATTAATTATAGTACACTCGGATGTTACAAAGTTAGGGTCACGAGTGTGTTTCTCACCCGAAAATACTATTAGAATGTTGTATTTCAAATTAGAATCACTCATTGTCGTCTTATATATATATATATATATATATATATATATATATATATATAAACTTAATAAGTCGGCGATTAAAGGTCTGGTTTTTTACTTCAAAGTATATATATTTAAAATAACTCTACATGTTTCGGCAATGATGCCTTTGTCAAGAGAATACAAAATATAAATGACAGAATATATATATATATATATATATATATATATATATATATATATATATATATTTTGTATTCTCTTGACAAAGGCATCATTGCCTGCCATGTAGAGTTATTTTAAATATATATACTTTGAAGTAATAAACCAGACCTTTAATCGCCGACTTATTAAGTTTACCTTATCATACCAAGGTCACGAAGATATTATATTTATATATATATATATGTCCTTTGATAAATTCTTGGAATTTCGGCTTTGTATTAAATATTTAAATTATTTGAAATTTGTAATTCAAAAAATTTCATCCTAGGTGGCACTCCAACCCACGTCTATGGCTTGCCGGACCATAGCTCTAATCAACTGAGCTAGGAGGACATTTTTTCAATTAAAAATTTAAAAGTTAAAATGTAACTTTTAGACGTATATTTTTAATCCATGCTAACCATACGCTAAATAAATAAATAGCAGAGCATGAATAAATTTACTCATTCACTTTGTGTAGATAATTCCATTTAATTAATTTCATTTTAAATAAATTATGTGCATTTTGCACAATTTTAAATTCCCTTTCACATTGTGTGATCAAAATTTTAGAATATTTCCAGTGCGGACGGGTTGGGGCAAATTTTCGATACTTAAATTAACTGTAGGGCGTTTCGTATACCAAGATAATTTGAAACATACTTGAGTAGGTAAAACCTCACAATATTTTGTATAAAACAAAAATATGTTGAATAACATAAAATATTATTAAAAATCGGGTGTAAGAATACAACACAAGTTCGTGTATTTATGAAAGTGTCTATCCAGATACGTGTTTCATCTCATTACAGATCATCGATACGCCCCGCTCCACTGGAGAAATACGTTCATAAAACAACCACCTCGCTATATCACAGAAGTTATTAAAACAGAGCGCAGAAGTACATTCAGCGCTACTCATTGACGAACCCCAAAACAGCTATCATTGTGCCAATAACAAGTGCAAAACTAAGCCAGGTGCTTCCATCTGACGGTACAATCGCAACTTGCAGAAGCTGTATTAACTCTTTTTCTATTTTGCGTTCGAAATGAACTCATTATGAAACCCAAAACAGTATCGAAATGAGCTTCATTTCGATACGCTTTTTTTCATTTTTCAATGTTGGCGTTGTTCGAATACAGAAATAAATATCATTGCTGTCATTTGATTTTAAGAATTTATGTACATTTGACAGATATGATATATATCCGTATTTTATACAAACAACGTATATTGTATACAATTGTCAACAACATATATATGTTTCTATGTCACTCATGTTTATATTTTTAAATGAAATATCAAGTAATGTTAACGAAAATTAATAAATAATATGTAATATAATATACTTGGCGGATAGCAAGATTTAAATTTGAAAATGTCAAGTATCAATGTGACCAACTGCATGCTTTATATAAAAATTAAACTCTGAACTTTCAAATTAAATAATTCCAATTTAAGCAATTTATTAATGTAAAAAACGCAAAATAGAAAAAATAGTATAAAAAACACGTTTCATAAGGCCTTTTGCCGCACTCGCTCTTTAGAAAACTCGCCGCAAGCGGCTCGTTTTCTAAACTGATCTCGTGCGGCAAAATGGTGCCTTATGAAACTCGTTTTTTAATATACTATTATCGGACGAACAGAATGCGTATATAACAAAATAATTTAAAACATACTTGAGTAGGTAATTATGTTGTTCACACCCGATTTTTAACAATATGTTATATGAATAAAATAAAATTAAAAAACAAAATTAAAAAACCCTTACCACAATAGATTGTGGTAAGGGTTTTTTAATTTTATTTTATTCACTTATAAGCCACAGTCTCCGATTTGTTAGTTAATATTTTATATTATTGAAAATATTTCAAGTTTCATATATATATTATAGGTCATCAAAAACCAAATACTTTGACATATACTACAAATATTTTATCTATTTTTGTTACCCAAATACGTGTTAAAAACAGAAAACCGTACTAATTTCGAAACGTGCTTTTTCCTCCTTAAAACGATTTTTGAATAAAAAAAGTGGAGTAAAGCTTTTTTTTTATTTTTCGAGTTTGGAATCTTTCTCTATTAGTCATACTGTACGAAAGAAATTATTTCAAGTGATAGCGTATGTGAATACTTTGGAACACGTATTATCTCTTATTTTAATGATTAATTCTTATGCAATTCGCCATACAAATGTGTAAATTTTCAACTTTGGTATAATGTTTTGGTATTGTGCTATTGTGCAATGTTTTGTATTGTGATTTTATATCAAAATGAGCAAAATCAAATATAGCACCGTTATAAAGTTCCTTGCAAAACAAGGAAGAGCTCCAAAAACTACTCTTGAAGAAATGTTGGCTGTATATGGAAACGATTGTCCTTCTCAGTCAACTATTTGTGAGGGCTCAGAATTGTTTAAACAGGTCGAGAATCAGTGAATGATGAGTGACACATCATCAGAGGGACTCATCCAGGTCACCCTAATGATGTGATCACTTCATATTGCTGTGATATTTTACAACAATAAAAGAAACAAATAAAGAAAAATGAATGAACGGGTGAAATACGTAATTAGAATAGGGTAATGTACACTTATCAAATGCGTACCATTTATGTAATAATTTTATATGTTAAGTTATTAGTTATTATCTACCTTATTTTAACCTACGTAACTACCAGATACGATTGTAAAAAGGTATATATTATTCATTATTAATAAAATATCCACAGGCTACAAGAACGTCTAAAAGTAATATTCGACATTTCTGAATATCCAAATTTCATAGAACCACCAGACAGGCTTTTAACATCCTCACAAGAAAAATAACTCTGGAAGAAGCAGGTTTATCAATAAAAACAAAGCGAAGAATAAGAAAAAAATTATATATAAAATAATTCAATGTCGAAAGTGGAAAGATCATAAGGATACCTTTTTACTCTGCGATTAAGCAAGATTTAATTATATTATATTTTAGAAAATAAATTTCAATATATTTCAAACGTGTTATTACAAAAAGAAATATATAAAATTATTTCACAATTAGTAAATAAGTTTTTCGTTAAGTAACTTTTTAGGAATCTAACTAATTGTAAAATTGTTTGTAAATCATTTAGAGCTTCATAAATTACATTTCATTATAAGTTATGCTAGAATAAAAACAAATGTAAGGTATTTTATACTAGTAATAAATATATTTGGTTCTATTTACAGCAATATCTTACGCATTAACATCTCCGAGGATTTCATTATGCAGCAGGAATAATACATCTTCATCTGAAAATCGTTCTAGAAAAATCGAAATGATTGTGGACATTTTTGCGGTAGATGAGAAGCTTAAACGTATACGATTAGATAATGGCAAGAGAACAAGGGTGAAAAACAATGTTTTGAACAAAATCTGGAAGGAAAATAGATTTTGGTGGTAAAGAGATTGAAAAAAAATAAACGCAGACCATCAATATGTCAAAATATCGGGAAAAGTGGAATTACGGGTGAATTTACTTAAGCCGAGATATTTACCAATTGATACGGAAATTTGTCGGACAGAAATTTAAACACGAAATATTTTTATTATATTATTATAAAAATATTACGAACTTGAAAGGAGCTTAGAAGAGAACTGTACACAAATAAACTTTACAGCATTATTTTAAATAATAAAGCATAATAGGTAAAATGTTATATATTGAAATATATGCAGATAAATTGAATAAAGATGAGTTCGGGCGAACGAAAAACAGCGAATCGAACCGAACGAAAGCTTAAGAGACCGAAAACAATGGACTTCTATCCAATTATTTGAAAGAGTGAGACGTGAAAATTTTATTAGTAATATTAACCGTTTGTATTTACGTTGACACGTGGGAACTATGTAACCTATGTATAGGTATACATATAGTTTTGTAGTCATATATTATACAACAAGACACTTGAAAATACTCGAATATACGAGACGTATTGTCTGAAACACCACGAGACCAAAGGTCGATGGGTATTTTTTTGGGTAATACGTCGAGTTTCGAGAATTTTGAAGTGTCGAGTTGTATACAGGTAGACTATATCATGAAAATATATTATACAAAGGTTCGTATATTCGATTTGCGTCATAATACGTCAATAACCGCTGTAGTACATGACAACTACGGAAAATCTTACATTTTCATTGGTTCGTAATTTTAGAATGATATAGTCATACTAAAATCAATCGTTGAATATACTCGTAAATTAAAAATTCCGTATAAGCTATATTCATCCTAGAGCGTGAAGACGCACGTCGTTCTTATTGGAACTCGTCAATACACGGTATCCTGAAGACAGACATGACTTACACTTCCTTAACTAGGTGGATATATAGTTAAGATATTGAATATACTGCAAATGAGAATTCAATAATTATTAAAATCTCAATTTACATGTAAATGTCGCCTAATGTGTCGCGCTAATAATTCGTCAAACTAAATTTGCACAAGCATACAGAACGCAACACGTCATGACGCTAACCTTGTTGGTTGTTAATATAATTAAAACAGCATGTAAACCACATCCATCCCGGAACGTGCATATGCAGTTCGTTATTATTGAAACTTGTCAATGCACGGTATCCTGGAGACAGACGTGACTTACACTTCCATCACTATTTGTAAATATAGTTGAGATATTGAACATACTGCAAATGAGGATTTAATAATTATTATAACCTCAATTTACGTGTAAATGTCGCCTAATGTTAACATCAGGCGACATCAAATGAGAATTTAATAATTATTAATATCTCAATTTACACGTCAATGTCGCCTAATGTTAACATTTTTAAATTCAAACTAGGAAAGTTAATTAATTAATAAATATACAGAGTGGAGATATCTGTTATGCCGCATAGGATTGATATCCACAAGTGCAAAGAGAAAACACACGGCTTTGATTTGATACACATACTAATTATAAAAAAAATCAATGAAGACATATACGGTCATTTATTTACAAAAATCAATTAATCAATTAAAACCACCCGAATAATTGTTTAAAATCTGGAGGGTTGAATCTCATAAGCAATTCAAGTGAGTTTGTTTATGAAAATTGTCTTAAAAATATATATATGTATATATAGAACGGGGTATAAGTCTTTGATAAATGTTTCCTACAACAACTACATCGATAATATCCAGCAATCTATTAGGGGAAGGACGGGTAAGATGACGATGGTAAGCTTATTAATTTCTTTTTTCTGCGTGATTTCAATATAGTGTCTTGTTTTTTTATCTAAGAGTCATCATTCTATATTCAGATTCAAAACATATTTTCCTTACTTTAGTATTTCTAAATTTACCTATTTTTTTGTACCTTTCTAATTTAGATATCAAAATCGTCATCTTACCCTCATGTGCGGGTAAGATGACTTTACTAGGTGGGTAAGATGACGAAAGAACAATAGAACTCTTAAAAATATACTTTATTATCTACTTGTCTTGACAAAAGTCACAAACATATGCTTTGCGTTTAGATTCAATTGAGGTCAGACCAGTACAGGCTGCATGTGCCCACTTCTTACACAAGAAACAGGCATACCAGACCTCATCTTTACCGAAATCATTGCAAATTATGCAAACGTCTTCCATATCCACCACATAATTGTTATCATCATCTTCTTCCATATAACTGATTGATAGGGAAGAATCAGAGGATTCCTTGTCATCATCAAACGTTATTTTTCTGACATGCTTCTGTTTTCGTCTCTTTAGGGTCTCGTTATTTTCTTGCTTTTCAGTTTTCTTCTTTTGGTTTTCTTCTCTTCTCTTTCGATTTTTCTCTTTCTTCTCTTCTATGGTTTGTTTCTCAGCTTCTTTATTTTCTAAGGCATTCTTCGCAGGAGTGCTAGTTATATGCAATAACGGTAGCTTCTTTCTTTGTATTTTTTTCCCTTTAGAAGCAGTAAGAGGCAAAGGAGGTAGACCAAATGATTTAACATTAGACGGTCCAGCTGCCGCACTATCCAAGGTAGCCGAGAAAGTATTTTGAGATGTTTCAGCCACCTCGGTGTTCAGATTCGCTGAATGAACATCATGATGTGACTCTGATTCTTCAGTGGCTATAGTCGGCAATAATGTGATGTCATAAGACGATTCGGTTGTTTCTCTGTCTACGTTTGCCGAAGCTTCGAATGACTTCTCTGTAGTCATTGACGGCTCAAAGTCAGAATCATCAAATATTTGAGAATTCAGTGGAACTAGGCCACTTGCTTTAAAACCTTGTACAGCATTGTTTATTGTGGCAACCTTGCCATAAACCACGTTAAATATTTTGGCTACATCTTTAATGGTAATGACTTGTCCTGGATGTTGCGACAAATAGTCATTGCATGCCCGGCTATAAGCGGTTTTAAAAGGTCCGTAAAAAGAAACATCCAGCGGTTGCATGCGACGGCTTGTGTGGGGAGGAAAACCCAACACAGTAATATAGTTTTCTCGACATAAATTCACTGCTCGTAGAGTAACGTGCGAAGAATGGTTGCCCATAAACAGCAAAATTGGACTTTCCTTAGAAGGTCTTACATTTTTTATAAAATGTTGTAACCATTGGAGAAAAGACCCAGCATCCATCCACCCTGACCCATTGCACACGCCCGAAGATCCCGGTGGTGCATCGTTTAAGAAATGCTGATGCCATCTGACTCTTGGAAAGAGGAAGAACGGAGGAACATAATGGCCAACAGCACTAAAACAGCACGCCACTCTCACATTTGTACCCTTTTCAGCAGAAGATACTTTTATGACTCTACGGGTTCCTGTTGGACTTAGCACGTTCGGTGTCTTAGTTGGCACCGTAGGACAGCCAGTCTCATCTACATTGAAGATTTGATGGGGAGCGTAATTTATTTTGGCTAAAATTTCTTCATATGTAACAAAAAATGATTCTATATTTGTTCTGTTAAAGGCTGCCAACCTCGCCGCCGAAGTAGCTTCTGGCTTTCTCAATGAAAACTTACATCTTGTCATAAAACTTTGAATAAAATCTTTCCCCGCCTTCTTACTTTCATTATTAAAGCGGTGAGGAATCTTCAAAGTTTCGGCGTAATCATAAACAATCTTCGAAAACTGTTCTCGGGTTACACAAAGCGCCCTTTTATTTAGATCCTCTACATATTGCTTTAAGTTGTTCACTTGCTCATCGGTAAATGTGCACCTGAATCTTCCGCTATTAATTGGCATAGTCTCCTCAGTATATTTCTTGACATAGCGCCGCAAGGTAGCTTCCGGAAGATTGTATTGTTTGGCTGTACTATTCACCGACGCCCCACTCTTCACCTTCTCCACAGCCGCGGTCATTTTTTCCTTTGACCAACTTTGCCGGTTCGTCTTTCGTTGGTAAATTTTAACCATAATTATTCACTGCAAATTAAACATGACACTTTACGCTAAAATATAAAATAATATATACGTAATAAAATTATATACTTGTCGGGTAAGATGACGAGCTCGCCATCTTGTCCGCTTGTCGGGTTCGTCAACTTACCCTACACGACTACTTTTAAATAAATTTTACAACAGACAAAAATGTATACGTATTTTGAGAAGCGTCTATAAGCTATGGTCATACAATAATAATATCTTACATAAAATACTTACTGCGGAAAGAAAGCACTAATAACAAACAATCTACAGCTTGTTTTATAACGAACTAATTTTACAAGCGCACAGGGTCAAAACATTAATGGCGTCATCGCGCCATAAAACTATAACAAACTTTACTATCCTCGCACTGCAAAGTAAGAAACAATGTTGACACACGAGATACTTCTAAGACGTGGCGCTATCTATTTACCTTTTCCGAAATGAAACAATTCGTCATCTTAGCCGATTCGTCATCTTACCCGCCCTTCCCCTACTCAAAATCCGAAGGACTTTTAGAGGTATGTGAACAAAAAGCGTGGGCGGACTAGAATTCCAGGAGTTATGAGGTATGTTGAGGGCGAGTTGGACACACCACAGTAAATGATTGAAGCATTTGGTGATTATTTAACAATGTGTACATCGAATCTGATGATAGTTTCGGTGAAAGCTCTACAAAAGTAACTCAATCTTCTTCAACTATAGATGTTACGCTTTTGACTGCAGAAACTGATAAAAATTAAAGAAAATGAAGAATAACTTTCTAACTGGAGTGGAAAAGATTCCTGATTTCCTGGTTCATGATGCTGCCTACGTACTAGCGAAACCACTACGTTATCTATATAATTTAATATTAAAGCAGTGCACATTTCCCGAGCTCTGGAAAGTTTCACGTGTTTGTCCGATTTTTAAAAGGGGCGATTCGTCTGAAGTTGAAAATTATAGACCTATTTCAATATCATGCAATTTTGCCAAGTGTTTGGTACTTGCAGGTGCAAGATTAAAGAAGGGACGATTCACAGGCTTACTAGCTGTTTCAGCTGTTTCAGAGTTCTACACTAGTACAGTGGAATCACAAATGTTAGTGCAATGTGAGTTCAACCAACTTTCGCCATAGCAAGATCGTGTCTGGCTAATGTGAACAATTCTTAGCGTTTTCTGGAAACGAACCAGAATTAATTGTCGACTGTCTTATCATTAGATATGAAACTTGGGTCCACCATTATGATCCAGAATCGCAACAAAATTCGATGCAGTGACATGTTAAGGACTCGAGCCATCGCAAGAAGATTAAAGTCACATCTTCTACAGGAAAAATAATGGCAACTGATTTTTTTTTTGGGCTGTGCTTATTGATCATCTGAATAGGAGTAATCGATTCAGAAGTTCTATTAAAGCAAAAACTTAGTCCAGGTATCTAGTTATTCCATGATAATGTACCAGTGCGCAAGCTAAGGCTGCTCAAAAGCTGCTCTTGCTGATTCTGGCTTTAAAGAAGAACGAAGAATATACTTCCATAATCACGAAACCTGGCAACCCACAAAATTGTGTTGTGCGAAGGAATTCCACCGCGCTTGAGAAGATTATATTCACGCCGAAATTTCAATGAGACTCCAATCAGTGTTGCATTGATTCGCTGGCCATAGATTCATGGCTACTAAACTACATAAAATACGCAATCATTTTAGCTATTCACGATAACCGTCAGTTTACGTATATTGGAACAGTGGCGTTTCAAAAACCCTAAATACTATTTGCCCCACTCGTTAATAGTAACACCTTAGATATGTCACAAGTAGCATTTGTGTTTTGTTTTAAGTTGAACAATCACATGTTTTCATAATTATAATGTTATATTAATGTATTTTGAACTTCATTATACATATTTAGAAATTGTAAATAAAACGCAAGAAGTCAACACACAATAATAATAATAATAATAATAATAATAATATATTGCCCAACAGATTATACACTCAAATTATAGGACATCGCTAATTACATGTTCTTAATATAAATTATACTTAACACTAACAATATATATTTAATCGAGTGGCGGCTTTACAAGGTCAAATCAATTCATGATTTTGTGACCTTGAATTTATTGAAACGTGTAATACACAAAATTGGCGTGAATTTCTTGCCGATAATAAATTCATGATGATATTCACGAATTAGATCCAGCTCTAATTTTTCGTAAATTTTTTGGGGATTTTTATCATTTTGGTTTTAAAGTTATTGCCAACTTTGGATGTAATGTAATAGTTGTGTTATCGTAGGGATTATCGTAAGAATTAGAGATTATATAGGTATTAGTGGTTATCGTTATAAAATAGAAAATAGATCAAGTGAAGATAGTAAAAGGCTTATAATAATTAGTCATCATTTTCACTGTACAAAACTCAACATACGTTTGACATAACCTTCTCAACTTATAAGTACCTACAAACACAACCAGGGTGGCAATAAGAAAAAGTCACTATTTTATGGTTGGTATTAACTGGTTAGCTTCAATAAAATATTTGATCGTGTAATACAACGATGGATTTTCAATAAATTCATGAACTTCTTCATTAATTTCTTCGTGAATAAATTCATGAATTTCTTTGACCGTGTAAAGCCGCCTTAAGGATATAATATAGGATATAGTGTAAGTACCAATAGCAGATAATGAAATCTTAAAGAAGTGATTAAATTTCGCTTAAAACTAAATATGCATTACAAAATATATAATAACATAAAATACAATAACAAAAACTACACATTCATCATACGTAGTGTAGGTTGGTGGTACATTCTCTTAGTAGCATCGCCAATGAATCAAAAAGAATATCAAGGGAAGTATTCGATAAAGTATTATAATAGGTACAGATTCTGGGGAGGTGATTTAATCATCATATTAGTATTCGGTTTATTGCAATAAACGCCGTTGCCGTCTAGAACCCAGACGGGGCACTAGAAAGTTATGTTATTCTAAGAGTTTTTGCGAGTCCAACCGATGGTTAACTAGGTCATATAAAAATTTCATACTTGCATGACTACGACGAAGTTCCAGAGAATCTACTGTATATATACATGAAAAAGTATAAAGAAAAATGTGCTAACTTGTCGAGTATGTAAAATATCTTACATTTAGCAACTTCTACGTTACAACGATTTTACTGTTAAAATTTGTACTATAGTGTTATTTTAAAAATGGCATCATTTCCACAATAATTTAACAATTAATTAAATGTTATAGAATTTTCGACATACGATTTATTTTGTCCATTTAAAAATAAGTAAATATAGATTAAAATGAATTTGAAGCTAAATATATTTGTGGTTTTGATTAATATTTATTTAATTACAATAAATATGTATTTTTGTTTTTAAAATAATACCCGTTAAACTATTGTAGGTTTTAGAGATTTAACAACCAAGTTTATTATTAGGTGTTTTTATTATACATACTTAGTAATATCACATTATAAAATTGATTTGATAAGATGTTAAAATAGGTATAGGTTTTGTCATTTTTCGTTTGTATAACTGTTTTTAAAACAGGAAGCTGTTTTAAATAAGGGACACAACAAAATTAAAATGATTAATAACGAGATTTTTAATAACGTAACGTTTAAATCAGCAGAAAGTAAACATGTTCACTATCTAACAAGATACATATTAGTTTATATGATACTTGTAACAAGAAAAGAGACACAAATGCAAAATAAACAAACAATATAACTCAAAAATCCAAATATAACTAGATTATGAATATTATAAAAATGTAGTTGTCAGAAAGTTAATGGCTTAGTAAATAAAAGACTGTAATGTTTCTTTATAATTATTAAAATAACAATATATTTACGTCAAAATTATACTTGTAAAATATATGCATAGACAACAAAACGAAGAGATAAGTACTCTTAGTGATTAACATTTTTTTCTGTTTAAGTTTGTTATATTTTTCCGCTATTTTATGTACTTACATAAATTTTAATAAACTAAATTGCATGAATTGTTTCGCGAAACCGAAAATATTTAATTAGCCATAAATGTCAGGATAATTACTGTAAACAATCATATTCATTTTAAGCACTAAAATAAAATCTCTGAAACACAATAACGTATGTTCAATTGAAAAATTCATCTAGTTCACTTTGACATTTTGTTAAGAGAAAACGTAGCTAAAAGGCGACGTTTATTATTTTTTACATGCATAAATACATGGGAGGTTTGACTAGTGTCAGCCATGGTGTTATTTTGATGAAGTATTGACCAATAAGGACAACATTTACAACATTTTCAACATTTATTGTAATTTCAAATCAATCTGTATTGCATATCTCAAAATACAAAAACATAAATGACTTTGAAACATAAGTAATCAAATTTAATTTAAAACATATTTCAAAATGTTCGGAGTATATCTAAGACAACTACGTAGATAACATATATGCGTGAGCTTCACGCAATAGGACTAAAATATGCAAGAAAAATAGATATTTCCTCAAAAACTTTATAACACTTAAAAAGTGTACATTAAATTAAAAACTCATGCTGAGAAATCATGAAGTAATCATTTACTCTAAACTAACTGCCTCTACATTATAAATGTTTTCGCACTTACTATTTTACATTTTTATATAATGGAGACGAATAATAAAAAATCCTCAAAACGATTCAGTTTTTTTAGACGTACATATTTATTTAACGTAAATACAGATTGTTATTTAAATATTTTTAATCTGCTTACATTTCACTTTATTGATAAATATTATTTTAATATTATTATTGATCAACAGTCTTAGTAAATGATCTGACAACCATATGAAATGCCAACTCAGGATTTTTAGGACCTTAACTTAGTGACCCTTTACCACTTATAAGTTTTCTTTTCCAGTTCCGCATTCCTTTTTCCTTTCAAATACAGGGTGCGGCAAAACAAACAGTGCAGTTTTGATGGGCTATTAAAAAAAATGGCACAACTTACGAAAAAGTGGTTTATTCTGCTTGAGTCAGTACTACACCCCATTTTTTCACTTAAGTTTTAAAGATCACATCAGCAAGATGATGTCCTCCAGAAGCGATGCACTGATGTAGGCGATTTCTGAAGTTTTCAACTGCGTTCTGGCAATATCGATCGGAATGGCGGCGATTTCCTTTGTAATACGGATCTTCAGTTCTTCCAAATTGTGAGGACGATGCTGAAAAACCTTTTCCTTGAGGTAGCCCCACAGGAAAAAATCGCAAATGCTCAAAACCGGTGATCTCGTCGGCCACCCCAGGTCGCCCCTCAGAGAGACGAGGCGCGCAGGGAACATCTGCCGCTGTTTTGTCATTGAAATCTGCGCTGTGGGGGCCGTAGCCCCGTCTTGTTGGAACCAAATATTCCCAAGGTCTTGTTCTTCAGCCAACCGTGACAATTGTGGATCAAAAAAAATTTCGAGCATCGAAACATAACGCCGAGCGATGACGGTTGTTGCACGCTTATCCTCCTCAAAAAAGTATGGTCCAATAACCCCAGATTTGGAAATGGCACACCATACAGTGACTTTCGGGGAGTGGAGAGGTCTCTCGTGAACTTGTCGTGGGTTATTGTCCGACCAATAACGGAAATTCTGTTTGTTTACGGCTCCAGAGAGATGGAAGTGGGCTTCATCACTACTGAAGAACGTTGACCTTGGTGGGATACGGTCTATCATTTCTTGGGCGCGATTCACACGGTTTTGAAAATCTGGAGGCATCAACTCCTGAACTAGCATAATCTTATAGGGATGGAAGAATAAATCTTTATGCAAAATCCTCCTTACAGAGCGGTCGGACATGTTTAATGCAGTTGCATGTCTCCGGGCAGAGCGTGTTGGTGATTGTTCAACAGCTGCTCTCACTAGATCTACATTTTCGGGAGTTCTCACTGTTCTGGGTTTCCCATACCTCTAGGCCTTTTTGTTGAACCAGTTTCTTCCAGCGCACGAACCCAACTCGCGATAACATTGCGGTGCGGAACGGGATCACGAAGTGGAATGTTAAAGTGCCGTCGGAAGGTCCGCTGAGTGATGATGAAAGAACGACCGCTTTCAAAAAACGTGCGAACGGCGAAGCCGCGATGCTCTCCGTTCCAAACCATTGCTACGACTGAAAACGGGGTGAGTTACCGGACACAATAAATCCCCCCCCAGTTTCCCATCCTCACCACAGCGGATGTAGTCGCCCATCGCAACTGCACTGTTTGTTTTGCCGCACCCTGTACTTTATCACAAACTTTGTTTCTTATTTTGCCATATTTTAAATTTTTTCGTAGTTCTATGATTTAACATCCTCTCCAGACACCCAACTAATCTTAACCTAGACGCTTTGATAGCCTTTCATCACGTGAATTCATTACTTCTTCTTTTATTCTATATAATTACAATTCATTATATTCTCTTCCACCAATAATATTCCTCAGTATTTTCTTTCTCAAATTTCTATTTCATGTTTATCTGTTTTGGTTAACACCCGGGTGTCACTTTTATGAGATTCTGTTGGTCCTGGCATTATTTTATGCAAATGAAGTTTAGCCTTCCTCGAGACGTTTTTTTATCTAACTATTTTATTCAATATCTCAATATGTGGAATTATTTATTTTTATTAATCTTCTTCTATTTGTTCGCTTTCTTTTCTATTTGCACTATTAAATACTTCTAAATAGATTTAATTTTTAGCTTGCTCTAAATTAATATTGTTTTATTCCCATACTATTACATCATCGGCGTTTGCATATATATGCCTGGTGTTCTTGCAAGGTAGTTAGCAAAGGATATTCCTGTTTTAATCTTTTTTTTTTACTTTAAACTTTACTGAGCACCTGCCATTATATTTTTATATGTTTTTTTTTTAATGTAATGAACTTTCTGGACTAGAGCGTAGATTCTCAAAGTGGTTTATATCGATCCCAGGGTTCAATGTAGACCACTTCAATCGACCCCTAGGGATCGATTGAATTCTATTAATAAACATATAAAACTTAAAATATGTTTTTCACACTATAGTTACAAATTTAAATCCTTCAAAGTGAGTAGCACTAAAACACACAAGTAGTTGTCTACGAGACAAAAAAGTTTGGGGACCTCTGGACTAGAGAAAAAAATTTAGATCTAAGTTTATGGACAGCATTTTTATGTTAATAGAACAATAAGCCGTTGCAATTCAGCGGAAACTACATAATATAGACATTGTATTCAAATCAAATCCCATCTTTTATATCAGGGGTTCTCAAGGTTTTGCTTAGGGGGCCAAATTGTATATTCAAGAATATTTGGCCAAATTAGAGCCAAATTACAAAAACATTTTTAAAAAATAATAATATATTTGCAATATATGCATTTTTTTTATTACAAAAATATTTACATTTTATACCAGTATTACTACATTAACTATGAAATAAAATAAAAAAATACCAAAAACAAAAAAACGATGAGCACATGCGTAATAAATAAAATAATTTGAAAAAATATAAAATGAAAAATTGAATTAAGTAGATGTGTGCACTTGTTTATTTTTAATTATATCATTGAAGTTTGGGTCCAACTGGCTAGAATATATTCTTAATATTGCTTTCAAATGTTCATCCATTAGTATAGATCTCAACTTTGACTTATTTACTGCCATGATACCGTTTAGCATTTTTTTACCTTTTTAGCGTTTAAGTTTAGCATTGACAATGTACATTCTCATAAAAAATTCTTCGTAATTTGTATCCTAATAAAACAATATTAGATCGACTATATGTGGGAAACAACTGAGTCGCGGACCCGTGTTGACTGAAACTTTTTTATTTGTTTCTACCAGTACTATAATTGAATAAAATATCCGACAATCTTTATTTAACACCCAGTATTAATAGAATATTGAAAAGAAAGTAGGGTCACAATACAGGCTTTATTGCACTGGCCCAAGTTCAAGGTGAGTGTGATTAGTGTCTTATGTTATGACTATGACACAAGTTCTTATTTATTCTAACGGTGAATTTGTTAACTCAGTATATACAGAATATACAGAATTAACAAATTCACCGTTAATCAACTCAAACTTAGTTAAATTTTTGTTTTCACATAATTCCGAATATTGATATTTCATATGGTCTTAATTGCCCCCGTACTTAAAAAAAAAAATTTCAGTCTTATTCTTGGTATACTTTTTGTTAATTTTCTCTGGGCTTTTTTTCCATAATTACGTCTATTGCCATGCATTAAAGTCTCTTTACCTAGAATGTTTAGTGTATTATATCTTGTATACTTTATGTTACCGTTAGATTGTTAAGCACATTTTGTATATTGTATCGTTTTCACTTGTTTAATGCATCCTGGAGGGACTATTGGTTCTTAGTAATTCATAATTTGTTACTCTTGTAGATTTTAACTTTCATTATTTTCAAACTCCTGATGATACCGCAATGCGAAATGTATACATAGAGTTAAATATAATAATTGTGAAATAATACCAAGTGTGTTTTATTTTCCTTAATTATTATATAGATCTATCTTACTGCACTACCAGGCCCCTAATAAAAAAATTTTGCCAGCGATTTATTGATTATTTCAAATGATAATGATGAGACTATGGAAATTGTGTTAGTTTGATTTTGTTATAATCTCTCTATTCGTAATATGTGAACAATGAAATAAATAAAACAAGTCAAAATAACTAATTATTAATACGATATAATAATAATAGTAATAGTACTATTAGTACTAATAATAGTACCTTTGCAGGCCCTTGGGGCAGTAATATTGTAGGTTTATTACAACTTGAGCCGTTGGGTGAAACTAGGATGATAACGTAGCTAACGCTATAAGCATCGAATGCCTATTAGCCTATTATTACCCCAGAGTTTTACTCATTATTATTACTCAATTTTGTCAGCCTGAGTGGAGCCAGGACCGAAAAAACGCCATCAACATTATTGGCTTGACCAGGGTTTGAACCCGGTCTATCTCATTTATAGTCTAGTGATCTACTACTAGACTAAACACGGTCTCTTTTTAATTAGTTAATCAATTAATTAATTAATACGATATATTTTTTAAATGCTAAAACAGAAATTTTAATTAACATAGTGGTACATAGCGGAATGACCCCTAACAAGTAGAATAAATCTAAGATATAACTGATTTTATGTTATTAAGTTACATCCATAGAATTATATGCATAGTTGATAAAATCTTTAAACCATCATTCTTTGTTGTAACACTATAAAATTTATCTAGTATAACTTTACCACTTTGAGCTGGAACATTCTTCAATAAATTTTCACAATGTTCAATATAAATTGACTCTACTATATATATATTTGGTCAGTCTCCAATTTTTTAATTAATCCACTTAAAAAAACTATAAGCGGCTTTAATATACGTCAACTGATCTAGAATCTCGCATTTTTCGAATAAACTTTTGGATTTTATAATTGATTCAGCTGAATCAGAAAAATATAATATCTACAATGTTTGTTATATGATTTCACTTCTCATCTGATTGATTATATTATAAACTAATGAATGGATCAAAAATATGGGATTTTATGTTGAAAATGTAAAAAATATTCACTTTATGCACATAAACTAAGAATATGAACTAAAGCTTAATTTTAATCAAAATATGTAATTTTTTATACCGTTAATCGCATTATTTCAGTGTAGAATGGATATATCCACAAAATTAGGGCCATATTCCTAATAATAAAAAATATGTTTTTTTACATAAAATCCGAACTCTATAAGTTATTGTTATGATTGGTTTATTGATTTTGTTAATTTAAAATTTAATTTTCCTTAAAAGAAGTTTCTTTTAATTGAAGTTCTAACGTGGCATATAGTATTATCGTAATATCCATTTAAAATTATATAATAAACTTATAATAAAAGAAATTTAAAAAGAAAGAAATCTAAAAAAAAACTACTAATTTATTAAATATATAGGAAAAGAAATATCTTATTTTTAAAGCAGAATTAATCGAATTTAAAACAGGCAAAGAATCTAATTTCTATCTAATGTTAATAGTTAATGTCCACAATTAATGTTATAAAATAGTTTTCCTTTTTTAAGTAAATGAATTACGCTACGCATAGATTAAAATTATTTTTAAAAAATTGCATTATTTATAAATAAATCAAATTTAAAAACGTTAAAACAAATTTGGAAAACACTTTGCGGGATTTTATACAAGAGAAAGTTTCTTTTTTTGTATTGGACTGGTCATAAATGACATCATTCCGAGAATCTATCGAACAAGTTAATACGTTTCGAACATTCGCTAGAGTTTATATATCGATTTTCTGCATGTCAAAAATTATGGCGGCCACCTACTAATTGCATAATTTAGAAAAAAGCCTCCTAACATGAGGATAGTGCTCAATATGGAATACCTAAATATTTCCAACAATACAACTCCGCCATCTATTGTGAATAGCGTATATTACACTTTCATTTGACGTTGTAATCGGTAGGTATTTAACTTACAGCCAACTGCTATATTAATTTATTCTAACCTTAAATTGTGAAGTTACTGTTTTGAAAGTTTTCGCTGTATGTGTGTTAATTGGTGTTTAACGAATGTAAAAGGTAAGGATTACACCATATTAGGAAATATATTACATTAACTATTTTTCACACATTTAAATTCACTTGCAATAATTATTATTAATTCAAATACCTGGTCAACGGAAAAAATGGAATAAGAAAAACATTAGAGAAGCTCTTAAAGCTTGTAAAGAGAAACGCATGGACTACAAGAAAATCGCCAAAACATTTGGGGTCCCACAGTCTACCTTGGAAAGATATGTAAAATTTAATAAGAATCAGAAGAACTTGTAAATGGAAGGCTTAGAAGAAAAGCAATCGTATTAGAAGAATTAGAAAAGGAATTGGTAAATCATTATTTAGAATTAGAGACACATGTTTTTTGAAATAACCAGAAATGACATTTGTAGACTGAGTTATGAATTATGTCAGAAAAATAACATAAAAAATCCATTCAATTCCCGAAAGGAATGTGCAGGATAAAATGGCTTGCAGGTTTCTCAAAGCGAAATCGAAAACTATGTTTTGGAACACTGCAAAGAATATCTTATGCCCGAGTAAAATCATTTACTAAAGAAAATGTAGCATTTTTTTTATCCTTATGAACCTCTAATAGAGAAAGTCAGCCACAATCCGGCACGTATTTTTAATTGCGACGAAACAGGCATGACCATAGTGCGACATAAGCACCAAAAAGCGATCGCTATGAAGGGAAAAAACAAGTTGCAGCCCTTTCATCTGCTGAAAAAGGCTCCCTTATGACAGTTGTTATGTGTCAGCGCAACGGGTCTTTACATTCCACCATAAATAATTTTTCCTAGGCAAACTATGAAGGCCGAGTTAATGAATGGTATGCCTCCTGGTTCGACATATTCTTGTCATCCATCAGGCTGGGTACATCAAGAAATATTTGTACAGTGGATAAGACGTTTTATCAGTCATGTAAAGCCCACCTAAAATGATCCAGTTGTACTTATTCTTGATGGGCACTACACCCACACTAGGAATCTGGAGGTCATCACTGTTGCGAGAGAAAATATCGTTAATATTGTGTGCTTACCACCGCATTCAACCAACAAAATGCAGCCTTTGGATGTTGCATTCATGTTTCCATTCAAGACATTTTACGCTCAGGAAATTATAAGCTGGTTGAAGCAAAATCCAAGTCGCGTTGTAACAGTTTATCAAATAATAGCATTATTTGGGAAAGTTTATGTGAGAGGACCAACTTTGGAGACTGCAGTAAATGGCTTCCGAAGAACAGGTCTTTTTCCTGTCAATCATAACGTTTTGAGAGAAGAAGATTTTGTAGCCGAATCGGTAAATACATGTGAGTTGGTACATGAAACCCTACCAATTCCAGAAACTGAAGAAATATACTTATTAGTGGACGAAGCAGAAGTAACAGAATCCCATCTGTCAACCTCAACAATGTTGGTGTTACCCTCTGACTTGCTACTTATTCCAAAGTTAGGTAAGAACTTAGCAAAAAAGAAAAGATCGAATGCTGGTAAAGCTGTTATTGTCACTAGCTCCCCATACAAAGATGAGTTAGAAACAAGTTTAACTAAAAAGAATAATGCTTCTACAGCCAGAGTAAAGAGGAACATCATGTCTGTTAGTAAGTTGAAGAAATAAAAAACCCAATCCGTGCTTCTGAAAAGAAAAAGAAGCAGATCAGAATTAAAAAACAACGATTATCTTCAACGTCGTCATCATCAGGACCTGAGGTTGAAGTCACCATAGATGATGGTGGTGAGTCGCCATTACTGAAGATAAAGATGATGCAGCGTACATTGTTTGCAACAATGTTTTTTCTGACGATTGTTCTGGTGAAGAATGGATTCGGTGCATTATGTGTATGAAATCAGCTCACAGTGAATGTGCAGGGTGCTTAGGCAAAAAATACTTTTGTGGTTTTTGTAAATAAGATGTGTTTTTTTATTAAGATGTGTTCTGAATGAATAAAGTATTTTTTCAGCATCATCCTGACTTGTCTGGGCATTCCATATTAAGCTACACTATTACCCCATATTCGCTTTGTACAGGATTTGCAGTAGCAATGATTAGGCGATAATATTTGTTAGTATGGACAAATAATAGTTATTTATGTATCAAGACACTAAAGTTTTATTTTTCATCACGAATGTGTGTTTAATTGCCGCGGCAAATAAAACACATGAGTTATGAAAAATAACTTTAGTGCCGAGGTGCATACGAGTATTAAATTTTTCGGAAATCGCAAATTTGGAGAAATATGTGTAAAACTATTTTTCGAGGTTAGGTCATTATTGTCATTGATACAAATAATTATAAACAAATTTACGTTAATTGTAATATGACAATTCATATTATTTGAAATATTTATTGTTTGGAGTTGGTTATTTGAACTTAAACTTAAATCACTTGTCATTGAAGTTGAACGATGACAAAATAACTTTCCTGACGATTTTATGTGATTTTACTGGTGATTTCGGAAAAACTATCATTTTGCGTTATCTCACTTATAATAGATGAAGTGATGTGTAAGTAGATTTGTTTACAGTTCGGTAGAAAAAGTATTTCTGTGATTTTTGGTTCTTAAAAAAGTACCCCATATTAGGCGAATTTCCTCTAATAGCTGCGTTTTAATCTGCTACAGTAACAGTTACCTAAACAATATTGTGTGACATGTCATTTTAAAGTAGTTTTTGCAAGTAATATTTCAATGATATTAATTTCATTACTGTTGCAACTCTCTTCGAGACGCCTTTTAATTAAATCGGAATTTCTTGGTGTCACTATTTGTAATGTAATTGGTTATTCCTAACTAAGTCATAAAAACCACCCCATACTCTACCGATTTTTTGAGAGCGCTTTTACATTTTAACGATCGAAAACAAAACAGCTATCTGTCGGCCGAGAGGTACTCGTTCGAGTACCAATTCTTTTTTAGGTTTCATCCATTTCTGATAAACAGGCATATAACTATATCGTTTCATAATTCAACTATTTAATCGCGTGTTCAAATTATTAATTTCTTTCAACTTGTAAATAATTATTCGTTTATTACCTGTACATATATCTTTCATTTATTAATTTTTCAGCCCCAAGGTTTTAAATATTTCATTTACTTATTACATAAAACTTTTATTAAAACGTTGTTTTGCTTTTTTATTAAATATTTTTCTTTCAACATATTACACGTCCTGGACCTTTGATGATTATCATACATTTCATTTACTATTTTCGTTATTGTTAGGACGCACACCAGCATCATCGTCTTTTTAGTAATAAGTAAAAATATAGGTAGGACACATATAAAATACAATATAGTAGATAACGTAAAGGAATAACTAATTTTGAACTCGATTACAAGCCAATATGATGTATTATAATGATAAATGCATATTATTCGGTAAATGTATGAAAATGTCTGAGTGATTAGTTAAGCATAAAACTTCAAAACAAATTTTTAAGCCTTTGCTTCGTCCATAGACAATCTTGATAACAGTTTAGTATAGGTACATATAATATCATTGATTATTTCTTACTATCCAATGGTAAAAAGATTACAGCTAATAAGTACTGTTAATATATTAAAAAATTGAAAACACAATATTCAACTCTCCTGAACGTGGAGCCCTAGTCTGTCTGTGATAAGGTTAGATTCCACACATCGCAGACAACAATTTCAAAACTCAGCGATTTAAACGATGAAATTTTACAGCAACTGCCCACCTTTTTGACCGACGAGCCAAATTTAAGAAATGACTATGCTTGCTCGATTGCAGACAAAAATTTTATGAACACACATATCTACATATAACGTGTGTTAATTTGAAAAGTCAATCTAGGTTACTTTGAAATTTTGATAGAATGAGACGCAAATATATTAGTATGTGTTTGTTGATTCGTACACGTAAATCCAAATGACATTTAATAATGTCAATCACAAATATCAGTGCATAAAATAATCGTGCGTCGATTCTGGTTTAAATAAATAGCTTCTCAGTTTTAAAATGGCTTTCACTTTAGAACATAAATTTTTTTTAGTCCAGGCTTATTTTCGAAGTCGTAATAGAATTGATGGTTTATGAATTTATTCAGCTCAAGATTGCATGGTAGAATTTCAAGTTGAGTTTCCACATTTTGTAATAGATTATATACAATTTAAGAATACTTTGGATAGAACTTTAAAACTTTTTTCTGAAACTGGTAGTCTCTTAAGAAAATCAGGCAGCGGAGCAGTTAAGAAACGTATACCTCAAGTTGTCAATCGTGTTGAAGAAATAATGGAAAATTAACCACAAACATCTGTTCGACATTTGAGTCAACAAATAAACCTTTCTGTTGTTACAACTCACAAGTTATTAAAAAAAGATATGCAACTTTATCCATACCGTGTCACAGCAGTACAAAAATTGTTAGAAATTGATTACCCACGTAGACTACAGTTTTGTAATTTGTTTGTAAATATGAACAATAATGGAGAACTTTCGCAAAGAGTCATCTTTACTGATGAAGCATGGTTTTATAAAACGGGATACCTAAATTCACAAACTACAAGAATTTGGAGTAGTGGAAATCCACATGTAATTAATGAAAAATCGCTACATCCAGAGAAAATTGGTGTTTGGGCAGCGATAAGCCAAAGACGAATCATTGGACCAATATTTTTCAGGGAACGTTAAATGCTCAAAGGTACCGTACGGAAATTTTACAGCCATTTGTCAATCAGTTGCATGATGATGAACTTCAAAATGCATATTTCCAACAAGACGGAGCACCTTGTCACTGTACTGCAGAATCTTTGGATTATTTAAGAGAATTTTTTGATGAGCGTATAATTAGTCGAAATACTGAAATTGCCTGGCCTGCACGTTCATGCGACTTAACACCTTGCGACTTCTTTTTGTGGCCTTATTAAAAAAATTACATATTTTGAACACCTATATTTAATTTGAATGATACACGCAGAGAAATGCATTTTTAGAACAAGAAAAAATATTGTTTTA
Organism: Melolontha melolontha; assembly: GCA_935421215.2. Taxonomy (NCBI): domain Eukaryota; kingdom Metazoa; phylum Arthropoda; class Insecta; order Coleoptera; family Scarabaeidae; genus Melolontha; species Melolontha melolontha. The sequence continues at coordinate 132,468,308 of OW285235.1, read as the reverse complement.
CTACTATTTTCTTGGAATTAGAAAAGAATTTGTTTCCTTTAAAACTGTTTCCTTATATTAAGAAAAGCAGTATTTCTCCAACAAAACTAAAAATTTCTTGAATAAATGTTTCTATAAAGAAAAACATCTATTTGGTGGAAGCAAACTTATTATATCATTTCTATTTTTAGCGATTGCGAGTTTACGTATAGGCCCGATCAGGGGTGCAATGTTAGACGTCTTTGTACACAAGTAACACAAGTTCGCTGCATTTGCTACCTTTGTGTCGTTGTTTATGTGTATGAATTATTATATTAAAGTGATAGTTATCAATATGGACGAATTTGTGAGTGATATATTAAGAAAGTGGGAATTACCACCACCGAAGTTGAGGATGAGTTTTCTTTGACAAATCGTCAGAATTTTTCATTTCATCCTGTATCTACTAATTGGTATGAAGTAAATGGCAATCATTTTAATTTATCAGATGTAATTTTAATAAAGTATATTGATAATACGCCTCAATTTGGTTTAGTTACGAAGATTTTAATTAACAGTGAAAATACTAGCATGTGTTATTTTACATATAATAAATTAGAAACATTAGATTACACTATGCATTATAGAGCATATAAAGTTAAGTTTACTACAGAGGAGAGACAAATCTCATTTAACGATATATATTCCAGAAAAACAACAATTGTTCATACTTTATTTTTAAATGAATCCTATGTAGTATTATAAAAATTTATTACTGTGTTATAGAAATAATAAAATATTGTCGTATATTTATATGTATAATTTTCATCTCTCCTAAACCTTGGCATTTTAAAAATTACGAAAATAAAAATATTAGCTCCTTTTTATCAGAAAATTATCATTACAATGCATATATTGATTTACTAAATCAATTCTGCATTTAATAACGGTTTTATATTAATAATAAATTTTTTAACATCGATACTTGAAAATTTGATACTTTTATTTAATTCATACCTAAACTAGGAATACTCATTGTCGGGGAGCTCTCAATTAAAAAGTGGAAGGCATTAAATTTGCATAATAAATAAAGTAATAAAATACGTCTACTATTCATTATATAATTTTTAAGTTATACGAAAACGTATCCTCGTATATAAAAATCAAAACAATTTGGTAGTTCTATGCAAAACATTCACATTCTCACATAAAAAATATTTTCTTTCATTAAGAAAACGTAGCGTCTTGCCATAACAATATTCTGCGACAAAACATACTTCAAGTAAGAATACAATGGATTTGATTTACGAATATTTTTCTTAAGCAAACACATTTTATATGTTTCATTCAAATAAGAAATAGTTTTGAATGAAGTAAATAATTTTAAGAATATATTTATCTCTCCACAAGATAATATTGTCTTGTGGATATACAAAACAGAGAATTTCTTGAGTCAAAGCAGATTTATTTGATAGAAACATGTATTTCTCTGCGTGTATGCTACAAAGAATCGAACAGGAATGAATGCATGGAAATTAATAACAAACTAGTAATGTTGCAGAATATCATCAGAAATTTTGAACGGAGGATTTTAAAGTGCATTGATCTTGAAGGACAACATTTTCAACATTTGTTATAGTTTTTAATAAATACCTATTATTTGTTATTTATTTGTATGTATGAAACTGTCAAAATATACGACTTCGTAGGTTAAGTAGTAAATTTTAATTTACGACATACTTCAAAATGTTCTCAGTAAATCACATGCTACTAGATTGACTTTTCAAATTAACACTTGTTATAACTAAACACATACAGGGTGATGTTTCGTGTCCTTAATTTAAAATTTAGTAGTTTTGTGTCTCAGAGAAAGGCTCGCGGCCCACTTGTAATTGTAGACTAATATAGTATTTATGTAGACAGAAATGCTTAAAGCTTTAAATTTTTCACATAAAGGTTCATATTTCATATATACCACACTAATATACGTAAAAGTGACTTCAAATTACCGCAAGATAAAAGAAATTTAAAATTCCGGTCAGGTAAAGTTATAATAATTTAAGGGTAGTAGCAATATCGATTTTATAGCAATTACCACGACAACATACCGAAATCAACATGCATTTCTTTAAATAGAAAACGTGTAATATAATTATTGCAGTCGTATTGTAAGGAAATGACATTTCTAACACATTACACTTTTACTTAATATTTCATTTAATAGATGAAATATATTGAAGACCATTGAAGACCATGGACCCTTATCAGTTTTGTGAATTTAGTTTTTGTATGACGCAATAGTGTATAATAATTTCCCAATGTTTATGTTTTAATAAAATTTGTACTACTAATCGATTTTTGATTTTTTTCTCAAAACTTATGTTCCATAAGTTATTATTCTGACCACAACTTTACAGTTTTTTTTACTTTGTTTTAATTGCTACGTGTGTTGTTTTGTTTTTTTAATACATTTTAAGAGTACTTATTTCAGTAAGTTTCTATTTGTTTTATTTTTGACACAACTAGGACATTAAAGTGCCAATTAAATAGCTTTGGAAAGACGTAGATATTAAATCAGTCCATGTTCGTTGCTATTCAATTATGTCCCGCAAACAAATGCTGCTCATTGCAACCTGTTCATGATAAAAAATATTTGATAATTTTTCATAGTGTACACCATCGACTGCAATTACATATAACAGGACTTCGTAATAGTAATAATAATTCTTAAGAAGTTACATATTTAAATTTCTGTTAATTTACAAATATAAACCAGGAATTATTTCAAATAGGTTTACAGCTGTTACCATTTCAGTCAATATTTAGAATAAATGATATTAATGAAAAGATTCGCTTCCTCAATAATTAGGTCCTTTCTCTCTCCGACAAATAAGCACCACTTGTTGAGGGCAGATCCCTATGCCGTAGTTAACAGATAATTTGAAACTCCTGATGGAATTGAGGGATAAAGTCAAGAACAGGTTTCATAAATCTAAATATTCCACTCATTGGGATTACCACAGAAGTCTAAGAAACTTGACGACTACTACTTGTAAACGAGAAAAAAACGCTTACTTTCAATATCTTTTTCGGACTAATTCTAATAGAGCTTTGTTTAGGAAAGTGAATCGTCTTAATATTGAGAAGTCTCGAACGGTTTCTGTTCCGGCACATTTATCTGATGTCAATAAAATAAATGACTTCTTCATTGGCAGTGTGGGGGTCCCCTACATCTGGTTCCTTTAACATGTCCAAGTAACAACATTGCTCAGATGATGATCGGTTTTATTTCACGGCGGTTTATAGTCAAACTATTATCAGTACAATAAATAATATTACTTCAACTGCCTATGGTATTGATGGTATCAACAAAACTATGATCAAGCTTTGCGTACCTCATATTTTATCTTACATTACTCACATAATCAATATATTTATTTCTCAAACCTGTATCCTGACGAGTGGAAATATGCTCTAGTTTTACAATTTCCTAAGTATGATAAACTGGCCGATTATAACGATCTTAGGCCCATAAGTCTCCTTCCTACCTTATCTAGAATTCTAAAGAAAATTATAAACAAGCAACTCAATGAATATTCGCAAATTGGAGAATTGATTTCATCCGCTCAGCCTGGGTTTTGGAAGGGGTATAGTTGTGAGACTGTGCTGCACGGTGTCACCGATGATACTGCTTATCAAGGGTATCTAACGTTACTAGTTTTATTAGACTTCAGCAGAGTTTTTGATAATGTTGACTAACGGTACAATGGCGAATATTTTGTGCAGCAGGGGATTCAATCAAGGTGTAGTTCAACTTATTTATATTTTTGTGTCTAATCGAAGGAAAACGGTATAAGTTAGATACTATGTATATGATCTAAAATATTAGCCGTACTTAATGGTTTCCCGCAAGAGTCCATTATCGGCCCATTATGATTGTCATTATGTACTGCAGATTTACATCAGATTAATGAAATGTAACCTTCATATGTATGCTAATGATACGCAGCTTTACTATTCTTTTACTAATTTTTTCGGGAGATAGATGCTAACCCATTACCCATTAACTCAAGTAAATCTCAAATTTTTCTATTATGAAAAAATAATATATCTTTCGAATTATATAATTCTATTAAGATAAGCATTTCACAAACAGAGATACCCTTGTCGAAGCATGCTTGGAATCTTGGAGTAATAATTTATTACCCCAAGAGTCCATTATTCAATTATTACTAATAATTGATAACTCATTTCGATAATCGCGCCAGGTTAATAAATATATAATAGTAGCTTATTTAGAGCTGAAAGAGCTTTTTCCATATAGCTCTGTTCTGAGTATCGACGTAAAGAGGAAGTTATATGAGGCTTTTGTTCTCTCACAATTTACTTATTGCTCAACGATATATCACTCAGCACTTGATCGTGTTACAGAACAAAGAATTCAAAAGATTCAAAACTTCTGGCACAGATTTATGTATGGTATCCGCAAATATGATCATATATCTCATGCGCTGCGGATGAGAGGATGGCTAAATATTAGAAACCGCTTCCATCATAGAATTGCAATGACTAAAACATCTTATTTATATCATAAAATAAGATACCGCTCGGACGTACATAATATTACCACCCACTTTCGTGGTCTTATCTCGCCTACTCCTCATGAAACTTCTCTTTTTGCAAGATCAATGTATTCAATTAAAATAAAATATAATATGTAGTATTCCGAACTACCTCAAAAATATGTTACTGCCTGCATTTAAGTGTCGCCTTAGACAGCAAATTTGCTTACACCAGAACGGATCATCTTGCGGTGGAAATCAGCAATTATTATAGCATTTCCAATTATGAATTCCTTTTTACTTTATATTTATTACCTGTGCTTTTTTATCTACCATATACTTTCAATGCTTATATCGCTTTCAGTGTTTGTGACTAATTCAGATAGGATGCACAGTCATGAATGTCATGATTATATATGTACACATTATCTAAGTAGTGTTAAGTTAGTATTAGCAAATTCTTTGATAATCAGTTATTTATTTTATTCGAGGTTTTGGTTTAAAAGTTATTGTTCGTACATAGTTGCGGGTTATTGTACTTATAAATACATATAAATTAATGTATTCACTGTAAATATATTATTATTATTATTTTTAATAAATAAGAAATGTAACCCGATAGATTGTAATATTCTCAAAGTCACTAGATTTGAAGTTGCAACACTGTATATATCATTTTTAAGAAGACTATATCCGTAATTAAATTCTAAACAGGATTAATTGAATTTATTTTGTAATTTGTACTTTCTTAATTTAATATAAATCGACTAAAAATTTACGAAAGCAGATACATGAATATTTAGGAAAAGTCTACAACTACATACACTCCAACTATTGTACTGCAGAGTTGTAGGTCAGCAAATATTGATTAACCAACTCTGCAGCATACGTAAGTCTGCTACTTGTCATTTTTTTAAATGGTACTCAAATATTTTTCGGAGATAAAATTTCGTTGAGAAATTCCCAAAGTTTCTTGGAAAAGAACTAAATTATATTTATTAATGTAAAAATTACCAAAGATTGTAAATATTCGACTAAATTAAGGACTCATTGTAGCTATATGAATTGCCTTTAAAAATTAGGTCCTACAAACATACAAATATATGAGGTTTATCTTCTATAGTCACGCGAAACGTTTAAAATTATATATATTTATAAAATTTTGTTACGGTTAATTATGTTGAGGTTACATTTACAAACCTTTTTGCAATATTTTAATTTAAAACATGTTTTATTGTTAAACATAAGTAAATCTAGGAGTTAGAATTCAAACATAAACATTTACAATTTTATTAAATATTTAACATGCTTTTATTAACACATTATAAAAACGTTCTTTAAATTCTAAGAAAACGACATCCTTTATATTTGCAAATCTATTTATTACTTAGAGTTATTAGCAATCGGCATCTTTTGCCAAATTTATTTATTGCTTTATAGATCAGCTCTTTTGTTTTACTGACTATGGTTATTAGTGAACGTATTCAAAGACTATATTAATTATGATCACCCATTGTTAATTAAATATGTATAATAGGCTCACGCTCCCTAAATATGTATGTACTATAAAAATCCATTAGTGAACAAAGCCTTTAATTTGGATATTTATTGTTAAGATCTCCTTTCTTAGATATGTATAACAAATTTTATTACTCTAACAAGGGATGATCCGGAACTACATACTTAGATTTATGACACTTACTAATACTTAATTAGTAATGATATATTACTATTTATTTATTAGTTAAAATTAGAATTTGAAGACATCATAGTTAACCTTGGGTATTATTGCTTGTAGGTATAATTTCTACGAACTAACACAAGAAAAATTCCCCGTTATGACGTCAAGCAATATACTGTTCAACCAATACGATTTTAATCCTATGTAATAGCTAGGGGTAGTGGTATATTTTTACCTACTTGTAAAACAGCACAGAATAGATCATATCAGTCGGAGTTTCATACCAGCAACAAGAGACTCAAGAGTATGAACTTAAACACAGCATCAAAATAACAGTCAGTTTTTTAACAAGAGACACCAGTTTCAACAGCAATTTTATGTTAGTATAAAGTATAAAGTCGCCGTAGATTAAAAATAAATGTATATAGTGTAATAAGTATATTCAGATGAAAGTACATTTATTCATTTAACAAACAGTCACCGAAGATTTAAAAAGTAAAATGCATGCAGCCTTACAACCTGTGCATGGTAAAGCAACAACGGGGTCGTGATTCTAGTAACTCACGTCGAAGCATCACCACCAGAAACCGAATTCATCGCAAACAGTTTGGCCCAAGAGCCAACATCAACCAAATCATTGGTTCACCATCACCAACAAATTAAGGTTATATTATAAAATTTTGTATACATAAAGGATGGCGATACAATAAATAATATTTTTCTCCCAGCTGATGTATTTAAATATTTTTTTTATTTTTATGCAAACTATGCCATTTTCCAATTTAAAAAGCAAAAAGGTCTGTATGTATGTAGGCAAATTTCAGATCGTTGCCTTATATTGTTAAGTTGTAATATATATTGCTTAGCTTTTTGATGATATTCCTGTTATTTTTTTTTTGTTTCTTGCTTAATCATGTCTCTAATTTCCCTTTCCTTTTGTATTTTCAAAATCAAAATAATGACCGTACGATAGTTTGTGCGCTAACAAAGCAGTTTTATGTGTTTTGGACTATTCATAGGCCTGTATGCTTTCGTAAAGATATTATTTAGTTTGACCCATGTAGTAGCTGCTGCAGTCACGACATGGTATAAGTGATGTGTGTTTCTTGCTTTTTTTATATCTTAGGTTTTAGCTCAGAGAATAGATGCTTTTTTATATTATTAAATTTATAAGTCACAGCTTTATCATATTTTAGGGCATATTTAATTTTGTCTGTTTAATATTTTAGAACTCTTTCAAAAAGGTCGTGGCTGCCGAAACATGTCAGAGAAAAATTAATGTGAATAAATAAATTAATTAATTATAACAAACGTTAAATCGCATAATAAAAGAAATCTCTTACTTTATATACAGATTGTCTCACTAAGTTGGAACCATATGGAAAACTTTTTTATTATAAATTTTAGGAAAAAAGTTATTCTTCGTAAAAAGTTCTGCATGTTCTAAAATCTAAAATACAATCATCAGATATTAAATTTTTTCAGTCGTATACGCGGTTTATCGAAAAATATGAATTTTACTCAAGAGTAAAGTACCTTTATATTTGACAATAACGAAAATTGTTATAAAGAAAAGTTGATCAAGACTAAAAACTACATTCAAATATGCAATTACATTGAAAAATTAGGTTTTGTTATTTTTTTAATAATCTTTTTATTTTCAATGAACATTTATCTCTTGTGATTATGAAACACATGATAACCTTTTCGTTTCTAAATGTTTTCTAACAATTTTGCAATTTAAACACGTAATTAAATAGTAATTAATGCATGTGCATTTATTTTGCAAATAAGAAAATACGTACAAATACTAAGTTGTGTTTAACACTAGAAATAAACAGAAATTTATTTTTCACTCATTCCACTAATGCCCCGACATATCCACCCTTTCGTTCAATACATTTAATCATTGTATTAGTAAATTCACGTAATACAGCTTGAAACTGCCTTTTCTGGTAAACTTTTTGTTTCAAGTAACCCCATAAGAAGTAATCAAGGGGGGTTAAGTCAGGGGATCTAGCAGGCCAAAAAAGAGCACAATATCTGTGAATAACTTTTCCATGGAACATATGTTCAAGATATTCGCTAACATTCAATGTATTGTGGCATGTGGCACCGTCTTGTTGGAACCAAATACATTGACGTTCTTGTATGGGTAGTTCGTCCATGAAGTCATTGATGTGAATTTGTAAAAACTGTAAATAACGTTCGGTATTCATATATTGTCGAGAAAAAGGTTCCGTTAATCTGTTATTATAAATGCCACACCACACGTTCGTCTTAAATGAATATTGGTGATGAGACTTTATTACAAAATTTGGATTATTGTCAGATCACCAGCGATAATGTTGTTACGAGACAGTTCCATTTGATGGAAACGTTGCTTCATTGGAAAAAATTATATGCCTCGTAAAAAGAGTCCTCTTCTAGCTCTCCTTGGATGAGACAGCAAAAATCAAAGCGCCTATCATAATCCCTTTCTTTCAATGTGTGAATGATTTTTGGTTTGAATGGTTTGTATTTATTTAGTTTTAAAATTCTTGCCACTCTATATTTACTTACATTTTCTTGCATCAACGATTTCCTTTGGCGCAATAACAGTTTTGGATTTTCTACCACAGACAGCATTACTTCAAACTGCGTATTCTCATCGGCAACCAGCTTTTGGCGTTTTCCAGTAAAATTATTTTTAATACTTCCAGTACTCTGAAATTTATTTACTATTTTCGTAACAGTTGAATGATTAATATTTTTATTGGGATGTCTACTATTAAAAATAATAGCTGCTTCTCTGTGTTTCATAATTTTCTCCCAGAATCAAAACAATTTCTATTTTCTCTTCACAAGTTAATAACGCTACCATTTTTATGTGACATAAATTTTAACGCGTTTTGAAACTCACTGTCAAACATTTCTTGCTATCAACAAATCATTTGTATTAGATTACATGCAACTACAGTTAAATTTGCATTGATATTGTAGACAAAAAAGAAAGAATAATTTTTTCAATGTAAATGGATATAATTGCATATTTGAACGTAGTTTTTAGTTCTGATCAACTTTTCTTTATAACAATTTTCGATATTGTCAAATATAAAGGTACTTTACTCTTGAGTAAAAATTCATATTTTTCGATAAACCGCGTATACGACTGAAAAAATTTAATATCTGATGATTGTATTTTAGATTTTAGAACATGCAGAACTTTTTATGACGAATAACTTTTTTCCTAAAATTAATAATAAAAAAGTTTTCCATATGGTTCCAACTTAGTGAGACAATCTGTATATATATTATACAGACTGATTCATTTTCGGCCCTCACCATGGGGATCTCTCTTATTATTGGAGATAGAGTATAGGTTTAAATTTGGCAAAGTTGTTAAATTTTGTGTTTGTTATAAATCCGTAAAGAAAAGTGACAAATGACCTTCGTTATTTAAAAAAAACGCGAAAACCCCATTTTCTTCTTTTACCTGTAGTACCGACATTTGGCCTTGTAGAGAAAAATAAAAACACATCCTTTTGGCCATTTCTAAACCTCTATCCAGTGGTGTACTCTAAATTTTTATACGACGTTTCGTTTATTTCTGGCCATCATCAACTATCCAATTTATTATAGGCGCCATATTGGATTTAGACATCTTCAGAAAGAGTTTTTTTCTTCTGATTTCAACCATGTACCACATGCTGACTATAGTTTTTGACATTAGGTTTATTTGAAAGAATAAATTATAAGATTAAATAAGGTAGCCTTTGGAATTTCAATCTGTCAAACATTTCATTTATTGTTCATTAATAATACAAAAATGTCATACACTAACGAAGAGAAACGAGATATGAAACGTATTTTTTATTCTTCGAAACGAAATTCAACAGTAGCGAGTACAAGATAACAAAAACATTATTAAAAATACATAGAAAAGTAAACAATAAACAATTACAGTAAATGTTCAATTATCTGGCCATCTTCGGTAATGCACAATTGGGCACGCCTTCTGGCATTTTGTACTGCCCTTTGTATAGTTCTTCTAGGAACTGCATCGAAGGCATTCTGAAGTCTGTCTCGTATAATTCTTCAATGTTTTGTGGCGCATCTACTTTATAAATATAATTTTTAACATATCCCCATAAAAAAAAATCTAGCAGACTTAAATCAGGTGATCTCGCAGGCCATTCAACAACTCCCCTATTTCCAATCCAACGGTTTGCAAACTGTTGATTTAAGAAATTTCTAACAACAGCTGCATTGTGTGCTGGATGCGCCATCTTGTTGCCACCATAAATATTGTAATTGATTTAATGGGATATTGTCGTCAAGATAGTCAGATACGTATGTACGTAAAATGTTTAAATATCTTTCTCCATTTAAATGTTCTTCATACATAACTGGTCCTAAGAGACGATTTGCCAAAATACCCATCCAAACGTTTATTCCAAAACGATGTTGTGGTCTTCTAGCCCTGTTTTGTCGGGGATTTTGTACTGGCCAATAGTGCTCCGTATTTCTGTTGAACATTCCAGAATTTGTAAATTTTGTTTCATCTGACCAGATGATTCTGCGTAAAAAATTTTCGTCATTTTCTATCCTTCCCATTAACCAATTACAATATTCTAGCCTTCTCAAATTATCTCCAGGCAGTAAAGAGTGACTAACATGGATCCTGTATGGTTTAAACCTACTTTTATGAAAAGTTCTCTCTCTGGACTGGCACAAATTTAATTCTGAAGCTACTTCGCTTGTAGATATTGATGGATTATTATTTATCTATAAAAATACAAGATTAACATGAAATTTGAAAACACGCTTTTAATTTACCATTTGTAAAATATCTTGTCGATTTTCATTTAAATTCCTGTTGTCTTGACCATTACGCGGCTTAGTAAACAATCAATTCTCGACCAGAATTTCTGTCGAGATCTAGAAAAATGGTACGATGAGGCTGTTGTCGTTCTGGATATAATTGTAGATATCTTGTACTCGCTTCTGTTGAATTTCGTTTCGTAGAATAAAAAATACTTATCATATCTCGTTTCTCTTCGTTAGTGTATGACATTTTTGTATTATTAATGAACAATAAATGAAATGTTTGACAGATTGAAATTCCATGGCTACTTTATTTAATCTTATAAATTATTCTTTCAAATAAAACCTAATGTCAAAAAATTTAGTCAGCATGTGGTACATGGCTGAAATCAGAAAAAAAAACTCTTTCTGAAGATGTCTAAATCCAATATGGCGCCTATAAGAAATTAGATAGTTCATGATGGCCAGAAAGAAACGAAACGTCGTATAAACATTTAGAGTACACCACAGGATAGAGGTTTAGAAATGGCTACAAGGCCAAATGTCGGTGCTACAGGTAAAAGAAGAAAATGGGGTTTTCGCGTTTTTTTTTAAATAACGATGGTCATTTGTCACAGGTCTATTTTCTTTACGGATTTATAACAAACACAAAATTTAACAACTTTGCCAAATTTAAACCTATACTCTATCTCCAATAATAAGCCTGTATATATACCGGGTGCGACAATAGTGTGTCGGCGGAGCTTAGCATGAAAACTAATAAAGTTGTAGCAATGAAATTTTACGTACACATGTAGTATGCTACAGTGCATTTTCTATTTTTATTTATATATTTACAGGGTATTCCAAATTTCCGCAACCACATTCAATTTTTTTTTAAATAGAATACTATACTTTCTTGTTATTATGGTGATAGCCACCCAAATTATCTTTGCAATGATATATAATAATGTGCACTTACAACTGTTAGTTTTGATTTTAATGCAAATTTTGTTAAAACCTTGACAGTTGCAGCATCTAACATTTTAAGTCTTAGCCTAAAAATGGGTGCAGTGCCCCACGTGACTCTTTTCAATTTATGGACTAACACGTTATATGTTTTGAAGGTGAACAACGTGACAGCATATACAGGGTGTTAAATATGTCGTGCCAAAATTATCGAAGTTTAAAGGCTATTTTCTCTTTTTTTTTAAATTGAACCTATAATTTTTTTATTAGTCAGCAAATTCCTTGGCCATAAAATGATATCAAACAAAGTAACTTTTACAAACACCTGTGTTTTAATTCTTTGTTATTAGTTTTAGAATTACATTTTGTAATTTTTCCATAATAAAACAAAATTAATTTAAAATGTGTTCAAATATATGTCCATTCTGCTCTACACATGCTCTAAATCGCCTCTGCATCGACAGACTTACATTTCGAGCCATGTTGTTTTCACTTAATTGAATAAAAGCGTTTCTGATTCGTTGGTGCATGTTCTCTGCCGTTATAGGAGGTGTTTCGTAAACTATATTTTTTTACAGCAGGCCATAGAAAGAAATTTCAAGGGGTTAGATCTGGTGATCGCGGTGGCCGGCTTATAAAGTTTCCTCTCCCAATCCAGCTAAATGTGCTCTTGCAGCAGCACCGTAATGTGCAGGTGCACCATCATGTTGGTACCACAATCTCCTTATGACGTTATCTGGTAGGCCTTCTAACAGCAATGGTAAATTATTTTGTAGGAAATTTGTGTAGATTTCACAATTTAAAGTAGTATTAAAAAAGAATGGACCTATAATAGTGTTTCCTATGATGCCTCCCCAGGTCTTAACACTCCATTTTTGTTGGTATAGAATGGGTTGCACAAAATGAGGGTTTCTAGTGTCATAATAATGAGAATTTTTTCTGTTTGTTATTCCACAATTAGCAAATGTTGCTTCATCTGTGAAAAGCATATGATCTAGAAAAGTTAGATCTTGTCGTAATTGAAAAAGTAGCCATTCATAGTAAACAAGTCTCCTTCCAAAATCCGTTTGTAATAAGCCTTGATGATTTTTAATTTTGTAAGGGTGAAATTTATGTTTTTTTTTTTAAATATTTCTTACAGCAGTGACTTCTATCTCGTGTTCTTTCGAAATTTTTCAAACGTCTTAATATCTGGTGCTCTTCGTTGAGGATACTACCTAGGATATGTTCTTGATGCTAAAAGTTTATTTCTATTACTAGCGCCAAGAACAAATACCATGTCTATTAGCTCCTCTTTCGAAAAAATCTTTCTAAAGAAACACAACTATAAACTATTACGGCATGTAAATAAAAAATAATGACAACAAGACGATATAACTGACAACAAGGTAACAACTAATAACGAACAAATTGAAATTGATAATTAACTAGCCGAACTTAAATTATAACAATTAAACGCGATTACAGCAAAAAGGAACTACAGAAAAACACTTTATACGGAAATTTTTAAGTAGATATTTGACGTTTGGTTACACAGCAATTTTTGCTTAATATCATTTCATGGCCAACCAACCAACTATTAAATGCAGCATCGCATATTGAATATTATAAGCATAGGTATATCCCATTAAAGGGTTATAACTTCGAAAATACTAGAAATAAGTACTATGTTATTGGTACCATTTTAACGGCAATTTTACAAGGAATTTTCTGACTAATAAAAAAATTATAGGTTCAATTTAAAAAAAAATAGAAAATAGCCTTTAAACTTTGATAACTTTGGCACGACATATTTAACACCCTGTATATGTTGTCACGTTGTTCACCCTCAAAACATATACCGTGTTAGTCCATAAATTGGTAAAAAAGAGTTACGTGGGGCACTGCACCGATTTTCAGGCTAAGACTTAAAATGTTAGACGCTGCAACTGTCAAGATTTTAACAAAATTTGCAATACAACCAAAACTAACAGTTGTAAATGCACATTGTCATATATCATTGCAAAGATAATTTGGGTGGCTATCATCATAATAACAAGAAAATATAGCAATCTATGTAAAATAAAAAATTGAAAGTGGTTGCGGAAATTTGGAATACCCTGTAAATATATAAATAAAAATAGAAAATGCACTGTAGCATACTACATGTGTACGTAAAATTTCATTGCTACAACTTTATTAGTTTTCATGCTAAGCTCCGCCGACACACTATTGAAAGACATAATTCTCTGCAATATTTAGTTTTGTTTGCCGTCAATTTGTAATTTGTTTTCTATAATTATATAGCAGTTTCAATGCCAAACTAGTTTGATACTTTAATTTGACGAAAATTCAAATTACTATCGTTCTAATATTTTAATTTAAATAATTTAGCCATGGAGGGTAGGTTTTATTGTAAATAATATTTCGCGATCCTTTCACGTTTTAAAAATTCTTCCAAGAAATATTAAACATATTATACATTATTGTTTATCCTAAAGTGGAAATATAGAAGACAAGTACAAAATACAGGCGCATCAAAATGAAAGATTAATTGAATGGTATAGAAATTCAAAAGTATTAGTACATTAACATCGATAAACACAAATAAAATACCAATTTTTTCGCACAAAAATTTTCAAAATATAAATTATTAAGAGGAATCATGAAAAACTTATTGATAATAAAACAAAGCTGCTCATAATTTATGTCACATCATAAATCAAATATTTAATAAAAAATACAAACGCAATTACATTATGTTATTTTGTATTTTGACACATTTTATGTCATATATATTGTTTCAAATTTTTTAAAAACAAATTAGTTAAAAGATTTTTTAGGTAAATAATTTTCTTTTTTATATTTGATTTTTCTCTTCAATTATTTATTTATCAAAATATTACAGGGAAATTTTTAAATTATTTTAGTTGACCACATTCATTATTTAGTATATGTATATCTTTCAAATTGTACTCTATCCTGATCATCTAATTAACTTCATTGCCAAGTGGAAGTGCATTTAATTTTCAATGATGTTTGCCTTTACAAAGTTAATATCTATATTATGTAGTACATAAAGCCTTAATAAAATGTACAATTGTTTGTTGGTTCCATTAAAATTTCTTCCTATACTTGAGAAACATCTAGTTGCAAGAAATTACAGAATATGTAAAATAATTTCTGCTGAAAATAAGCTTCTCTACCTCTTATAATTTCTGTAAAGGTCTTATTAAAAAAAGCAAAGTATACATTTTCGAGAATACATTTACCCTTATCGACTGGAAAAATTGTTTCAAAAACTTGCATTGTTAAGAACTTTGTAAGACCATTATTTATTCTAAATTTTTTTAAAAATTATTTGGAGCCCATTTAAAAAATCGACCATTTCATAATTTTTGTATTTTTAAAGAAATTTCGTACATTTCCACGAAATTTTCGTTTTTTTAAATTATATATATAATAGTCGTTAGACAAATTAGAGTTGATAATAATTTAAATTTGTTTTAACCTAATAATCAGATTGTTATCAATTTTAAATTACCTCTTTTCTTGTTTTTGAGCTATTTTTTTGTCTATTCTAGTTTCGTTTTCAAAGCGAAATATTTACTATTCTTTTTAACTACATACTTACATATAAATAGCTGAGTTAGCTAAATAAATTCATACGTAAAAATTGCATATTCATATATCTCATTAAACAACATCCCATTCGAGAAACATGAAATTATTATTTACAGAAACGCCTGTAAATTGTGTACTAGAAATTACAATATAACAATTAATTACTACAATGTTAATATTTCTTTATCGAATATGAAATAAATGTAGCATACAGATCGTGGTGACACTAACAAATTTTTAGGCTAGAGGTCAATAATGTTTGTATCACCAAGTGCCAAATATTCAACCGCTATGATTTGAAAACACACGATGTGCCAGTAAATAGTTAAGTCTATATTACTCTGTACTTACGGTATGACGCTATTATTTTAAACATAATCATTTTAAGGTTCGATTTACATCTTCAAATATTAAACTACAAAATCTATTCACTCTGTCACAATATTTTTTCAAAAAAACGAACGTACTTTTAATAACTATAAAACGCAGTAGAATACACAGAATTAAAAATATGAAATAACATGATGTAAAAAAGTGGAAAAAATAGATTGAAATATGAAAACAGTATTAAATATGTTTTCTTCATCGTATGGGAAATTTATACATTATGTGAATTAATAAAAGTATAATGTTGAACTAATAAATATTTTAGTTTAAAAAAGATTCTGTACATAGAACTGAAACGTCATTATAGATTAAATATTGTTTTAATTCCCTGTCCGCTATCCCAAAGAAACGTTTTACGTTTTATCTTGTATTATAATTACGGTGAAGAAAACTAAGAAAATTCTTCTAAAATTACATACATATACTTCTTCATATGTATATTTTTATGTGTTGGCAGATGAAAAGGTTTAGACTTGTTCAAGTAGGTGGTTATTTTTCAAAATATTCTACAAGAAATACCTTTATTTGTTTACCAAGTTTAACAAGTTCACAATACATTATTTTGCTGGTATTGCGTTTTTTTTCCCAGACCAAAATTAATTCATAAAATTACACTGGTTATAATTTTTAAAGTTCAGCAGGCGTTACTTTCAAAAACTTTACTTTCAAAATTTCAAAAAGCCATACGTATTCGACATTAGAAATTTAGAAATAAATATAATAACTACGGTCGTGGTCAAAAATTACTAAATATCTAATAAATATGATGCTATAATTTTCAACGCAAGAATTTGTTGCACACAGTGACACTGAACCTAGAAAACGAAACTCGACGTGATAAAATCTAGAATAAATTTGTGCTCTTCTCAATCTTCTACTTTTACTAGACCATTTCAAATAATTCAAGACGACATTGATTCAGTGGCTAAAATATTAAGACAAGATATACCTAATGAAGTTAATAGCACTATATATGTTATTCCTGCACTAAGAAAAATATATAGTACAGGTTACTACAATTGTAATATGTGATACTGCAAATGATAGTTACTATAGTGACAACTATGGAAATGTAATAAAAATACATTAGTGTGGTTTCTTAAAGTGGTTGTTTGTACAATGCAGTTGTGGTAAAATAGTATTATAAGTTATGGTAAGAAAGATAATACGGCGTAGGAATTCTTAGAGTTGTTGTAGAAAAAAAGTAGTAGGTACTATGTGTATGATAATTTTTTCTTTCTATTCTATTATACATCTTTTACCTTCAGGTGTCGATAGACCCAACGTACTGATCCGTAGTATCACTTCTTTTAACTTATCCTTCATCCAGCAATGGGTCACGGTAATACGTTTTTGACTATGTCAATTACAATATAACACTACCTTGACTATCCTGTCGTATTGTTTGCTCTGAGTTGTTTAATATTATTACATATATTCGCACACGATTTACCCATCGGCGAAGTAATCGATATAATCTCCTTGGACAAGTATCAAATACATTTTCTTCATACAACAAATAATGGGTTTATGATATTTTTAGAATGGTCAAATTTGATATTCACAATCGATAATTCGACTACTAATTGTGTTATTTATTACCACAACATGTTAATTTCGAAAGTATCGTTTTAATTACATATTAAAGCTTGTAAAATTTACCACAATACCAAACTACAAAAAAATAGTTTCTAGTACTTTTACCTTAGTTGGATCTAATACCTACTCATTTTTGTTTACTGAACTCCAGTTGTGGTATATATTTCTACAATTCATTCACTACAAATATTCTGTTTTCTGTTTTTCTGAGTGTGGAGATAGAAGCTTCTCCTAGCCGCCAATATGTGGTAAAACATCACTGTTGTTTAGACACATGTGATTCAAAATTTGAAAGAATAGCCAGGTACGCAAATTTGTCCAAAACTAAGAGCCTATTCCTTTTTCTCTTACTATGCCATGCACATACCCAATGTCATCAAAACAAAGCCTCAGGAAGTTTTCGAACAAGAACAACCGAGTTTGATAAATATTAAATTTATGAACGCACAGTACAATAATGGGATTAAGATATTTAGGATGTTTGCAAAAAATTCTCATAGCCTTACAACAAAAGCAAGATAACGATCTTCAACAAGGGTCATATTATGGTATCACAATATGACAAACACGGCTCCTATCAACAATAAATTAAAAGTCACGATAAAAATTAAGAGTTTGTTGAACATCCAGAAAAGTGAAAATGTGTACTCGTATACGGTTGTAGCAATTATCCTATGGTATAAAGGTAAACCATCAATGTACAGTATTATACCAGGGATGTTTCCAAAGTACTCGAAATTGTGTTCTAATTAAATTACGCAGAACTTATAGGCAATGCTATTGATGACAGAAAAGTCTTGACATGTTTATGCAGCCATCCATTGCAATATCGTTCTGTCTGACTCAGGTCTTCGACTAGTACAGACGCATTTTCGTAGCACTGTTTGAATATCCATGGAAGACACGGCTAAATCTCAAAAAGCAATAATTTTCTTTTTGTGGAAAGAAGATGTGAAATCTTCAGAAATTATTTTAAACATCTGCGAGGAGTGTTTGGTGAGTCTGCATAATCTAAAATTTCGGTATATCTGTGGATCGAACGTTTTAAAAGTGGTTGAACATCATTAGAAGACGATCCACGCAGTGGTTGCCTGCGCATATTGGTAAATGAAAGAAACATTACTGACGTAGGTACACGACAAGTTCATAAGATCTTACATGATTGTTTGGGCGTAACCAAGGTTTCAGCCCGCTGGGTGCCAAGGCTGTTGGGACCGGAACAGAAACTCAATAGGTCTGACACTTGTCGGCAACTTCAAGAGCTGTTAGCCCGTTACGGTGATGCATTTTGGCAACGGATAATGACCACTGGCGGAACGTGGATTCTTTATTTCAATCCTGAGACCAAAAGTCAATCCGAAGAATGGCATGAACCCGTAGAGAGACCTTCACTTAAGGCGCGTGCAGTTCTGTTTGTTGAAAACGTAATGCTTACTGTATTCTGGGATTGCGAAGGGATTATTTTTATGGGTTATCTGGCGAAAGGTACTATAATTAACGCAGCATCTTATTAGAACTTATTATCCGGACTATTGCGGCAGGCGTTTATCAGAAAACGACCTGGGTGCATAAACGTCCATTATTGCAACAAGATAATGCAAGACCGCACGCCGCAAAAAAAAACGAAGGATATTTTGAACAATTTACGATGGGAATTGCTTCCGCATCCACCTTATTCACCGGATTTCGTACTGAGTGATTTTCATCTTTTCCCAGAGTTGAAAAAACCTTTACATGGTGTTCGTTTTGAAAATCTAACTGACGTAAAACGTGCCATAAATAGGTGGATTGAGGAGACATCGAAAAAGTTCTTCGAGAACGGCTTAAAAAAATTAATTTATCGGTGGGATAAATGTATTCAATTAAATGGCGATTATAATGAAAATCTATATTTTAATATATTTGAAAATTGATAAAATAAAAAAATTATAGCTAAATTCCCAGAACTTTGGAAACATCCCCCGTATTTTTTAAAAATAACCTTGAATCAGCTTTGCGAAGGAAGGTAGAACATTTTATTTACACATACAGCGTAAACCATAACTATTCCGTTCTTTTGGTGTATTTGAAAAATGTTGTACAATCTATTATACTTACCAGGCTTAAACCCATATGGTTTTAATATGATTACTATGACAAGGAAACCATTTTATTGCCTTAACTAAGATATTTTATGCAGTAGATCGTTCTATTCGATTTAGTAATATGACGATTACTACGACTTCCTGATTTTAAAAACTGAGGAACATGCATGTACTATATTTTCATTGTAAATGAATAGTTGCCACTATTAAAATTCCAACCATCGCATAAATTTTAAATGAACCCAATTAATAACCATGTTCGCATCGAAATGAAAACCTAACTCAAGATTTGCCAATACATGATATTCGTTCGGTTTATTCCTGCACGACAGGGATATTTTTTTTTAATTTAGTGAACTTTTTGTACAGTTTATTTGTGCCAATCCATATAATACATAAACCCAGGCACAAATACACAAGCTCCAGGAAATCTGCAATTTGCCCGAAGGCAATATACTTTAGCGCTGATATTATAGGATATTATTTCAGTAAACAGTAAACTACACCTTTATGTATTTAAACTAATTCCGGTATGGCTCTTCAAAAGTTACTAAAAGATATCTATCGATTTGCAGGTCTAAACGCTTTAAGTCTGCGCAGTCCATCACTGGACATTAGTAACTGGTTTATAAACACATTTGAGTGCGCCAATAGTCTCTTACTGTATTCATTGATCACTTGCTTAATAGAAGAACATTTGTCCATTGAATAACAATTTCTCTATGGTGTTGTGTAATTGGTAGTTCACAAGTGTGATATTCATATCTTGTTATAGAGTTAACTTTAGATGCAATAGTTTCGTGGCTATATAAAGGAATGAACTTCATTACATGTTGTTTACACCAATTCGTTATTGACTATAATCTCAATATATAGATAGATAAAAATAGATAACGTTACTGTCCAATAAATCATTTGTATAAAAAACTCTTCCATACGAATTACAATAAAGCAATACAATCTTCTTAACACTACAGAAATACATAGGTGTCACTGTTTAAGAACGGACAGAAATTCCTAAACGCAGCCGTCCCGTATTGGCATCTGAATCTATTAAAGCTCCCCACATCCTTCAATCCATCCAGTAAATAATTGAACACCTTTACACCCGTTGTAATCGTATAAACCTACTGTAATGTTTAATCTATCATCTGGTACTCGAAAACCGTTTTTATTTCTAGTATTGTGACAGTATATATTTAAGTTCTTGGGATTTTTTTTTTAATTTATAAGAATATAAGACAGCATTTCTAAAATATACACATTAAGCAGAAGCAAAATATTATATTCTGTAAAGTACTGACTACAAGATGTGGTATAATGAATAATGCCTATACAATGAATTATCTCGTTAAGTTTCTGTGCTAGAAACACATGGGCATGTTAGGAAGAGCTCCAGAAAATAATGCTGAAATGTACCTCTCGCTAATGAAATATTACCAAATTATTGATGCTCAGTGAGTCCCTTAAAATTTTTATTTGGTAGCAAGAGACGCTAATGCCAACGAGCTTATGATTTTGCCAATTTAACAATTCATCCAATTGAACACCAAGCATACTAATCGATGATCTGCAATTTATTGAAATACCGCGGGCACTCATGTCATTGTTAAAATTTGTTGTTTAGATTGTGTTCTCCACTGAGTTTTTGAGGCAAGAAGGTTCATCAATAAATATAGCTGTTCCAAATATCCGTTTCATATAGTAATATAAACTATGTTAGTTTAGAAAAACTAAAATTTATCCATTTTTTGGTCTATGAACTTGAATTATCAGCTGTATTTACATAAATATAGACTAAAAAAAGATATGGACTGACTTTAACTACATTTTAGCCCTAAAAATTTGGAAATTTCTCATGAATTACAAATAAATTTTGTTTTTTTCATTTTCAGTCAGTTTCAGTGACATTTATACGTATTCTTCTATAGTTCAAGTGCATATATGTAAATATATGAAGATAATTATTTCGTGACCTTTGTATGTTATGGTAAATTCAATTTGTTGGCGATTTAAGGTCTGGGTTTACTTCAAAATGTATATATTTAAAACAATCCTACATGTTTCGGCAAATGATATTAATATACTGTCATTTATATTTTATATTCCTTGAAAAAGGCATCATTTGCCGAAACATGTAGGATTGTTTTAAATATATACATTTTGAAGTAAATCGCCAACAAATTGAATTTACCTATATATATATATATATATGAAGCGTTGTTCTTCGGGATATTTCGCCGCGTTTGGATGATTTCGTCGTGAGAAGATCAACTTCTTCCTGACGTTTCGGTGACATCACTTATATACAACGAACAATTTTATAAACAAATTGATGGGCGTTCCAATGGGATCGCCGCTGTCACCTATACTGGCGAATTTGTTTATGGCAGATTTTGAACAAAGAGCACTTGAAAACGCTATAGACAAACGAAAACTCTGGCTGCGCTACGTGGACGACACCCTGGTGATTTGACCGCATAGAAGAGAGAAATTAAGCGAGTTTTTACAACATCTGAACACCAGACATCCGAAAATAAAGTTCACTGTCGAAGTGGAAGAAAGAACTCGGCTACCGTTGTTAGACTTGATGATAATAAAAAAACCGTATGACTCGCTAGGATACACAGTTTATAGAAAACCTACACGCACGAACAGGTATCTCGATGCATCTTCACATCATTACCCGGCACAGTTAAACACAGTTAGACTCAGTAAGGGTCAAAAAATATACTGAAGTGTTATTGTCGTAATGATCAATGCAATGAAAATGAAAATTGATATTATTTTATGAAAGATTGTGAAAAATATTTGTGACAAAGATTTCATTTCGAAAATATTGTCGATCTATCAGGAATTTTTCGGTTACAGAGATTATTAGTAACAAACTATTTCCTTCAAGATCGTGCGATTTAACACCTTTAGACTATTTTGTGTTCCTTTGTTTTATTTTTGATAAATGAAATACTAATTTCGAAAATACTTGATTTAGTTGAAATCCAACGGCGAACGTGAACTTCTACACTAGTAGTAATTGGATTCCTACTTGAGGGCGAATTTTTTCTATGAAAAATTCTAATAAAATAGCGTCGTAAAGTGTAGAAACAATATTTACGTTACATTACTTGGCGAAAACGCAATTAATTTGTTCTACACTAGTATTTTATTTATAGATGAATATTGTTTTGCACAGAATTGCATTTTAAATTATCACACTAATTTTCGTCGCATTTATTTACTGTAAAATACTCGCGCATTTTACAGTAAAGTTATTTTCAGCATCGATCTTCAACAAGTATTTGGCCAAAAACACTCACAGAATATTTTTCTACCTCTTTCCTACCGACTAACAACAACGAATTATTTGAAGTTTTTAAAAAATACGTTGGCGAACTATACTCCTTTAAATTACAAAAGCAAATGTGGTTTATACATGACAAATAACCACTAAACATTTTACTAGAAATGCGTGAATGCGTTGAATCGTAAACAAACAATTTTTACGCAAATAATGCGTAACACCAGAAACGCGCTGCTGAACTGAGTAATTGTTGGTGACAACTAATTACACTTAATGTCAAACAAAATCCTATGCTATCTTGGTTAGAATCCGTAAACAAATTCAATAATCTGACCATAAATAAAAAAATTATTCCATATCAAAAACCATCAGTGCGTAATGGTATTCTCTGTGGTATGATTCACACCAATCCTCCAATTAGTAAACTATACTTATAGCACCGAGAACAAATAATATCCTTTAAAAATATATTAAAAAATAACAAATACAAAATCCGTAGCAGCAGAAAGTTAGGAGTCTAAGTTAGTAGGTAAGTAGGTACATAAACGACGGTTTGTGTTGGACAAATCGTTCGATAAACGTATATTGGAATAATAACATAACATAACATAACATTACATAACAATAATTAATTTATCAAGGAATCTAAAAAAGATTCGAAGAAAAACGGATTCTCACTTTACTAATCCTTTAATTAATAACAGTCGTTGTCTAATAATAAATATATATTATTTTTATTAGAAAGTTTAGACATTAATAGACTCAAAAAATCAAATAACTGAACCATCTAGAAAGTTTAACTAGACAGACACCCTTACTAAATTTGTTTATGTAATGTAAATGTTTAAAAAAGATCTAACAACCATGAAAAATGTATTTTTTGACAATTTGAACGTATTGCTATTTGGGTACACCATGAATAAATATAATCAATTTACACTTTTACTAGCATTTGGTATACTCCACATATCTGAAAAAAAGACTGTGGCAAAAGAATTATTCTATATTGCAGTTATTAATACTTATATTTTATTGTAAAGTATTTGTCTTTTCGGGTTCTGAATAAAACTAACGGTAAATTTAGATACACACTATATTAATAATAAAAACGAATAACAATATAAAAACTAATTACTAACAATAAGCACATTTATGTATTTATATTTATGTTAAGATCACTCGGCGATAATTTGGTATCGAATGAATCCTCAATCCCTTCCTCGACGGCTTATATATCGCTGTTGACCCTCTTCTCGAGCGTTCTATATCCATCGAGAAGGCGCTGGAGGTATAACACGTGACGTATCGTTGAATGAGTCATCACATTGCCCCCTTCTTAAAAACGAAGTTTCGTCCGGAAACATGTCATGCTTTGGTTCCCGCGAACGATGGCGAAATCGACAGGTAGGGCCTTTGTTGCATTGTGACGTCATATCGAAAAACAGTCCACGTCTTATCTTGCCTGGGTGTACAGAAATATCCAACCCGGTAACTGCATACCAGAATTTCCATACCAGTATGTTTGAATATCACTTCTAACATCCTCTTTACAATTCTCCAGTCCAGGCGGTCCAATCCACGACACAATTTCGGAACTGCTAATTCCAAAATGTCTTGTTCTAACATTTGTTCACGTAAGTGGACCAGGGCCTCCCATAAAGCACGATAGGTTGGCTTCAGGCTTGACAGTTCTTTCGTGACCAAATAAAATATGGGCTGTTCTTCATTTGTTATTTGGAGACTTCCCAATTGCTGGTCCCTGCTGCCTTAATTTTTCGATTCTGCCAAATCTCTCTTTAAATTCCCTGGCAATTCCTTTGGCCATTCGCAGATCTCGGCAAGCGCGTAGTCTGGCGGCACCGTAAACAAATCTTGCTGTTTCTTGATGGTCACCCCAAATCGGGCTTTTCTCGAACCAGAATACTCTTCCATAAAGTCTTCCAAGGTTAGTTCTTGGTATTGGCTATCCAATCGGCGCAAGTCAGCGGTTTCGTCATTATTGTCTCCAGAGTTTGGGACTAATCGATTAAAATGTACGACTCTTGGCTTAGCATGAGGTGTTCGCCTGATGTAATCAGCTTCAACACCTCGTATGGCCTCTCCCAATTCTTTTGAAGTTTTGGAGATAAGCTTCGTCGGCGTTGTGGATTATATAACCAAACACGATCGCTTTCATGGTAACCACCCATCTCAGCGTTGATGTCGTAGCTCTCCTTCATTCTGTCCCTAGCATCTTAAATATTATGTCTGACTTGTACATGGATATTATCTAGTCGTCGTCTGAGCGTGCTGACATAATCTTCTCCGGCAAGATCTTCACCAGGCTTGCTCCCAAACTTTAAATCACAGGGCAATAAGAGTTGCCTCCCGAATAGCACGTTTGCTGGTGATTGGCCAGTTGTCTCTTGAACAGAGGCCCGATACGCCATTAGGAATAATGGTAAATGTTCGTCTCAGTCTCTCTGATGTTCGGAGACCACTTTGAATAAGTGTCTGATCATGGTCTTGTTCATTCGCTTTATCATCCAATCTGATTGTGGATGCAAGAGAGTTGTTCTCGTCTTTCATATGCCCAAAGGTCCACACATTTTTTCGAATAGACTGTATTCGAAATATCGCCCTTGATCGGAATGAAGTTCCAGGGGTACACCAAAACGGCTGACGAACTTCTTCACAATTACGTCAGCTACAGTTCCAGCCTCTTGATTTGGTAGAGCATATGCTTCAACCCATTTGGTAAAATAGTCCATGACCACTATTATGTATTTATTTCCTTTGTCGCTTTCTGGAAAAGGGCCGGCGGCATCTATGGCGATTCTTTCAAATGGGCTTCCCACATTGTATTGGCGCATGGGTGCACGTCGGCGCCTCTGGAGCCCATTACTTTCGGCGCAATTAGCACACTTTCGGCACCACTCTTTCACATCTCGTGAGCAATTCACCCAGTAATACCTCTGGCGCACCTTTTTCAGTGTTTTATGAACACCAAAATGTGCCCCAGAAGCACGATTATGGAGTTCTCGCAATACTTCTGATATTCTTTTCTTGGAAACCACCATTTGCATCTTCCGCTCGCTTCCATCGTGATTTTCGACCTCACGTCTCAGGAGATCGTCTTCCATGGTTAAGGAATTCCATTGTGTATGACTTCAATTCTCGTGAATGGGGAGCGATTTCTTGCCAGGTCGGTCTTTGCCCATTTCTCTTCCAAGCCCTGAAGACTGCAAGATCCGGATCAGCTTCTTGATCTGCACGCAAATTGTCAGGTTGTCATTGGTCATCAACCACGGTTGTTCGAAGAGCGTTGGCCGATTTGTCTTTGATTCGGTTGCAATGTTGACAGTCTTCTTCACAAGGCCTTCTGGAAAGAGCATCTGCATTTCGATGATTGAGGCCTGCTCTGTGTTCAATTTCGAAGTCATACTCCTGTAGCCTCTCAATCCATCTAGTTACTTGACCCTCGGGATTCTTAAATTGTAAGAGCCACTTTAAGGCGGCACGATCAGTGCGGATCTGGAACTTCTGCCGATACAGGTACTTGTAGAAATGCTCAATGGTCTTAACTACTGCCAATAGTTCTCTCCTGGTTACGCAGTAGTTCCTCTCCGGCTTGGACAGGGTCTTGCTGAAGTATCAAATGACTTTTTCTTGTCCATCTTGGATTTGAGAGAGCACACCACCATTGCTGGCATCTGTATCCAGAACAAACCTCCCAGATGGCAGTGGATAGTTTAAAACAGGCGCATTGATCGAAGCTCCTCTTAACAACTCAAAGGACGCTTGGCATTCGATGTTCCAAATGAATGCTCGATTTTCTGTTAGGCGGGTAAGTGGTTTTACAATGTTAGAGAATCCAGGAACGTGCAATATATGCATAATCCCAAAAAGCTTCTTAGCTGATGTTTATCTTTGGTTACAGCCCATTTTTCCACAGCTTTTATTTTTGCTGGATTGACAGCAACTCCTTTTCCGGAAACCACATGTCCAAGGTAATATACCTCCTTGCGGGAAAGGTGACACTTCTTTGGACTTAATCTCAGGTTGGCATCTCGCAACCTCTGGAATACTACTTCCAAATTTTCCATGTGATCTTCAAAAGTCTTCCCTACCACAATCACATCATCGAGATATATCAGGTAGGTATTCCAAGACAGTCCCCTCAGTACAGTGTCCATGAGTCGCTCAAAAGTAGTTGGGGCGTTATATAGTCCAAATGGCATGACTATAAACTGCCAGAGTCCTGTACCTAAACTGAAGGCAGTCTTCTCTTTGTCATTGGGGACCATTCCCACTTGCCAATAACCGCTTTTCAAGTCGAGGGTAGAGAACCATTTTGCTCCTGCCAAGGTGTCTAGCGTATCGTCTATTCTTGGTAGAGGATAGCTGTCCATTTCGGTCACACTATTCATACGACGATAGTCAACACAGAATCTGGTAGATCCATTCTTCTTCCTGACAAGGACCACTGATGAAGCCCATGGATTATTCGTTGGTTCAATTACTCCTTGGCTTTTCATATCCTGAATAATCTGCTTGGCTTCCTCATGCTTTACCAGTGGTAACCGTCTTGGTTCTTGTCGTATTGGACTTGCATCACCGGTGTTTATTTTGTGCATGACTATATTGGTTCTTACTTTCGTACCACTTTCAGTTTCAAAGACGTCTTCATAATGTTTGATTAGATCCTTAACTTGGCTTTGTTCTTCCTTGTTCAATCCTTGACAGGCGGAGTCGATTATCTTGGACAATTTCTCAGGAACCTGAACGAATTAATTCTTCTTCGCCTTCATTCGTTGAACGACGACCGACACTGGCGAACACCACCCCAAAATAGTATCCTTCCTCAATGAAACAGGGTAATGGTGTACATTCATTACCCTTATCGGTACAGTCTTCTGACTCTTAATCAACATTTTTGCAAACTCGGCCTACATCGTCATCATCAGCCTTTGGATCCAACATTGTAACATTTCCGTCCAAATAATCACCTTCCATGCACGCCGTCAAAAATATCTCACTTCTTGCATCCAGAACAACATTATCCGCTGTAATTACTTATACATTCCCACAACTTTTTCCATGAAGAAACAATTCCTCATTATTTATTTTTAAAGTATGTACCTTCTTTCATGTTTAACTGGGAACCGGTAGGTGTTCATTTGGGCTTCCCGATGCTGGATCGATTATTGCCCCCGCTCATCGACCCGCTTTAGTTTTCCTGCTGTTCACCCGATGCTGTCTTGGACACCTTACCACATTTACTTCGAATGTGACCAATCTCTCCACAATTCCAGCATCGCAATACTCTTTTCTTTTGTTTGATTTGATTTATTATTCGACTAACTACCTGCTCCATGAACTCCTCATTTTCTTGTTTGTCAACAGTACAGACACGAGCATAGTTTCGAGAGGCTTGTTTTGCAGTCTCAAACTCAAGCGCGTGCGCCAAAGCATCGATCAAGGTTTTCGATCGTGCCAACCTTAATGCTTGCTGCGTATCAATATCCCGTAGACCACCAATGAACGTCTGGACAGCTAAGTGTTCCATGAAATTATCTGGCGCCATCGCATACGCAAGCCGAACCAGACGAGCAATATCCGCTTCGAATTCCTGAAGATTCTCACCTTTTTTCTGGGACCTATTCTTCAGCTGGGTTTGGTATACCTGCTCCAAATACGCGTGGCCATATCTCATCGCCAATCGTTTAATGAGTTGAGAATAATCTTTACGTTCTTCAGGAGGTAGTGATTAAAGCAGTTGCCTTCTCGACAGAAGACCATGCATTTGCTTCTGCGGCTGCTTCGAATTGCGTCAGATAAGTCGCCCATGACGTCTTTCCATCAAAGGTTGGTCTTGATTCTGGTCTTCGAGATAGCCACAGGTTCCTCTTTTATTTCGATGGGTCGCGGTATAACTTCCTCGTTTACCTGCTTGAGATCAGAATGACAGGTAATTTCATCTGAGTCATTATTGCCTCTAAAAGTCTAGAATATTCCCCAATTTTCTCCTCTACAGCTATGAAAACCCCTTCCTTTAACTCTTCTGAGTTTTCCGCTAGCCGCTGTTCTAGAACTTTCTCCAAAGCTCTCGAATTTTCAGAATTCTTTTTTTCCATTATTTCCAGAGTTTTCTCCATTTGTTAGTGACTTTTTTCGAAGCTTCTAGAATTTTCCAGTAATTTCCTTTCTAGATTTTTCAAGCGGATTCTATAAGTTTCTAGGTTTCTTTCTTCCATCTATGCTTGCGAATCTATTAGACGCTGTTCCAAAGTTTGCGAATTGTTTATTAATCGTTGTTCCAAATTTTTCACACTGTCCAGATTCTTCTGTTCCATTTGAGTTTGTGAATCCATTAGACGCTGTTCCATGGTTTTCACACAGTCCAGATTCTTTTGTTCCATTTTTTCTAGACTTTCTGCTAAATTTCCAGAAGTTTCCAGGCTCTTCTGCTCCATTTTAGTTTGTGAATCTATTAGTCGTTGTTCCATTTTCATCAACAGCGAATTCACGTCAGCATCTCCGCCTGGAACTTGAAAGACATAATTATCTGGATCCTCGCCTTCTTTGGCTAACGCATCTCGAAGTCGTTGCTGGAGGATTGCCTTTTTGCCGGTTGCATCCTCGTCCCTCTCCTCTAATTCTCGTTTTAAATCAGCCACTTTTAATTCCGTGAGTTTCACTCTATTGGCCATCACGATATTTAAAATAACGTCTTTTTGCACTGTATATTTATTTAAACAGATATTAAATTAACACTTAACAACTTAATTGTCCACTTAGTCCGATATTTATTAATTAACTTACACCGGACACCATTGTAAAAAAGTATTTGTGTTTTCGGGCTCTTAATAGAACTAACGGTAACTTTAGACACACACTATATTAATAATAAAAACAAATAACAATATAAAAACTAATTACTAACAATAAGCACATTTATGTATTTATATTTGTGTAAGTTCACTCGGCGATAATTCGGTATCGAATGAATACTCAATCCCTTCCTCGACAGCTTATATATCGCTGTTGAACCTCTTCTCGAGCGTTCTATATCCATCGAGAAGGCACAGGAGGTATAATACGTGACGTATCGTTGAATGAGTCATGACATTATTGTAACTATTAATTATGAAATATAAAAAATTTCGAAAAGTGAAAATTTCTAACAATATGTATTTAATACTAATTCAACATAAGAAGGAATATATAATCTACTCGATATATTTAAAATTCATTTACATTTTTATTTATGTAATAATAACATTTGCATATGTTAAATGATTATAATATTATCTTTATTATCTTATTGTAATTATTTAGCAAACAATTATAATTTAATTTAACATTTTTAGTGTGTGAATTAAGTTACATCGAATCTATTCTTGGCAAATACACAGAATTATATTTAATTACTTCACACGTGTGCTATGTGACATATATTATATGTGTATTAAATTGTTATTATATAAAATAATTGTATAATTTCGCATGTTATAACTAATTACTAAAAAGCTCAAATCACTAAGAAAATACAGTAAAATTATTATTAAAACAAATACTTAAAATAATCATGCATGTTTAAGCGTAGATGAGATAACATATATTTGGTTGATATGTAATAATTATAAGAGAAACATATAAATAGGTTTATTTACTTATACATAGACATTATTTACAAGGGGAATTTGTCTAGAGGTAAATATAATCCTTCAGATATTTCGCTAGATTCAGAAATGTCAGGGAAGTGTTTTCATTCTTCATTGATCTGTCGTTAACAGATCGTTGGAATCGATGTTGATCAGCATTTGTTATTAATATTTAGGCTTTCTAGTAAAATTATTCCAGTAGACCTATTTAATATGTACATATATATATATATATATATATATATATATATATATATATATATAAGTGATTAGATAATTTCTTAGTCGTTCATTAAATATAACATTTGATAAATTATTGGAGGTTTTCGGCTTTTATATGAAATATTTACAAATATCAAGTTAGTATGTAATTGCATCCCCCCTTACTTTGCAATTACATACTAACTTGATATTTGTAAATATTTCATATAAAAGCCGAAAACCTCAAATAATTTATCAAATGTTATATTTAATGAACGACTAAGAAATTATCTAATCACTCATATAGCTTTGGAGTAATAATTAGCATTTTCAAACATTCAAATCTGACATCTGCTCTCAAAACACTGACATCTACTTTCAATAACTCACATCTAATTTCAAAATAGGTATCTGCTTTCTAATCTGACGTTTGCTTTCATAACTGACACCTGCTTTCAAAACAGACATCTGCTTTCAGTAACTGACATTTGCTTTCACTAACTAACATCTGCTATCAAGACTGACATGAGCTTTCAAAACTGACTTCTGCCTTCAACTTGACATCTACATTCAATAACTGACATCTGATTCATCAACACTGTTACTTTATAATGCATTTCTGAATAACTTAAACCTGGGTCTATTGGTGGTCTAGTGGTAATGACGACAGCCCGGAAAGCTGTAGACTTGGGTTCGAGTCCCAACATAGACATTTTTTCAATTAAAAATTTCGTATGATTTGCTTTGTAATTTGTAGACAGCAATGTTTGCATCCCCCCTTACTTTGCAATTACATACTAACTTGATATTTGTAAATATTTCATATAAAAGCCGAAAACCTCCAATAATTTATCAAATGTTATATATATATATATATATATATATATATATATATACATATATATACACATATACCACCTCGACTTTTTACAACCGGATAAGGACCCAACATAGAAATGAAGACAGAATTATTTCACTAACCTATCATACAGAATAAGGTTCCAGTTTAAAGAATTATGACAGTATTAGTTTTGTATTATAATGTAATTTTCAAGCGGTTAGTAGTGAGTTACTAGTTACAATTATGTGAGAATTAATTAATAAGACCAACGCTTAACTCTAGTTGTAAGTTTCTTTTTGAATATACTAGTAGAAGAGTAAATTATGTATTGCAATTTTATAGTATCTCCTGACGAAGTTTTTAATAATATATATATATATTGTTGTGGTTCAACCAGCACACTTATTCCAGCACTACAATAAGAAATGCAGATTACAACATGTAATAAACCCCTGTATAAATATTGAATTTATGGACGTAATTTGTGAAATTAGTTTCGAGATGTATATAAATTAATACGACGATAACTTTAAAATTGATAATTAACTTATTTTGATTTTTAAACTTACTTTTTATATTAATATTTTTCCATTTCAAATTCAAATCATACGCGTAAAATTACAGGTATTTAATTTATCCACATCAAGATTTATATCGAAGCGAGTTAACCACGCCCACTAATTTAAAATTGTCTCGAACCCCGCGAATGCGATTTTTACGGTGCATTTTCATACTAATCTAACATTGAAAACCACATTATAAACTTTTGTAAATTATTTAATTAATTTTTCTATTATGTTAAAATGAAAACATTATGAAAACTCATATTATATTAGATGCAAATAAAGCATAAACTTAGAGGCTTTTGCCGATATTTAATACAGGCTATGGAAAACAAAAGCCGAAGAAAGCGTCTGATACTAAAATTTTACAACGAATGGCCGCATTTTCTCTATCACAAAAAGTTTAATTAAAATTACTATTTAAAAATCAAGTATATCCTACGAAATCAGTATACATTTAATACCTTGAAATCAGGCCGAACTTTTGAGAGAATAATTGGACCAGCATCACGTCGAATATAATAAATATCGAACGAAGCATCTTTTCGGAACTGGAACTACATCGTACCGACAACTCCAGCATTGAACCGCTACCGACGCCGGGACTTCAATAGGAGCAGACGAACTCTGATCTATTCCTACAATTGCGAGCCCAGAAGATATACCAGAGCCTAGACACAGGGAAAAAAACCAGGTTCCTTCCTCCTAGTTATTTCCATAAAACCTAGAACATCATTTAAAAGTTAATATTAAATTTATATCACAACACAATATCAAACATTGTTTGCATCAAAATATAATACATGAATTTCTACATTTCTAAACATCTATTTAAATATATATAATCATTCATTCATTCATAATCTTTTATAAAACTTATATATAACTTACCTTTTGTGTGTCTAATTTTAAGTAGCTTTTAATATTTATCTGCACTGTTGTATCATTCATAACCTAAACGATAGTTAGTAACACATGTGCAAAATTGCATAATGCCGTTTTTTACCGTATAGTTCAGATAATACTAGTATATGTACCGTTTCCTTATTCGCACGTAATAATTGTTACAGTTATCTAATTTTTTATTCTAATAAATTTTATTACTTTGATTTAGATTTGATCTTTTATTTGAATTGTTTGAATGTTGAGTTTGTGTTTAATTAATATACCATTTACATTGCACTTACGGGATATACAAACAACCGACTTTGAGCCCCGAGATATAAATAAAAACATAAGTACTCAAGCTCTACCGCTACTAGTGGGTTATTTAACAAATAGCGTTGGATCTACTAAGTACGTTAAAACTTGGCGCCCAATTTTCAAATTCAAATCTTCTAAGTTTAACTTATATTCTTCATTTTATAGTTTTAACGCTCACTTTATTTTTAGTTAGTTCCAACAGCCGTTGTACACGGTACTTCTTCAATATATATATATATATGTAGGATTTTATTTAAACAGTTACAAGATAGGTGTTATATTTAACAAAGGTAATAATATACAAGAATGTTTCGTCTTAAGTTTTCGTCTTCGGCTTTCGTCTTAACTTTTGTCTTAACTCACTAACACTCTTTCGTCGTATATATCATCTCCACTACTTCACACACACACGTCTTTCGTTATGCCGTCTTGTTCACTACTCTCTCTCTTGTCGCATCTAACCCTACATCTCGGCCGTCCTGCATTTCGTCCGACCCGGACAACACATCTTCATTCATCCAGGGCTTCATATATTCGGCGCAAGTGGTCGTGTGGATGGGACCGTCGTGAAAACCACTCTTCGTTACCTCGTAAGTATCATTCATTTTAACTTTACCCACTTTGTAAGGTCCCAAATACTTTGGTTTTAATTTAAGACCTGGTCCAAATTGCGTTCGTTTTATCGCAACTGCGTCGTTCACCTTATATTTGGTAGGTTTCCTTCTTCTCAGATTGTAGTATTTTCTGTTTTCTTCTTGAATTTTTACAATCTGTTCTTTCGCTGTATTTCGTAATCCGTCTCGTTCTTCCTCGTATTTTTTGACTATTTCTTCTTCTATCAATTCTCTAATGTTGCTATTTCCTCCTCTCATTTTAGTACCAGTCATTAGCTCGAAAGGTGTAGTTCCTATACTTCTGTGGTAACTAGAATTTAGTACCTCTTGAACCTTCCCCACGTGACGATACCACTTGGTTGGATCGTCTACAGATAGTTTCGAAAGAATAGGAATAATCGTTGCATTCACTCTTTCTACTTGCCCATTTGCTCGTGGCAATCCTGTTGTTACGGTGAAATGCTTTATGTCTTCATCATTGCAATAAGTATTGAATTCTTCTGCTGTGAAAGCTGTACCTCTATCGGAAATAATGCACGCCGGGTTTCCGAATATTTCCTTTTGCTGTTTCAACTTATTGATTACTTCACGTGCTGTTGTCGTCTTTGTTGGATATAACCAAATGAATTTAGTGAAAGCGTCCACCACTACAAGGATGTACTTATAATTTTTGTTCGTCGATTCCAACGGTCCAAGATGATCAATATGGTATGTGTTCAAAGGTACGTCCCCTTTATGAAGCGGGTGCAAATATCCTTGCTTACCTCTCTTTCGGTTTACTAGTAGACAAGGAACGCAATTCGCAATACACTTTTCTATCTTCGTTTTTAATTTAGAGATAAAGTAATCTTCTTTCATTATTTGCTCTATCCTCTTTGCATTTAAGTGTCCTTTACCATGTGCTTCTTGTATCATTTCCATTTGCATTAACTTAGGCACCACTAAAAGTTCACGACCGTCAACGACTTTATACAAAATGTCATTTCTAAGAGTATAGTCTTCGTAAGGCTTTTCTTTTAAAATCTCTTTTATTGGTTTCAGCAACACATCTGTTTCTTGAGCGTCTCGAATTCGTTTGATGATACCATCAGTACTTACTGTCATTACTGGGTTCCTACTGAGTGAGTCCGCGTGTTTCATTCTTGTAGATGGACGATGTTCAATGTTATAGTCATATTCTTCCAATAACATAATCCATCGAGCTACCCTGGTGGTTAGGTCTTTCTTGTTTATGGTCTTTTGAAAGGCTGAGCAATCCGTAACAACTTTAAAATGAGTACCCAATAAATAAACACGAAATTTCTTCAGCGCTTCAATCACTGCTAGGACTTCCAATTCGTAGCTACTGTACCGTTTCTCTGCATCTGAAGTTTTCTTGCTCATATAGTAAATCGGATGGAAGCGATTGTCTTTGATCGATTTTTGAAATAAGATTGCTCCATATCCTTCCTGACATGCATCCGTATGTAATTCTAATTCTGCTCCTTGCTTGTATATATCCAGAACTGGTTTGTTAGTTAGCATTCTTTTGAGTTCTTGAAAAGCGGCACGCTCATTTTCATCGAAACGAAACTGAGCCCCCTTCTTCAACATATCACTTAGAAGTTTGGCTATTATGGAGTAATATGGTATAAATTTTCTAAAGTATCCCGTTAACCCTAAGTAACTCTGCACTTGCTTGACTGTTTTTGGTTCAGGAAAACGTGTAACGGCTTGAGTTTTCTCATATGATGGAAATATTTTTCCTCCTCCTATCACATGACCAAGGAATTCAACTCGTCTCTTCAAAAACTGACATTTCTTGACGTTTATTTCCAGACCATATTCCTCAGCTGTCTGAAAAACTAGTTTCAATCTACGAATAGCTTCGAATTCGTTAGAGGCAGGAATAATTAAATCATCCATGTACGGCAAAGCGATATTTTTGTTAGATAAATCTCGAAAAATAACATTAATATATCGTTGAAAAATTGCTGGAGCGTTACACATACCAAAAGGCATCTTACGAAATTGATACTGATTATTGTGTGTAACAAATGATGTATATTTTCTACTCTGTTCTTCTAC
Source organism: Melolontha melolontha (assembly GCA_935421215.2). Taxonomy (NCBI): domain Eukaryota; kingdom Metazoa; phylum Arthropoda; class Insecta; order Coleoptera; family Scarabaeidae; genus Melolontha; species Melolontha melolontha. The sequence goes on along the minus strand of OW285235.1, from coordinate 132,432,244 downwards.
GTTTACATGAAAAAATCCATTCTTCAAATCGATAGTACTAAAAATTTGGGCATCTTGCAGTTTGTCTAATTGGTCCTCAATTAATGGCAATGGATAATGATCCTTCACCACCATTCTGTTTATTTTACGGAAATCGATGCATACTCTGGGCGATCCGTTCTTTTTACGAGCCACTACCACTTGACTTGAGTAATCAGATGTACTTGGTTCTATTATTCCATCATTCAACCATTCCTCGACTTGTTGATCCACAATTGATCTTTCCATAAATGGCAATCGTCTCGGTCTATGTGCAATTGGTTCTTCGTTCTTGGTGATAATCTTCATTTCGACATTCGCACTTTTGGCCTTCTTGGGCTTATAAGAATAAACCATATCTTTTATTTCATCCTTCAATTCGCCGCTTATTTCCAATCCGATGTCTAATTCTTCTTCCTGGATTTTCATATTTGCGAACAATACATTTTCATGCTTTTTAATCACCTTGATGCCATCTTGATTAATTACCAAATCGGCCTGAGTTAGTAGTTCATTTCCTAACACGCCTCCCATTGGCATACCACCATTGCCAACCACATGAAAAGTACAAAAATAACTACCCTCATCTATGTTAACCATACACTGGAAAAAACCTATAGTTTCTATACTTGACATACCAAATCCATTCAATGTTATACTTGATTTGTACAATACAGGTGATCCAATAGCTTCTAACATGTCTTCCCTGATGATGTTGACTTGACTTCCGGTATCGACTAACAAATCTACGGAAACACCATTGATTCTCACTGTCTTGAATAATCTACTGTCTGAATTCTCAATTATATGGACGTTCGCTGTAGATGTACTTTGATTTGATCTTCCATCATCTCTGCCCTTACACTCAAAACTTCGATGACCAAAATTGTTACACTTAAAACATTTTGTTCCAAGATTCTTTGATTTACAATCAACAGACTTATGGCCTATTATTCCACAATTGAAACATCGCAAAGGCTTTCCCTGTTTTGGTTCATTTCTCGATCTCGTTTCCATCTTTGAAGGAACACTAGTTGTTGGCCCTCTTGTTGTTTTACTCCTAATGTCATTGTAGATTTTCAGCCTTCTTTTAAAATCGGCAATGTCTAAGGCACCGTATAAAACCATTTTATTTATGCTATCATCTTGAATTCCTTCGATAACATACTGCAACAAAGCGTCTGTTTCCATGGAACCACGACTTGCTAATTCCTTCATTACTAGAAAATATTCTTGTACACTCTCATTTCTTAACATTTTCCGTTGAGACAATAGCTGATGGAGTTGAGCACTATTTAATTTTGACGAAAATTCTGTCAACAAAGCTTCTTTCAATGCTTTCCATGTCGTTATTTTAGACTCGCCTTGAATGAAAAGTCTGGCCAAGCCTTTTAGAGACTTTTTTGCGAAGATATATGTGTGCAACTCACCCCATTTAAATAATATTGATAAATCTTCAATGTCTGATATCCATTTCTCTACCGGATATGTGCTGCCATCAAACGGACGAATAGAATCTTCTATGTCTCGAAAATTTAAAGCGAAACCCATACCTACATTTGCTGATACGGTTCTGTCCAAATTTGATGCAATACCAGATGAGCATACGCTATTTTCTTCCTGGGGGTTGTTTTCTTTGTTCTTGTTTTCTTCATCGCCATTTCCTTCTTCATCTTCTTCTTCCGTTTCGTCATCTTGTCTGCCACTTTCTATTGTGCATTTTAAAGTATTTAAATCCATTAAACTTAAACAAATCGCCTTGGCTAATTTCTCTGCCGTAGTATTATAATCTACACGTATAATACAAGAAATTAAAGTTAATTCACTAACGGTAAAATGGTCTCTAATAAATTGCAGTTTGTCTTTATATTCGTCACTCCCGTTGTCGAAAGCGAAGCCCGAAAATTCACGCACTTTTTTCCGACTATGTCTATCACCCTCGTATTCAAAAATAAGTTTGTAAAATGTTTTTATAACTGGCATCGGAGCCGTGTTAATACTATCGGAAACGTATGGAATTTGTCCCAAATTCATTTTTATTAGTTTTGACTATTATTTACACGTGCACTTTTACTTATTTATTTTTTTAAAGTAAATAAAACGAATTCTTTCAAATCTAAACATAAACGGTTATCGTCTTCAAAGCGTTCTTACCGAGCAAACAAAAATGATACTTATTTCACTATACCTTAAATGCTGTCTATTTTGATCAAAAAGCGCGGGCGAAATATGTTCTCGACGCACTCGAAAATAGTTCATATGTCACCTTAGCGTTAAAGTTATTGTCCCAATCGCGTATAAATCTATCACTTTACCACGATATTAAAATGTTTGTTATAGATTATAACTTACCGGTTTATCGAATATTTAACTTATTTAGTTTGTCTTACGTTAATAAACCATTTGTCTAATAATACACTTAATTTTCTTTTCACAAAATACAATGTTTCACCTGCCACACGCTTAACACCTTATGCAATCACTGTTTATGGCTGATAATCGCGGTTGAGCCCCCATATTGTGTAGGATTTTATTTAAACAGTTACAAGATAGGTGTTATATTTAACAAAGGTAATAATATACAAGAATGTTTCGTCTTAAGTTTTCGTCTTCGGCTTTCGTCTTAACTTTTGTCTTAACTCACTAACACTCTTTCGTCGTATATATCATCTCCACTACTTCACACACACACGTCCTTTCGTTATGCCGTCTTGTTCACTACTCTCTCTCTTGTCGCATCTAACCCTACATATATATATATATATATATATATATATATATATATATATATATACAGGGTGTCCAGAAACTCTCCTGACAAACGAAGACCGGACTTTCCTCAGATAATTTTTAGACAATTTAACCCAAATTCACCTAGTCCGAAAATGCTTCCTAAGGGAGCTAGAGGTCTTTGAAGATGGCGCCTTGCATTTATTTTTTTTTAATTCCTCCAGAACGCTTCTATTTAGAAAAACAAAAACTGGTATGCTTATTTATCCTCCAGAGATGAATCGATTCCATCAATTGCGAATTTCTAGTACCGGTCATAGGCGTCCGTTTTGGGTAGGTCAACGGTTATTTTAAGGCATAACTTTTTTGTCTTTAACTTTTAAGCATTTGTGACACTAGATTATTAAATTTTCCGGTATTCCAGTACTAAAATGTACTCTTACTTTAAGTCGGTAGGTTACACCGTTTTCTAGAAAAATCGATTTGTAAATTTTTCGTTTTTTCTTCATTAAAGTTCAATTTTTTATTTTTTGCAATAGTTAGCTCTGAACTGCCAACAGAAGTAAAACCTACGTTTTTCATTGTCAAATTGTTGTCAGTTCGCGAAGTTTATCTTTTCATTTTTTACTTTGTGTTATTCAAACACAACGATTTCAATTTAAAAAAAAATGGTTTTTACTAATGAGGAATACGCCGATATGCATTTAGTTTATGGCGAAATGAGGTGTAACGCTCGAGCGGCGCAACGTAGATACGCTGAAAAATTTCCCAATCGTCAGCATCCCACTCACTTAACATTTACCGCTCTTCATCAACGATTAAGAGAAACAGGTTCAGTGGTCCCAAAAAATAATGAAACAGGGAGACATAATGATGTAACAGCAGAACATGAAGATGTTATTTTAATGGAAGTTGAGGAAAATCCAGAAATTAGCGTTCGAAGACTATCTGCTATGTACCCCACAATTTCAAAATCTTTCGTAGGAAATATCTTACAAAAAGAAAATGTATATCCTTTTCATTTTACAAAGGTGCAAGCACTGCTAGAAGGAGATTTTCCTGCTCGCGTAGAATTCGCTAGATGGTTACTAAATCAGAAAAATCAAGATGAAGATTTCTTCAGGAACATTTTGTTTGGTGACGAAGCTACATTCTCAAAAAATGGAATTTTTAATGTACATAATGCACATTATTATTCGTACGTTGGTGACAATCCCCACGTTGTTCAAGAATTTAAGCATCAGCATAGGTTTAGCATAAACGTCTGGATAGGAGTAGTTGACGATTATCTACTTGGACCTGTGGAATTAACTGCTCGTTTAAATGGTACTGATTACTTACATTTCCTGCAAAATATTTTACCTGATTTGTTAGATGAGGTGCGTTTAAATATTCGGCAAAACTTATGGTTTCTACAGGACGGCTGTCCGGCCCACTTTAGCAGGAATGTACGAGACTTTCTAGATAATAACTACGAAGACCATTGGATTGGAAGAGGCGGTCCAGTTGCTTGGCCAGCAAGGTCGCCGGATTTGAATCCTTGCGATTATTGTGTTTGGGGATACATAAAAGCATTTGTTTATTCCGTTCCGATACAAAATCGCGCACAACTCTGGATAAGGATACAAGATGCTTGCAACGAATTTAGAAATAACTTTGGAATTTTTGCAAGAATTCGGCGTTCTCTAAGCAAAAGGGTAAACTTATGCATAGAGACTAATGGTCATCACATCGAGCTACTTTTGTAACAATCTACCTTTGATACTTGTTCTTTTTTTGTTAGTTTCGTTCCATTGTAATAAATAATTTGTTTTTAATTTATTAAATTAATTTTCATCCATGCCTTGATAGTCCAAGCCAACTTCGTCGCTAAAAATAAGTAGGTACATAATAAATTGAACTTTAATGAAGAAAAAACGAAAAATTTACAAATCGATTTTTCTAGAAAACGGTGTATCCTACCGACTTAAAGTAAGAGTACATTTTAGTACTGGAATACCTGAAAATTTAATAATCTAGTGTCACAAATGCTTAAAAGTTAAAGACAAAAAAGTTATGCCTTAAAATAACCGTTGACCTACCCAAAACGGACGCCTATGACCGGTACTAGAAATTCGCAATTGATGGAATCGATTCATCTCTGGAGGATAAATAAGCATACCAGTTTTTGTTTTTCTAAATAGAAGCGTTCTGGAGAAATTAAAAAAAAAATAAATACAAGACGCCATCTTCAAAGAACTCTAGCTCCCTTAGGAAGCATTTTCGGACTAAGTGAATTTGGGTTTAATTGTCTTAGAATTATCAGAGGAATCTCCGGTCTTCGTTTGTCAGGAGAGTTTCTGGACACCCTGTATATATTCATATTCCAATCAAATATCGACCGAGTTATATGACGGAATAGGTTAAAGTAGAATTTTACCACGTTTCCTTTAAAATTAATAAAGGATAATGATTTTATTTAAACAAATAGAAGAACATTTACAAGTACTATGAAATCAATAAGGGTTATTCTAAGGGTTAATATAATATTCTAATATAATCTTATTTATCAATATATTATATAATTTTAGCAATAGATCAGTGATTCCAGTTAATAAATTACTGATGATTATTGTTCCAGGAATTGGAATATGATTAAGAGAATATGGGAATAGAACTGAATTCACAACGCGGACGTATGGGACAATTACAGATTTGTCAGAGTTTAAGGCGATTCCATTATCTGTTAAAATACTGAAATAACAAACCAAAAAGAGCTCTTGGACTACACCAACAGATATTTTCTGGGTATAGGTGATAATATTGATGAAAGAAGAGAAAGATGAAAGAAGAGAAAGATGAAAGAAGAGCCGGCATATTCTGAAGAAATCTCCTGTAAGGAGACCTGTTTTATGGAACCGACGGCACCGTCATAGGTCTTCAACGTCATAATGGAACTAAAGAACACCATAGATATTGTGTTCTTAACAGATATTTCATCATATCCCGTATCTACGGGATATGATGAAATATCTGTTCCCGTGCTTAATGCCGTCGCAGAGGATCTGGCTGATCCACTGTGTCATATTGTCAATAGATGTTTCAAGACCTCCACCTTTCCGGATGCTTTGAAAATGGTTATTGTGTGTCTGGTGTACAAGAAAGGATATGTTCATGACATCACAAATTACAGACGTATAGCACTCATTTCGAATATAGCCAAGGAGTTTGATATATAGAAGAATGAATGGGTTTATTGACAAACATAAACTTACGAATGGATACAGAATGGGTATCAAACGGGATAATCGACATGTTCGGCCGTATTTCAGGTGAGTTGTGAAATACTTGATGCCCGGTCGAATAAAGAGCAAGTAGCAGGAATTTTTATGGATTTGTCCAAGGCTTTTGACAGTGTTAATCACAAAATCCTTTTGGAGAGATTGGAGAACTTGGGATTTAGTAGAAGTTGTTGGTATCTTATTAAACCTTATCTAGAGAACAGAAGACAAAGTGTTGTAGCAGTGATTGGAGAAGGAGTCAGAATTGGGTCTGGGTGGCTCACTGTTACCAGGGGTGTACCACAGGGATCCGTATTGGGGCCTCTTTTATTTTTAATTTATATAAATGGGTTACCGCTATTATTCATCCCATGGCCTTATTTGCAGATGTGTTTCATTGGCAATAATATCAACGGAAACAAAAGTCATAAGGGAGACCATTGTACAGGTATTGTTTACTGTGAGCGGGTGGTTCAGAGGGAACGATCTTAAGTTAAATATGGGCAAGGCCCAGATCATCCATTTCGCTGCTTCTCAGCGGGAAGATCTTATTGTAAACTGTGGAGACGGTGTACTCACCTCATTTCCCGAGGTAATATTTCTTGGCATAAGAGTCGATTTACAACTGAATTGGAAGCCCCATATACACCATCTGTTTCAGAGGATTTCTCGATTTAACTATGCCCTTAGGGTTATCTCCGGATCAGTATACAGTGAAGCCAGTTTGTGTGCGTATCGAGCTTACGTAGAATCGCGGTTGCGGTATAGTTTGATCTTCTGGGGGAACAGTGTGGAAGTGAGAAGACATTTTATTCTACAAAAGAAATGTCTTCGTTCAGTTTTTAAATTGGGACTTACTGACTCGTGTCGAGAAATATTTAGAACAAGAAAAATACATACGCTTACAGGTCTCTACATTCTCGAGTGTTTGTGTGTAAGAAGGGGTATGAGAAGGAGTTTGGCACATATGTCACAAGCACAGTACTCGCGGGACGGAAAGTGTCTATTTTGGGGTACCACAAACAACTCTGACTAGGGACAAAAGAACGCAACTAGTCAGGTCTTAAATATTTATAATCATATCCCAAAGTACATTAAGGACTTGAGCAGGGACACGTGCTTCAAAAAAGCATTAGAAAATTTGTTATATATACAATATTTTTATTCTTTAGACGATTTTTATTTGAACAAAAAATTTTAATGTGTTGTCTGTGTCAGGCTTTATTTTCTTTTTATATATTTACATATACTTGACGAGTTCTTGTATAATTTTGAACAAATAAAGATTATTATTATTATTATGTCTACACTGCTGATCAACCAATCGATTACATAACAATCCCTACAATTGTTCAACGACAAATTCCTAAAACAGATTTTAAGATCATCCGATTATATTAGCACTCTTCAATCCAAGAGCACAAGAGACCATTAATAAAAATATTAATAATAAATAATAATAAAGGTCCTAGAGTAGATCCCTGGTGAACATCTGACAATGAAGTATACTGCCTAGATTGAAAGCAATTGTAGAAGACGTAACTAGATCTGTGGCTCAAATAAGAGGAAATTAGTTAAAGTAAATCGCTTGAGAAACCTAAAGCATACAACTTGGTTAATAGTATGGAATGATTAATGTTGGCAAAATCGATACAAATTACATCTACATGTACTCGAGCATCTAAAACTTCATAATTTATTGGGTTATTTAGGCCAAATTCCCAATGATAGATCTGCCTGTGTTGCTGTAGAGCAAATTTACATTTACATTTAAAAATAATTAGTTGATTTAACATACTTTTGAAATTGTTGATAATCCTAACAGGTCGATAATTAAAAAAGTTAGATCTGATATATTTCTTAAGAACTGAAATGATTCTACTGACTTTCTACATCCCAGAATATGAGAATATCTCATTATTATTATTAACTTAATTTATCTTAATGAATTACCGCATAACTCCTTCACAAAAAAGACTGTGTTGGAAAAATGAGTTATTAATGTGATACATCTTTTTTTTTAATACTAGCTAGATAACATAAAAATAAACCGTCACGATCGCAATATGAAAAAAAAACATTTTCGATTGTCGTAAAAATATCATCGTCAAAAAGAATTCATTCAGCTATCTACAAAAAATTAAACATTTCTCATTATTATAGATTTCTATTTTTATCAAATGACATATTATACCAGTTGCTTATTTTCAACCAGCTTTATGCGTTTTATGACTTCGCGGTAACAAATTATTATAGCCATCGAATTTAATTCGTCAAGGGTATGCGTATCCTTGTAAACTCACTATTTTCGATACTTCATGCATATAAAACTTTCTGTGGAGTAAACGCATATTATCGCAAGTGTTATTTCGATTCAGGCACCTTACAAATGAACTTTTTCTATTGCGACGTTTCGACATTTCAATCGAGTGTTGAAGCTGGAATTTGCTTCGCGAAAACGCAATTAATTTGTACAACTGGCGTACTACGGGCAAGATATATTCATCCGTTTCCTTTGATGTAACTCAAAGCATCCCCATAAAAGTTTCTAATTCACGCCTCAACAGCTCAGTGGTGGAGCAATGATCCGGCAAGCCAGAGGTCGTGGGTTCGATTCCTAATTGAGGGCGAATTTTTTCTATGAAAAGTTAGAATAAAATAGCGTCGTAAAGTGTAGAAAGAATATTTGCAATTACATTACTACGGGAAAACGCAATTAATTTGTACAACTGCCGTACTACGGGCAAGATATATTCATCCGTTTCCTTTGATGTAACTCAAAGCATCCCCATAAAAGTTTCTAATTCACGCCTCAACAGCTCAATGGTCGAGCAATGGTCCGGCAAGCCAGAGGTCGTGGGTTCGATTCCTACTTGAGGGCGAATTTTTTCTATGAAAAATTAGAATAAAATAGCGTCGTAAAGTGTAGAAAGAATATTTACAATTACATTACTACGCGAAAACGCAATTAATTTGTAACAAAAAGTATGTTTGTATTTTTTCATTATTTAATTCATTTCATGCATTTATTAGAACATTATTATGGTTTCTCGCCTTTATTATAATTATAAACAAGCTTCTCACGATTCCTCTTAATCACTTTCTATTTTCACAATTTTCTAGAAAAAATATTTGCATTTATTAATATTAATGCCCACGTCTTTTTAAAAAAATTTATTTGTAATGCGTCCGCAATACAGTTCAATTAATTTTTTATCTCCATGAGGCTATATCTTGAATTAATTTCCAATATTTTGATTTTATACACGTTTATATATATATATATATATATATATATATATATATATATATATATATACAGTCTGGTCATAAAGTTTGGAACCAAGCTATTAACCGCATTATTTTACATTTTTAGGAAAAACGCTCGGACAGGTAAATTTTCTTTTTTAAAACGCCATCTTTTGACATACAATTTTTTTCTATGACGTCATTGGTTTTCGAGTGATGACGTTATCAACGCTTTCTTTAAATGGCAACCATATTATTTTTTTCTCGTTTTTGGTAGATCTTTATATCCACCAAAGAGTGATATAAAACAATTGGTATGTTGCATCACAATTTTTTCGAAAAAATTATATAAATTTAGAAAAAAATGCGAAAATTTTATTTTTGTACAAAATTAAAATTAAATTAAAAAAGTACATCTGAACTTAAATTTATTGTAACAGTTAACGTAAATTTTCAAAATTGACCCCACCAACCAACTGACACTGTCCTAGCCGTGTGTAAATGCTTTGCGATCAATAGTAATCTGCGTTATTCGCTCCAGGTCAAAAGAAATTCGTCTTCCCAATCGGCCAATTACTTATTAAAAAATCTTATTTAACATTAAATAGTTTCACAAAAAAAGGGCCAAAGAAGTTTAATTTATTTAAAAAATTGACATGATGTGGCAGACCATTTCCAGAAGATTTCAAAAACTAATTAAGCTTACAAAATTTACTGAAATATGTAAGTAAGTTTTTTTCACACTTCTGTCTTGTGTGAGGACTTAAATATTCTTCTTGAACAAACCGGATCGTCAAAAGCACATGTACTCATGTTACTATGCAAAGAATTTACAAAAACAAAAACACGCACTTTTTTGCAAGATATTTCTTTATGACATTCTTGCTTCTTTTTATACAATTTATGTACAAAAATTTTAGTTTGAAATTGTTTCTATGGCGACAACATTGTTGAATTATTTACTTCTATTTTTGACGTTAGATTTTTGAGATATTGCGTAAAAATTGTTCATTTTCGCTAATATAAAAAATGGCACATTTATCTGAACGAGAAAGAATCGAAATTTTAATTATGGTTGGGTATGGGGACAGACAAAGAACGCATGCAGAAGCATGCGAATTGTTTAACCATGAACACCCTGATAGACCTCCAATTACCAGGTCTACGGTGACAAAACTAGTTGGAAAGTTTACCGAAACTGGATCCGTAAAAGATCGACCACGGCAAGGTAGACCTCAAGAAGGAGAAGATGTGAAATTAAATGTGCTTTTAGAAGCAGAAGAAAGGCATCATGTTTCCACCAGACAACTTGCGTTAGCCAATCAGGTGGCTCACTGATTTGTCGTCAACTTATTTAAAAAAGAACACTATCGTCCTTACAAAGTTCAACTTGTACAGGAATTACATGAGGATGACGAAGATCGTCGACTGCAGTTTTGTGAAGACGTAATGTTACGTTGTGACCAAAATCCAAATTTCTTGGAAAACATCGTCTTCTCAGATGGAGCTACGTTCTGCCTAAATGGATCTGTTCACCGCCATAATTGTAGATATTGGTCGCAGAACAATCCGCATTGGACTCAAGCGTGTCATACTCAGCGCAGAGGAAAAGTTAACGTATGGGTTGGAATGATTGAACGACGCATTTTAGGACCATATTTTTTTGAAGGAAATTTGACTGCTGTGCAATATTTAGAATTTTTAAGATTTGAACTGGTTCCAGCGCTCGCTGTTATTTTCCCAAATCACGAGGATGGTGATGTACCCCATCCAAATATATGGTTTCAACAAGATGGGGCGCCTCCCTATTATGGTGTAGAGGTTCGCCACTATCTTGACGAAATATTTCCCAATAAATGGATTGGACGGAGAGGCGCCATAGAATTGCCACCTCGTTCTCCTGACCTGACTCCGTTAGACTTTTTTTGTGGGGTTATTTGAAATCGAAAGTGTATTTTAACAAACCGAACAATTTAGAAGATTTAAAATAACGAATTCGCGTAGAACTTGCACAAATATCCCCAGACATAATTGAGGCGAGTATACGAAGTGTTTACACTCGGCTGGGACAGTGTCAGTTGGTTGGTGGGGTCCATTTTGAATATTTACGTTAACTATTACAATAAATTTAAGTTCAGATGTATTTTTTTAATTTAATTTTAATTTTGTACAAAAATAAAATTTTCGTATTTTTTTCTAAATTTATATAATTTTTTCAAAAGAATTGTGATGCAAGATACCAACTGTTTTATATCACTATTTGGTAGATATAAAGATCTACCAAAAACGAGAAAAAAATAATATGGTTGCCATTTAAAGAAAGTGTTGATAACGTCATCACTCGAAAACCAATGACGTCATAGAAAAAAATTGTATGTCAAAAGATTGCGTTTTAAAAAGGAAAATTTACCTGTCCGAGCGTTTTTCCTAAAAATGTAAAATAATGCGGTTATAAGCTTGGTTCCAAACTTTATGACCACACTGTATATATTAAAATAATAGACTTTTTTATTGGTTTAGCGACCTTTAATGAATTTCAATGTTTTTCTCTACGACGTTTCGACTCTATTTATTATTAAGTCTTTTTCAAGTGACTAGAAACAAAAAATTAATACAACGAAAGGTAAGAAAATATGTTTACATTTGTATGAATGAATTAAAAATTAAAATTAAAATAATAATAAAGTAAGGAAAATTAAATGATTACATTTGTATGAATGAATTAAAAATTAAAATTAAAATGATAATAAAGTAAGGAAAATTAAATGATTAAAACTCACCGATTTATTCCGTTTCAAAACACATATTTGTGTACATGTGTGGTCGGACATGCCCGAGACCTTTCCAGGGTCGACCGCGTCACACAGAATATTTTGTGTGACTAAATGTCTTTGTTGGAGAAATTAAATTTCCTATTTCGTTTTAAAATTAGCATGGTCAAGCCATGTGTTAGGGAAACATAGTATATGTATTTACAAATGGGAAACAATAAAAAAATTTTGGTGTGTGTGGGTGGGGTTGGTTGTCTTCTATTGTTTAATGAGTCGATAATAGAGTTTAGAAAGTCTATCAATCTCGTTACGGTCGTTGATTGTTCTGCTGTTTTTGAAAATATGGATCATTTCTAAGACCTCCCTAGCCTTTGTATTTTTTTGCTTGGTTATTATTTTGGTATTTTCAAAATCGAAATTATGTTTTAGTGTCATCTGGTATTTTTTTAAAGCAGTCTGATTTTTTGCGTATTTGTGACCTTTTAATCTTTCCTGTAATAACTGTTTTGTTTGGCCTATGTATACTTTGTCACAGTCTTTGCAGGGTATGTTATATATTGTATGTGATTGTTTTAGTGTAGGTGTTGAGTCTTTTAGTTTGGTGTGTAGGAATTTTAAGTTTTTTCCGCTTTGATGTGCTATTTTAAAATTAAATGGTTTAAATATATTGTTTAGTTTTTCGGATAATCCAGTTATATAAGGTGTAGGGATATATGTTAATTAATTGGTTGTTTTATTTTTGTTTTGGCACTTAGTTTTGTTATATATTTTATTAAGTCTCTGTTTTATAATTTTTTGTATAAATTGTGGTGGATAATTGTTTTCTGTTAAAATTGTTTTAACTATATTCAGTACTGTTGGTCTGAAAACTGGATTGGTGATATTTAAAGCCCTGTCTACTAACGCTGTTACTAACAGCGTTAGTTAACAGAAAACAATTATCCACCACAATTTATACAAAAAATTATAAAACAGAGACTTAATAAAATATATAACAAAACTAAGTGCCAAAACAAAAATAAAACAACCAATGAATTAACATATATCCCTACACCTTATATAACTGGATTATCCGAAAAACTAAACAATATATTTAAACCATTTAATTTTAAAATAGCACATCAAAGCGGAAAAAACCTAAAATTCCTACACACCAAACTAAAGGACTCAACACCTACACTAAAACAATCACATACAATATATAACATACCCTGCAAAGACTGTGACAAAGTATACATAGGCCAAACAAAACAGTTACTACAGGAAAGATTAAAAGGTCACAAATACGCAAAAAATCAAACTGCTTTAAAAAAACACCAGATGACACTAAAACATAATTTTGATTTTGAAAATACCAAAATAATAACAAAGCAAAAAAATACAAAGGCTAGGGAGGTCTTAGAAATGATCCATATTTTCAAAAACAGCAGAACAATCAACGACCGTAACGAGATTGGTGGACTTTCTAAATTCTATTATCCACTCATTAAACAATAGAAGACAACCAACCCCACCCACACACACCAAAAAATTTTTATTGTTTCCCATTTGTAAATACATATACTATGTTTCCCTAACACATGGCTTGACCATGCTAATTTTAAAACGAAATAGGAAATGTCATTTCTCCAACAAATACATTTAGTCACACAAAATATTCTGAGTGACGCGGTCGACCCTGGAAAGGTCTCGGGCATGTCCGACTACACATGTACACAAATATGTGTTTTGAAACGGAATAAATCGGTGAGTTTCATATCATTTAATTTTCCTTACTTTATTATTATTTTAATTTTAATTTTTAATTCATTCATACAAATGTAATAGTTATTTATGTACCTAGGTTCGTAAGTACAGTTTTATGGTCGAGAATACGATTGCAAACCGAGACCCGTAGGGTCGAGGTTTGCATGTATTCGAGACCATGAAAGTGTACTGTACGAACCGTGGTGCATATGAGATTTTTCGTCATACCTACGTTTTTTTTAAATAGACGAATTTGAATGATTTTCCACTTTACTTTTACTATATGTATACACATTAGTAACATCAAGTCAGGAATATTTGTCGTAACTATGGTAACCATGTTTGGGTCGATATAAATTTATATTTTTGATAAATGTCAAAGTATGTACATGCAATAGATTTTCAAAAGTTTTTCTTTCTAAATAAAATTTATAAACATGAATCAAATAGAGATGAATGCTATTATAGCTTGTACTGAGATTTTGCCGGAGAAATCTAGAAACAGATATAATGAAACCTATAAAATGTTCAAAGATTGGTGTCACCAGAGGTATGTGGAGAGTATTTCAGAAAGTGTAATGCTGGCATATTTTCGTGATAGATCTATGAAATTAAAATCACCAAACAGTTTATGGTGTGAATACTCCATGTTAAAAACTACCATATTTATTAACGAAAATGAAGATATTTCAAAATATCCTAAATTGAAAGGATTTTTGAAGCGTAAAAATGATGGTTTTAAGACTAAAAAGTCTAGTATCTTTACAAGAGAGGAAATGAATAAATTTCTTATTGAAGCTTCCGACGATACATATTCATGTGTTCATTCTATACTAATTTTTTGCAGGTTGTTATGATTATGGGAATTGCTGGAGCTTGTAGGAAACATGAACTAGTTAAAATGAAAATTCAAGATGTGAAAAATAAAAATGATGTAATAATAATTAAAATACCGGATACTAAAAATGGATTAAAACGTTCTTTTACAATTATTGCGAAGGAAGAATATCCAATTAATTTTATGCTAATTATTAAAAAATACATTGGTCTGAGATTAGAAAATATTACCAATGATAGATTTTTCTTAAAGTACAGTTTTGGTAAATGTCGAAATCAGCCTGTAGGAAAAAACACTCTCGCAAAAATTCCTAGCCAAATAGCAAAATACTTGTCGTTGGAGAACCCCACTACCTACACCGGACATTCCTTTCCCTCGGCAACATTATTAGCCGATTCAGGAATTGATGTTTTTGGTCTGAAAAGACACGGCGGATGGAAATCTTCTACCGTGGCAGAAAGCTATGTTTCCGATTCAATGATAAATAAAGTACAGATAGCTGACCGAATTTTATATAAACAAAATATTACAGAGGCTGTTTGCTCAACTGTGATACAGAAAAATGAGAAGAAAGTTGATGATTCCATTAGGAATCCAACCATTAATAATGTTGACATTATTGAAAATATAAACTTGCCTAGTAAGAAAGAAGACTCTATTGTGCAGATAGCTAATTGTTATAATTGTTCGTTTACATTTAATATTACAAAATCATAAGTTTTTGTACAAGATTTTATTTTTCCTAGTTATGTTAATTAATCATGTTTGAAATAAATTTGTCATAAATTTTCTAATATTGCTATTATTTCCCTAGGGTCGTAATAAAAATTACAGCCCGCTACCATAGCAACTGTCAATACGGTATGTAAAGTGTCACTTACGTTTCAAAAAAAGGTGTCATAATTGTTTACTTACGCAGTAGGTGTGACGAAAACATATTTTCTTACCTTTCGTTGTATTAATTTTTTGTTTCTAGTCACTTGAAAAAGACTTAATAATAAAAAGAGTCGAAACGTCGTAGAGAAAAACATTGAAATTCATTAAAGGTCGCTAAACAAATAAAAAAGTCTATTATTTTAATATTGAGACACGGCTAATAAAATAAATAAGAAATTTAATTCTTATTAACACTAAATATATATATATATATATATATATATATATATATATATATATATATATATAATAACTTCGTGACCTTGGTATGATATGGTAAACCTAATCAGTAGGCGATTAAAGGTCTGTATATTACTTCAAAATATATGTATTTAAAAAACTCTACATGTTTCGGCTGTATACGCCTTTTTCAAGAGAATACAAAATATGAATGACAGGATATAAATGTCCTGACATGTAATGACATTTATATCCTGTCATTCATATTTTGTATTCTCTTGAAAAAGGCGTATACAGCCGAAACATGTAGAGTTTTTTAAATACATATATTTTGAAGTAATATACAGACCTTTAATCGCCTACTGATTAGGTTTACCATATATATATATATATATATATATATATATATATATGTATGTATAGTGTTTATAAGTGTTTAGATAATTTCTTAGCCGTTCATTAAATATATCAATTAATAAATTCTTGGAGTTTTTCGGGTTGTATATGAAATATTTACAAATATTAAATTAGTATGTCATTGCAAAGTAGGTGAGGATGTAAACATTGCTGTCTACAAATTACAAAGCAAATCATACGAAATTTTTTTAAATGAAAAATATTGATACAAAATAATACAAATCTGTATAAAAACAAATTTGTATCTGTATATGCATGGACACACAGTACGTATTTACCAGCGTTTGCTTCAACTACCAGACGCATACGTTTCTGTGTAACCACTTTGTCAATGATAGGTTTACGAAGACAAACGACTGTAGGTACACTTGCGGTCATGTAGCAAGTTTTGTCCTATCCGAAGACATCAGATAACCTCATGCCATCTGACGGACAAAACCGACCACGCCGGTGCATAGTGTTTCTTCTCGAATAGCTAAGCTATTACAGGAAAAGAAAAAATACGCATATTACTGTGAGTCCATTAACTCGTCGCCAGGTGGCGTAGTATAGCAAAAACAAATTGCATGTCGATGCGACAATTCACATCAATCTTTGATACAAAATAATACAAATCTGTATAAAAACAAATTTGTATCTGTATATGCATGGACACACAGTACGTATTTACCAGCGTTTGTAGCAAACGCTGGTAAATACGTACTGTGTGTCCATGCATATACAGATACAAATTTGTTTTTATACAGATTTGTATTATTTTGTATCAAAGCTTGATGTGAATTGTCGCATCGACATGCAATTTGTTTTTGAAAAATATTGTCCACGTTGGGACTTGAACTCAAGTCTACGATTTTCCGGACCGTTGCTTTACCACTTAAGCCACGATAGACCTTGGTTCCAGATATTTAGGAAAGCATATATAAAGTAACAGTGTTCTAAACATAGTGGTAACTTTTTACAAATAACGCGTAAAATCCATACTTTAAATCTTGTGACGCAAACGATTCGTATGAGTAAATGCATTAATTGCTAGTACAAAGGTAGTGTTTCTGAAGTCTCCAAAACGTACTCAAGAATTTTACACACTGTGTCCCCAAATACCTGAATCACCACAACTGATAACATGATTAGAGGCTGCGTTTTACTATAACAAATATTTTGATGATGTAAAGCAGGCACTTTTAAAATTCGTTCCGAAAGAAGCTGCAGCTATCAAGAAATACCAGGCAAACTTTCAAGACGGCCAGATTAAAGCAGATTTACAAACTATTCAGAACAATTATTTCGGATTTGTGGAGGGAATAGGAAAATTACAAAATGTTTCAATGTCGTTGGTGGATTCTATTGAAATTGTGAGCGATGTTTATGCACAACTATGATCTGTAGAAGTTCAAAAAAATGGTTATGTAATATAAAAATTTGAAAGTGTGTTAGACAAAGATTGCAATTTTCTCATATTAAGATAAATTTGTGAAGGTGAGTCCAAAGATCCATTACGTAGTTTCTAAGATTATTTTAAATATGCAAATATAACATCACTGAATGTAGAACGGTCGTTTTCGACATTTAAAAACATTTATTCTGCACGTCGTACTAGCTTGGTTGAAACAACTGTGGAAACATATCTAATGATTGAAAACACAGATGTTATCCCGTTTATGATCTCACTTTCAAGACTTTTAAAGAGGTAAATGTTTGACCACGTTGTATAATTTACTTCATACTATTTATTTTATTTGTAAACTTTTAAGCGTAAGCCTCGGGCGCATGGACCAATTTTACTGTAATAACGTTATAGTAATAGTAATAACGTTATATGTTTATTTTGAAAGATATTCAAGTTCAAATCCTCTACAAACAGTTTTGTTAATAATAATATAGAAAAATAACAAATCTATCCTAAATATAAAAACTTGGCTAACTTTAAGAGAGCTGTGTGGCCTAATTATAACCGTAAAAATCTTACAGGTGTCCTTGCTAAAGTATTTTTAAACTACAACAAAACTTCACAACAATGAATATTGAATGAAATCGTATGTCCGTTATTGAAATAAACGCTGAGAGTCTTGTTTCTTTTCTATTTTGTTGAGTTATTGCCAAAAATATTTTAAATGTAACAATTCCACTTCATTTAAAAGCAGCATAAAGAATAAATTATTATGTAAGTTTCGTAATAAGAAATATTTGGAGAAACAGATAAAATATTAAAAATAAAATCAAAATTTGCATTTGGACTTTTTTATAGATTATTTTCTCTCATTTATTACTGGCCATTGCAATAAAAGCAAAAATAAATATGCAGGGTGAAATAAAAAGACAACGTATGAAAAATAGAAGGATGCAATTATATAGAATATATATTGTTCAATAACCACAGTACAATTACGTACGAATATATCTGCTATGAATCATTTGTGGACAAAAACTTTTAGAACTAACCTAAATCAGCTTCCCTTCTTGTGAATTACGTGAATGTTTTTTTTGTTGCGAGAAGTACCAAATATAAAATATTAATATGAATTTAGAATGTCGTTATTGAATACACGCACTGCAACGTTTATGTTTATAAAAACTCTAGAAGATAACATTGAATAATCAGCTTTGTATAGTAAGGTTCAATTACCTGAGACGAAAGTCAGCTATTAAAAATTTATACTTCCCTGTGATTTTTTAAACACGATGTATTAAAAGAACTTGTAAGATGTGTGCTTTACGGGAATTTAACGTCCTATTTGATAACAATCTATCTTTAATCGAAGACGTAAATGTAAAACATATGGAACAGAGGATACTTAAAGCAAGATCGACAATAACGAAACCATTCTTTTTGTTATTGTCGGTCTTTAAGATATCGTCTCTGAATTTTTTATAATATAGTCAGTCGCGCAGTGGCGTAACAATTTTTTTTAGATATCTTTGTCATTTTTTTCTCGCTTATGAGGGGGAATTTTGGAAAAATATTTTGGATCTATATAATTACATCTTTCCATTTTTCATACATTGTTTTTTTTATTTCAAGGACACTCGATATATGTTTATTTCTCAAGGTATCTCATTTAATATAGAATTTTGTTTTCGTAGTACTAATCCTTAAACGAGAACCAGGGAAAGCGCGCAAATATTCAAATTAGAATTGAATAATAATATATACTTGTTTATTATTTATATAAGAAACATTATTATTTTGGTATGGCTACTTAACTGTTTTTATTTTTAAAATAACTTTTTCATGACATTATTGAGCTTGTTTGCTTTATTCTTTGTAAATTTATTACCGACAATTAAATTCTAAGTTTCCTTAATTGTATTTATATAGTATGCAACGCCACTAATTTTGGCTATTACAAAGATCACACCGATCTGTTGAGTTCAGACCGGTACACATGAATAAATTTTGGTAAAAACTTCCTATTATATAATGCCACCCTTGGTATAATAATTACATAAATAATATTGATGTATTTCATTTGAAATTAGAGGCATTTAAAAAGTTTAATTCTAAAGTTTGACGGCTCCAACATATAAAAGTATGTAATGTCAATAGTTTATATGCTGTTTGTTAAATAGGTTTCTTTTATACTGGCCGCCATAATTAAATGGACCTGTAAACGTTGGTATATTTTAATGAAATTTTCAGGTAATAGGTATTTTATTTCTATTAACGAACGATCAAAATTTCAGCAAGATATGATCTTATTAATTCATAGAAACACTAATAATGGTATCGTGGGACTTGCGGTCGTGGGACTTGCGGTCAAGTAGATTTTTAATTACATGCAGTGGGACTTGCGGTCAATTTTATTTTCGCAGTGGGACTTGCGGTCACCTCATTGTATATGCACTTATAAATAATGATATACATTTGCACAATTATTATATAGTAGCAAAAAGTGAAAAGTACAACTTTCCATCATTCTTTGTAATGTAAAAACAAAAAATTAATAGTTGGACAGTTGGACGACGGAACAAGTTTTCTACTCTCAAAATTAGAAGACAAAGATAAGCTTTTGGTTTTTTGCAATACCGACGCAAAGGAAGCATTAAAGTTACACAAGCGTTTTTTTATGGATGGGACTTTTAAAAGCTGTGCAAAGCAATATAAACAACTGTACACCATCCACTTTTCCATCCATTTTTCATTTTTGCTACTATATAATAATTATGCAAATGTATATCATTATTTATACGTGCATATACAATGTGACCGCAATTCCCACTGCGAAAATAAAATTGACCGCAAGTCCCACTGCATGTAATTAAAAATCTACTTGACCGCAAGTCCCACGACCGCAAGTCCCACTGACTCCTAATAATGACTTGCTTAAAATTAGTGAATTAATAGTAGATTGTAATATGCTATTCCAAGCTTCCACGAAGAGCATCTCCATTGTTTAGAGTTGATTGTAAATAAAGCTACAAGTAAACTTTACTGTGATACTTAAGTAAATAATGTCAACAGAAAAAGAAAAATATTTTTAAGTTAATTGCCATATATAAATTTAAGTTTTGCCTATATTGTAGCTGAAACTTCTTATGTAAATTAAAGTTCTATTCAGAGACAAAGAAGAAATTCGTAGCCTCTATATTATAAGAGCAATGATTATGCTTATTTTATTTCGGTCGTATTTTATTGTATAAATAATGAGTTTAAATGTATTTATATGAAATAGCACATACTATATATTACATTTATTTTGCATATTTGTAAGTGTCAAGTTCTCCTGGTTTGAAGAACCATGTATATCTTACATCTGGTCAAAGTACCGAATGTTGTATTGTACTCGATTCTCGAAGGACCATGTACAATTTTGTATTTGACCCACCGCTCACGGGGTGTAACTTCCATATAAGCTGGTTATTTCTTTTGGTTGGTAGTTATATTGAAAGTTGGTGTGTTTTCTGAATATTATAAAAGCAATGATTATGCTTATTTTATTTCGGTCGTATTTTATTGTATAAATAATGAGTTTAACTGTATTTGCATGAAATAGCACATACTGTATATTACATTTATTTTGCATATTTGCAAGTGTTAAATCCTCCTGGTTTGAAGGACAATGTATATCTTACATCTGGTCAAAGTACCGAATGTTGTGTTGTACTCAATTCTCGAAGGACCATGTATAATTTTGTGTTTGACCCACCGCTTACGGGGTGAAACTTCCGTATAAGCTGGTTATTTCTTTTGGTTGGTAGTTATATTGAAAGTTGGTGTATTTTATGATTGATTTATTTATTTTACAAAAAACACTTAAACCTAATTTCATAACATAATTCTCATAATGTATCACTTAATGTAAACTTAAACTTAATTCTTTACTGTTTGATTGTTGTATATTGTATGAATCTATATAGAAAGATTATTGTGTTCAGTATAATGTATATATATATATATGATTGTTTCGGCCTTTACTTGATGAAATTCCATTATAACTATTAAGATAAAATAAAACAAATTTTATGAATTTCACTTTTTAATTATCACTGTAACGAGTCGTTTCGCACCAACCTGGGCTTCGTCAGACATATAACTAACTTATTTACAAAATATTTTTTATATTAAACACAAGTAAACAGTAACAAGCAAAAACACATGTTTTATTTAAAAAAAAATAGTCAGAGGGATGGGTGCTTTTTATTACGGGATGTCTATACAAAACTTTCGCTACGGTTTATAAAAAAATGTACTGTTCTTAAGTAATAAAACTAAAGGTTTACATTATATTACAGGGATAAAGAATTCTATGGAAAAATACAAAAATACTATACACTATGTAACTGTCTGCAAATCAAATAAATAGATTAAGTAAGGGTGAATTATTTGTTTCTAATTGATCATTTAAGATCTTGTCAGTTTTCTTTATTTTATTGATTTCCAGTGACTCTAATAAATTAAGTTTTTTGCCCTTATTTTCTATATGTAATATTTTAAATTCTTTGTTAAAAATGTGGTTCGTTGAATTGATATGAGACGCATATGAAGAGTCACTTTTATTATTTCTAAATGAAGAAAAATGTTCTTTGACGCGTACTTCAAACGATCTGCCTGTCTGTCCGATATAAGCTATAGGGCAACTACCGCAGGTTAACTCATAGACCCCTGACTTTTTATTGTTGTTTGTTAAATCCTTATTGTTTTTTATAAATTTGGATAAATTGTTATTAGTTTTAAACGCTGTATTAAGGTCAAACTTTCTTAAATATTTACAAATTTTTGTGCTTGAAGAGCCTATAAACGTGATCATTTTAAATTTTTGGGTGTTATTATTTAATATTGGGTAAACTTGTGATATGGCTTTTGTACGGAGTTTTTTATTTAAAATGATATCTATTATATTACTTTTATATCCATTGTTGATAGCTATTTGTCTAATTAAATTTAACTCTTTCTCGAAATTTGTTTGGTTCAACGGAGTATTTATTAATCTATGTATAAGACTGTGATAAGCCGCTAATTTGTGTTGTATCGGATGGCAAGAAGTGTTATGTATAGTAATATCTGTAGTTGACGGTTTGTGGTAAATAGCAAAGTTACATTTATTGTTAATTCTAGTAATCGTTAAATCGAGAAAGTTAATACTATTATTTGTTTCCTGTTCCATTGTAAACTTAATATTTTGATGCAATGTATTTATATAATCAAATAAGAAATTTAATTGTCTATTTGTTCCTATGAAACCTAGTAATATGTCATCTACGTATCTATACCAAAATAATACATTTTGAAAAAGAGGATTTTTTGAAATAGAATTTTCAAGATGATCCATAAATGTATTAAAATGTATTATTTTGGTATAGATACGTAGATGACATATTACTAGGTTTCATAGGAACAAATAGACAATTAAATTTCTTATTTGATTATATAAATACATTGCATCAAAATATTAAGTTTACAATGGAACAGGAAACAAATAATATTATTAACTTTCTCGATTTAACGATTACTAGAATTAACAATAAATGTAACTTTGCTATTTACCACAAACATCAACTACAGATATTACTATACATAACACTTCTTGCCATCCGATACAACACAAATTAGCGGCTTATCACAGTCTTATACATAGATTAATAAATACTCCGTTGAACCAAACAAATTTCGAGAAAGAGTTAAATTTAATTAGACAAATAGCTATCAACAATGGATATAAAAGTAATATAATAGATAACATTTTAAATAAAAAACTCCGTACAAAAGCCATATCACAAGTTTACCCAATATTAAATAATAACACCCAAAAATTTAAAATGATCACGTTTATAGGCTCTTCAAGCACAAAAATTTGTAAATATTTAAGAAAGTTTGACATTAATACAGCGTTTAAAACTAATAACAATTTATCCAAATTTATAAAAAACAATAAGGATTTAACAAACAACAATAAAAAGTCAGGGGTCTATGAGTTAACCTGCGGTAGTTGCCCTATGACTTATATCGGACAGACAGGCAGATCGTTTGAAGTACGCGTCAAAGAACATTTTTCTTCATTTAGAAATAATAAAAGTGACTCTTCATATGCGTCTCATATCAATTCAACGAACAACATTTTTAACAAAGAATTTAAAATATTACATATAGAAAATAAGGGCAAAAAACTTAATTTATTAGAGTCACTGGAAATCAATAAAATAAAGAAAACTGACAAGATCTTAAATGATCAATTAGAAACAAATAATTCACCCTTACTTAATCTATTTATTTGATTTGCAGACAGTTACATAGTGTATAGTATTTTTGTATTTTTCCATAGAATTCTTTATCCCTGTAATATAATGTAAACCTTTAGTTTTATTACTTAAGAACAGTAAATTTTTTTATAAACCGTAGCGAAAGTTTTGTATAGACATCCCGTATAGACATCCCCATCCCTCAGACTATTTTTTAAAATAAAACATGTGTTTTTGCTTGTTACTGTTTACTTGTGTTTACTATAAAAAATATTTTGTAAATAAGTTAGTTATATGTCTGACGAAGCCCAGGTTGGTGCGAAACGACTCGTTACAGTGATAATTAAAAAGTGAAATTCATAAAATTTGTTTTATTTTATCTTAATAGGTATATATATATTGTCTGTCTAATGTACGAATAACTACATTTGTTGTGTTACAAGTATATATAAAATATATCACTACCCCTACCTTAACATAACTAAAATATGTGTACAGCAGACCGATTTTCATGTGGCCGGTTAGAAGTACCGCCCTCGAGATGCGCACGAAATTCATAGGTAGGGGAACCTCTGGCATTCAGTGTTTTACATCGTTTTAAGTGATAAACACAGTAGTGCAGTGCAGTATTAAGGTAGTGAGTAATGGAGTTTAAAAGTAAATTAAATAAATGTGTTTTACACAGTCAAACTCGTGAAGTGATCTCAAATTTATTTAAATATATGCAAGAAGAAAAAACTTCAGGGGTACTCAAAATTTCACTGGATCAGTTATATGAACGCGTTATTGCTGCAACGGGTGATTCTGAGAGAAGTATTAGACGGATTGTTAAAGAAAAAAGTGAAATAAACGCAGGTTCCGGTTATAATAGACTGGTTAAGGTCTAAAAATATTTACTTCGACAATAACATGCTCAAGCCCGATTTATATAATATTATTAAAGTACATAAGCCAACATTTAAAACGTTCGAGATCTATGAAATGTTAACACAACGTGGCCATAGTGTTTTGCGATTACCGCCATACCACCCAGATTTAAATCCGATTGAGTTAGTATGGGCATCTCTTAAACAATATGTGGCACAAAAAAATGTATCATTCACTATTAGATATGTTCAACAGTTATGTGATAACTTTTTTGATGAATTTAGTGCTGCTGAATGGAATAAATGTTGTGACCACGCGATAAAGTGGGAGCAAAAGTTTTTGGAAGCGGAACCTCTCATAGACGAAGTTACAGACCAGTTCATTATTAATTTGGGTGAAGACTCTGAATCGGAGAGCGAAGAGGAAGTCAGTGATAGTGATTCTGCATAACTTTTTATATAATTACATGTATAATTTACCGTAATTTTTTTGAAACTTAGCTATTGTTCATTATTGTTTTCTCCTATAATTATTTTTGAGTATTTATGTATTATTTCTTATTGTAATTATTATTTTCATTGTTATTTCCAATAATATTAGTATTAATAATATTCTTTTCTCCACGACTACTAAATAATGTTATTAAAACACTCGCCTACGCTCGTTGAAGAATATACTGTTCTTTTGTACATATAGAAAGTTTACAATGTGATTATAATGAGAAAGAGATTAGCATAAACATTATTTGCCAATAATTCAGTTAATTATCCAAATTAGTTTTACTTAATCCTAAGCCTTTCTACCGTTAAGTGTAGCTAACAATCTTATTCAGTCACCCCCTTAATATGATGTTAGTACGCTATTAGCTAGTAGGTAAGGTAAGACATTTTAATTAAATATGTTACATGAAACTATGCGTTTTATTTTACTTGTGTTTGCCTTAATTTAGTGAAATACAAACCATTATAAACATGTTCAACAATGTGATTTTCTGAATTTATCCCTTACTACGTCCCAATGCACGACTCGCACAAAGAGTTTGCATTTCATTTTTCCGAATACCGTCTCTATCTAACACTGACCCTTACTTGACGCACGTACAAATTCTCCCACCGGCCACATGAAAATCGGTCTGCTGTATGTATTTTACGTCATTGTTGTAGAATTTACCTACATTACTACTTCTTAGAAATTGTATCTACATGCAAACAATACCCAATGTTTCCGATAGTCTTACGGATCTTACTAAGAAATAAATATAATAATAAAATATAATTCCTAATTACCTGTTAATAGGGTGTCATAAATCTTCTTAATGTATTTGTATCTGATCGGTTCATCAATAATAGATTTTTATAATACATGCATATTTGGATATTTTGAGCCTATTATGTATATTAATATAATTAACAATAACAGGTATTGAAGGGTCTATTGAAATTGTTCACTAATTACCCTAGGAAAAGAAACGGTCTAAATGTATAAGGCAGGTAATAGTCAGATTAGTAAATGTAAATTCTTTAAATCTAAGGAAAATATTACAATTTTGAATATGTTAATAAAGTACGTTATATAATGGTTTATACTTTAAAATTCACGTTGAATATTTGTAAAGTTTGAAATGCTATTCCTTAATTCTGTTATATTAAATTTACTTACATCTAAAATATATAAATACATATATACAATATAACAAATTTCGTTTTATGACGAAACAGTAAGTACTAACTAAATAAGTGTTTTGTAGCATTTCAATCGCCATTGCATTTTGCCAGAAACAGAACAGTATGAAAGTAACACAAGGTGTGGCTATAAAATGACGAGACAGATGCTACTACGGACGAACTACGTATGCGCCAATGTCGTAAAACCGACAGCTATGTAGCATGAACACTTCTCTTTCGATTGCCGTTCCTCCCGTGTCTGTATACATAATAGTCTGACCGTGGCCTTCGTTTATATAAGATCTATTTTTTTGTTTTGCCAAAAAAATGATAGGTGTTTTAATAGAGCAACGAATGGTAACGAAATTTCGTACGAAACTTGGAAAAATCGCTATTGAGATATATATTTGATTAAAAGAAGTATATGGCAATAAATGTTTATCACGCGCGCGGGTATTTGAGTCGTTTAAGAGTTTCCAAGATGGCGGAGAAAACGTTGAAGATGACGCAAGCCCGGTATGCCCTTCCACGTCAAGAACAGATAAAAATATTGAAAAAATTGGTACTATTGCTGAAACTGTATTAATCGATAATTAAAGCATAAGGTAAATTTTATGTAAACATTTAAACATGCAAAAGTGTGTGCGAAAATGGTGCCAACAATTTTCACAATTGAACAAAACGAAGCTTGCTTCTAGCCAAGTATATAACATCCCAGTGTAACACAGACCATCCGCCTTATTCGCCTAAGCTGATACCATGTGATTTTTATCAGTTACCTAATGTCAAATCTGCATTAAAACGAACTATATTTCAGACCGTTGAAGAAGCGGGCCAAAAAGCGGTATGCGTCTTGGAAAAAGACGTCTAGGACTTTTTTGCACAATGAAAAATTCGACTGGAACAGTGTAGACATGGAGGAGGGGTCTATTTTAAGGGGATAGTAAATAACAATATGTATAAATTTAAAATAAAAAGCTTTACACTATGAGTCTCGCTATTTTATACCCACACCTTGTATTTGCAGCATTTTGATTGTTTACGGAATGAACTTAAAAGTTATTAATAGTAACGATTTGTTACAATATATTCCCAAGATATGATTTTAAAAATACCACAGCAAAATGAAACACATTCTAAGAATGAAAATGAATAAGACATTGATACCATGTATTACGCATACATAAGCAAAATCATGAAATATCAGAGTCATAACATAACTTTTATCAATATCTTTGACAACACGGTCCGTAATACAAAGGCGATGTTAGTTAACTTGGTCCGATATGAAAGGCAACAAAATAAGATTTGTATCTAGCTTCTTTTTTCAACATAACTCCCTCGAAGTTCAACGCATTTGATCCGACACTTCTATAGGTTCCCAATTCCTTCCCTGAAGTAGTTTTCTTCAAGACTCTCGAAATATCATTAACCCTCTGGATTACAGATGGCAGTTTGACAAAATCAAATTGGGTGAATAAGCTTTATGCGGAAGCGGTTCAAAGCGAATTTACAGTAAATTGCTGAGTGAGACGGCTTGAATGGTGCGGAACAAAATCTTTAACTTCGCCGTTCCAGAACGCTTCTCCGCGATCGTAGCCTTAAGTCTGTCTAAAATGGGTGGTAAATAGTATACACTAGTGATGGGTTTCCCTTCCCAAAGTAGTCACTCGGGAGAATTCCATTCGCATACCAAAAAAATCGACGTCATCCTACCAGCTAATGAAACGCATTGCCCTTTTCAAAGCTGGTGCTTCTCGTGCGATCCATTGTGTTGACTGTTGTTTCGTTTCCGACGTATAGTAATGAATCCAATTGTCTATTGCAACAATGCACTGCAAAATATTCGCAGGATGCTTCTTAAGCAATTGTAAACATTTGGCAAATTGTATTTATAGCGGAATACAAATAAAAACATTTCTAAACTAAACAGCTCTTCTCAAGAAACCAAAGAAAAAGTTTTCTTAATGAAAAATAACTAAATAACAATTTCGTCCAAAAGAAAGAATAATTTTGTTAGAAGTTAGAAGTAATTTAAACAGATGTTCAAAACGATTGCCTAACTGAAAAGCGCAATATTCTAATCTATTGACAAAATTTCTGTTCACATTTGACATTGTTTGAGGTAATATGTTTCGCATACAACGCGCAATGTTGGCAGTGTACCAGCACTATTTATCGGAAAACTGTAAATAAACAATTTTATATAACCCCAGAAGACAAAATAATTAGGAGCTAAATCATACGACCTAGCAGGCCAGTGAATAGCGCTCCAACTAGTTATAAACCTATTATTAAATATACTGCTTAAATAATTTCGAAATAATTGCAGCAAGGCATCCATCTTACTGAACCCAAACGTCATTCATTGAAATATCTTATGTGTTTTGCACATAAGATACGACATTATTCTACGCAAACAGTAAATATCTTTGTAAGTTTATATTTCCTTCAATTAAAAAGGATCCTCTTATATGATCTCCTAAGTCCTGCCCAAACATTCATCTTTTGCGGATATTGCGTTCATTCGGCGAAACTCACACTCTTATTTTGCTTACACCAATATCATATAAAAGGAGAATTAATATGATTATCTGGGATGAAAGAGGATTCGTCGCTAAATAATATATTACAAAAGTATTTTTAATAATATAAAATATTATTAAAAATCTGATGTGAAGAACACAAATACAAGTTCAATATTCATATTTTTGTGAACGTATCTGAACATATCCCTCCCCAGAGACGCAGATACGTATTTCATCTTTCTACAGATTTATCGGTACGCCCCTGCTGAAGAATAATATATTCAGACACATTCACAAAAGGAACGACTTCGCTATCTCACAGAAATTATTAAGAGCGTAGAAGTCCAATCAGCGCTGCATATTATCGAAAGACCAAAGTACTCGCTCTGCCTACATAATCAATGCAGAACTGACGAAGTGTTTCCAAAGATGGCACTGCCATATCTCTAGAAACTGAATTCTTTTTGTGTCTTCACTCCTCCTTACGGGATAACCGCATATGTAATGTAACAGAATAAATTGAAACATACATGAGTGGGTAAAAACCTCACCAGTTTTGTATAATACGAAAGTACTTTTAATAATATAACATATTATTACACATTACACATGCAGTTATCCCGTAAGGAGGAGTGAAGACACAAACAAAATACAGTTTCTAGAGATATGGCAGTGCCATCTTTGGAAACACTTTGTTAGTTCTGCGTTTGTTATGTAGACAAAGCGAGTAATTTGGTCGTTTGCTAATATGCAGCGCTGAATGTACTTCTACGCTCAGTCTTAATAATTTCTGCGAGATAGCGAAGTCGTTCTTTTTGTGAATGTGTCTGAATATATCCTACTTCAGCAGGGGCGTAATGATGAATCTGTAGAAAGATTAAATACGTATCTGCGTCTCTGGGGA
Organism: Melolontha melolontha; assembly: GCA_935421215.2. Taxonomy (NCBI): domain Eukaryota; kingdom Metazoa; phylum Arthropoda; class Insecta; order Coleoptera; family Scarabaeidae; genus Melolontha; species Melolontha melolontha. The sequence continues at coordinate 132,402,462 of OW285235.1, read as the reverse complement.
GGGATATTTTCAGATACGTTCAGAAAAATATTAATATTTAACTTGTATTTGTGTTCTTCACACCAGATTTTTAATAATATTTTATATTATTAAAAATACTTTTGTATTATAGAAAACTGGTGAGGTTTTTACCCACTCATGTATGTTTCAATTTATTCTGTTAAATAGTATATTTTTAATGAAATTTTTGTCATTGTTGCAACATTCTAAAACTTTTTCGCAAAACTCAAACCTCTTATGTTCTGAAATATTTCAATTCTTTTTCTTAACTTGTAAGAACGGTATTTATTTTCTTTTTAATGGTGTTGTCTGAAAAGTTAAGTTTCTCAATAAGTTTCCTGCTAGATAGTTGCGGTTGTTCTTCTACTGCAGCACAAATGAGAATATCTCGACCCTCATTTTGTGAAGTAATTTTCCGTTTATGTTGTTACGGATATAAGCAACCATAGCCTTCACAATTATTAATAATTTGACGAACATTACCAACTACTATAGGTGACTATAGATCACTCTCTCTAATTTTATATATATAGTATATTAATAAATTTTTAAATATTTTCTTTTAATTCAATTAGTAAAATACCCCTATGTTCATAATTTAAAATGTTAATAAAAGTATTTAAAAAATAAATATGCATACCGTCAGTCATCCTACATCCAATATTTATTTAAATTGTTTCTGCATTTAACGCGTAACTTACATTATACGCCTGTTTTCTTGTTTGCCTATTTTTGTTCATACATATGTCTATTTTAAGGAACTAACTTCGGTTCTGCATTGGACTAAAGTAGTTTGAACTAGTATATCAAAGGAAGGTATATTATTCTGAGAAAGTATTTCTAAAATTACTTCACTTGACGGTCATTTATAAACTGAACTTAATCATAATTCCTCCCGTAAATATGTTAAATACGTTATGGATAACATACATTCATTTCAATATTTCTACTCCAACCCAATATACTGTTGTCAACGTCCTGGGTAATATACTTGCAATAATGTACTAGAAAAAGATCTAATTGTTATTATTTGTTATTATTATTACTTAGAATAGATAATTTATAGCATTATCCTTGATATATATGAATGTAGGTATAGATTTATTGTGTTTAGTTTTGTTCAATCACACTCTAACCATAAGAATGTACTAATATTCAAACTTTTTCAATTATGAAGCCATTTTAATGTTGGGCAACATATCTTAGTGAAGAGATTCATATCTTATACATCATTTAATATATTAAAGAAGGCAAAGAAGATAATACATACTGTTCGACAAGACTCCGGGTATTTCATTTTTCAAAACACACTGTTCCCGAATAATTATCAGAATTATACACACATGGCCTATCAAATCATAGGTTGGTGAATCATTCACATTCGAGAGATTATTAAAATTATATTCGTGAATAAATTAATCGCGAAATGCTTACCCACATGGATATAATAATATCAGTATGGACTTTGTTCTTCAAATATTAATAATTCATAATTCAAAAATTAAGTACGTACTTTTACCTTACTCTAAACCATTGATTCCCAAAGTTGTCCAGGTGGACCCCCAGGGGTCCACGGGAGACTTAACGGGGGTCTACGTGGCGTGACAAAAAAATGGGGGTTCACAATTCGTAAGCGGGGGTCCACGAAAATTTATCTGGTTTCGATAGTGAAGAACTAAAATGTTGGCTTGAGTTCACCTATCAATGTAGGCAGATAATATTATAAGAAGCTCAGCGACTGTTACTTGTAAAACTTGCATATTTCATATTCAGTACAACGTGTTGAGACTTGCAAAGCGCTGCCGCTGCAGCCGTCCGCAATGCTTGTTCAGACGTGCAAATGGACGAAGTACGACTTGTTGTGTGTGTGCTTGCAATCTTGCATGAACTTGTTTGATTCTTCACCAATATAAATACGAATGCCACGCACAAACGTTACTCATTTGTTTCCCGAATTTCAAAAAGAAAAGTAAAGTAAAGTGAATCGATGTTAGTGTTTGCCACTGTCCGAAAAGTAAGTACTTACCTGCCTATTTGTTATACATACTTTTATTTTATTTATTATTTATCTATTTATTTTACAATTTATTGTACACGTAAGTAAACAAAAAATGGACAAATTACAAAAAAATACGTAGGTACAAAAGGTGAGGCTTATTCCTAAAAGAAATCTCTTCCAACCCACCTGCGATAGGAGATATATTTATGTTGTAATAAGTATATTTGTAATGTTTGCGTGTAGTAAGTACGTATTAAAAATTAAATACTGAACAGAGCCATTATTAGATACTTCCATAAAATAACAGAAAGCCGAGAAAGGTTGATCTTCTTGTCCCTACTTTATTAATAATTTTTTTATTACCCGACTGTGTGGTGGTTCACTAATAATTAAATATATTTTCATAAATTGTACGTGTCTTTATATACTACATACTCGTAACGTGCAACAAAGTAATAAATAAATAATTAAAATCGCGAAGTTTTGATATCAAAATATTATTTACAAGTATTTTCTATCGAATTTACAGAAATATATCAAAATATAATTAATGAAAAAATGTTTTACATTACATTAAAATCGGTTCAGCCGTTTTCATAAAACTCAATTATTGATCTTAGCGATTTATTGCTTTTAATAATTAGAATCAGTTTGCCGCCGGTACTTTGTTTATTTCATTGCAATAATCAATTAATCCTGTTAAAATAGCCATATCCTGTTATATCCATATCCTGTGTTTGTTTTTTATTTACATGTAGGTAACTGATACGAAACATGGCTGAATCTAAGAAGAAATGTCGACAGTACAGTGTTGATTATTTAAAATTTGGTTTTCTTCCATCAAAGGCAGACAAGCGATTGCCATATGCCTTTATGCAACAAAGTTTTGAGCAATGACTCTATGAAACCATTGAAGCTCGAAGATCATCTAAGAAGGTGTCATCCTGATCAAATATGTAAAGATTTGAAATATTTTCAAACATTGAAGGAAAAATATGAAAAGAGACCCACCGTGCACAGTATGTTCGCTTCAACGTCGGAAAGTAACGATGATGGCTTGCGGGCATCTTACAATATCTCATTACTTATAGCGAAATCTGGAAAATCGCACACCATTGGAGAACAGCTAATTTTACTCGCTGTTGAAGAGGTTTTAAAAACTGTTCTGCACAAATCTCCATTTGACATACTCAAAAGAATTCCTTTGAGTAACAACACCGTACAAAGACGTATTGATGAATGAGCTCTGATATTGAAAGTTTCTTGTGTAATTATCTGCAAACAACTCAATTTTCTATTCAACTGGACGAGTCAACTTTACCTGGTAATGAAGCATTATTATTGGCATATGTTCGATTTATTATAGACGAAGAAATTCATGAAGAGCTACTATTCGCGAAAACTTTGGAGACGGACACTAAAGGTGAATCAATATTTAATGTCCTCAGTGATTTTTTTAAGGAAAAATCGATTCCATTCACAAACGTTATTTCGGTGGCAACAGATGGAGCTGCTGCCATGGCCGGGCGATGTCGTGGGTTTATAAGCCATCTTAAAAGAATTATACCAGAGGTAACTGCAATTCACTGTGTCATCCACCGACAACACCTAGTAGCGAAAAATTTGAGTGCTAAATTGCACCAATCGCTTCAATTTGTGATTAATGCAGTTAACAAAATAAGAAGCAATGCATTGAATACGCGTTTATTTGCACAATTGTGCGATGAAAATGATGAAGACTTCCAACGATTGCTCTTACATACTGAAGTACGCTGGTTGTCGAAACGTGCATGTTTAACAAGATTTTTCTCACTTTTTGAATCAGTTTTAGAGTTTGTTTCTGGAAAGTAAACAGAGAAGCAGACAGATTTGACAGACAGATATTTGACAGATTTGTTCAAAAAATTTAATGACATTAACTTACAATTACAAGGGGACAGCCTCAATTTAATAAAAACAAAGGGTGTAAATTCAGCTTTTCTTGGAATATTGAAATTTATGAATCAAAATATTAGTCGGCGCGAATTTTCCCAGTTTTCAAATTGTCACAGGTAGAATGCCTTGATGAGGATATTCACACATACGTTTAACATTTAATTGCCCTGCATGATGACTTCAAAATCAGATTTGAAGATATTCTGACGATGGAAATACCACAATGGATCATAAATCCACTTGATGAAACGGAAGTGGAGAATGTGATATTACAAGTGGAGCTATTCGAGCTTAGCGCTAATGAGGAACTGAAGGTGAAATTTAAAAGAGGGTATCAAACATTTTGGCTGCAGGCAGAAATACCCGAAAAATATCCTGGACTGTGGGGAATTGCGAGAAAGCTTTTGATAGCATTTCCCTCGTCATATCTTGTCGAGAAAAGTTTTAGTGTCGTTACAAACCTTTTAACAGAAAAAAGGAGCAGATTGAATATCACAGAACGGGGAGATTTGCGGTTATTCCTAGCAAAACTGAAGCCAAATATTGATATTTTGCTGTAAATCCATCAAGTACATCCCTCCCACTAAAATTATGACTATTTTGTGATTGTCATTGTAGAAGTTACGTTACGTTATTAATATTAAATTTTAATTATATTACGCCTGTTATCATATTACAATGTAATATGATAACAATATTAATTAATAGTGTAATAATTACATATTTGAATAAATACAACACAAGGAAATATACTATTTTTCTTTTTATTTTTACCACTCCGAATGGGGAGTTTTCTAAATAAAATAAGTGAGAATTGATTGGTTTCTTGTGCTGTGAGTAGATGTCAAAGGAGTAAAGTTGGATGGAATCACTTTTTTGATTGGCTAACTTTACTTTTTTGACATCCACTCACAGCACAATCAATTAATTAATTAACCAATAACTCAGCCGCAACGCAAATTTCCATAGTTAGATCTAATCTTCACATTTTTTGTCGAGTTTTGGGAATATGGTAGAAATGTAGCTGCAGGGTGTCCACCGGAACCAGCAAAGCTTTCAAAGTGGTCTATGAGAAAAAAAAGTTTGGGAGCCTCTGCTCTAAACACATAGTAATGGCGGAAAATATACAATCGTAATGCTTCAAGACTCCGTTGTGTGCATCCCACTTCTGGAATTGTGAAACAATTTCAATGACATTTCAGTATTGCAACTCTTTCTGTTCACTTATTAATCTTCTTTTGTAGCATTGCGTTTAGATGCATTAGCCGTGCTTGAAAATACTCCTTGTTTTGGGGTGAATGTTCTTTTATTAGATTTACAATATAGAGCCAATACAGTATTTTATATTAAAGAATGTATTTGAAAAATTAAAACGAATGTGATTTAATTACAATATATAAAAAATACAAATTATTAAATTTATTATCGTCCCGTGCCTACGTAGTTAAATTTTACATCATAATTACATTATTAATCTCACACAAATAATTTATGTAGACCCTACATATATCTCATAATTTGAAAAACATTATACCGTTACAAAATATTTCTATAAAACCTGATTTACTTATTCTTATTTTAGAGCATGATAATTTTATTTAATTTATAAGTATATGTTATTTTTTATTTACCTTCTACTTTGATGACCCAGCAATTGTTATTTAAATTACATAAAATGAAGTTATTCATTAAATAAAATGCAAATTAGAATATTTTTATATCAAGTTTACTAATTAATTAAGAATTCGAATGTATTAATCAAAAATACATATAAATTCGGATTTATTGATGATATTGATGATTAACATGTTTCCCAATAGTGTAACAGTAAGGGTTAGCTGCGTTTTAATGATATTGTAAAATAATATTAACCTTTTTGTGTCTATGTATGCCGATGTAACTTGCTTGAATACGTATGTATTTGGTGAAACAATTGTCATTTTACGATCACAGATTAATAAAGTGAAAATTTTAACTATTAGTTTTATTTCTATTTTTAAATTATAGATCTTCATCAAGTAAAAGCCTGAAACCAATCCAATTATATACTTACTGTCGGCGTCAAAAAAGAACGGCACATGTCTTATGAGTCTTATAACGATTTTAACATTATTTTAGTTTTGTATGTAAGTATTTTGTCAATATTAGTAGTCATGAATATAAGGTTATTCATCTGTCAACGTAAAAAGTGCCTTCCTATTAAACATGTTTCATAGGAATTAAAAAAACAAACAAATTAATAGGAATGCAAATGACATAAATGGTTTCTACATTTTACGACGCTAATTATTTGAATTTTTTTTTTGTAAAAAAATCGAATAAGTAACGTCATAAAATATAGAAACATTTATTTCATTTCATTATTTCGCAAAAATGCAATTGATTTGCACATAATAGAATGCACTTTTTACGTTTTACAATAGTTGGTTTTTGTAAATATAACTAAGATATTCATTTAATTAGTATATTCATTCTACGAAATTGCTCTGGCATTTGTTAATTGCTAATGTAAGTACATTTCCATATTTTACTGCGTATGGCTAATTTGTAAATATTTTATCAGGTTTGATGAAGAAACAAATATAGTTTCAAAATGTTACGTAGTAATAAATCGTTTTATTTCATACATTTAACCCAAATTCTGTTTTTATTAACAGTGAAACTATATACATATTAGAGTAAATTTGACCCAGCCTTTTCCATTCAAAGGAATTTTACCTATATATATATATATATATATATATATATATATATATATATATATAGATATTCAATATGTATATATTTAAAACAATCTTACGTATTTCGGCATATGATGCCTTTATCAAAGAATCGCCAACTAATTGAATCTACTATATATATAGTAAATTCAATCAGTTGGCGATTTAAGGTCTGGCTTTACTTTAAAGTATATATATTTAAAACAACCCTACATGTTTCGGCAATGATGCCTTTATCAAGGATATAAAATATATAAATGACAGTATACAAATGTCATATAATTGAGTTGCTATGGATAAAATTATTCCAATTGAATAATAATAAATCATGCCTTAGTATTCCAAAAACAGATAGACAACAAAAACAGGGAAAAGCAAGACATGAGTTATTATTATGTATGCGCCCGTGGAGCGTCTTAAGATGTAAAGTTGTCGGCATTCGCCTTAAACGAGAAGGAAAACCACGAAAACCAACTCGGACAACCAGACAGGAATCAAAACACGGAACAGTCAGAATGATAAGCTATATTTGCTTATCATGCTGACTGTTCCGTGTTTTGATTCCTGTCTGGTTGTCCGAGTAGGTTTTCGAAGAAATATACTGTGTGTCAAAAACGAAATGTCAAAATTTTTTTTTTAAAAACAGGTTACAGTGCTTTAAAAACGATTTAGTTTGACATATCATTCATTAAAATCAGATAAAATATAAGGAAGCTACAGCCCCAAAGGTTTTTCATAATACACCCGGTATATATATATATATATATATATATATATATATATATATAAATTCACAACTATTTGGGTTATCGGTCTGTTTTAATTAAAACTCGATTGTTCTAAACTCAATATTTCGTCAATATATTTTTTGACTTCATCAGTAGAGCTAGAGTTAGGCGTTGGCAGTCTTATTAAATAATTCACACACTGTCACTAGCAACTCACAAATAACACATGGACATTATAAATCGTTTATCGTTTAGAACAATTAAAACAGACCGATAACCCAAATAGTTGTAAATCTATATTAGTACGGTCAAGAAATTTTCTAAAATTATATATACATATATATATATATATATATATATATATATATATATATTTAGTGTTATTATATATATATATATAATTGTTATATATATATATATATATATATATATAGTGTTAATGAGAATTAAAATTTATTTCTCATTTATTTTATTGGCCGTGTCAAAATATTAAAATAATAGACTTTTTCTTGGTTTAGCGACCTTTAATGAATTTCAGGTTTTTACTACGACGTTTCGACTTTTTTATTATTAAGTCTTTTTCAAGTGATCACTTGAAAAAGACTTAATAATAAAAAAGTCTAAACGTCGTTATTTAAATAAATTGAAATTCAATAAAGGTCGCTAAACCAAAAAAAAAGCTTATTATTTTAATATATATATATACATATATATATATATATATATATATATATATATATATATATATATATATATATGTGTGTGTGTGTGTGTCTGTGTGTGTGTGTGTGTTCAAATACGTTCAAGTCAATAACGAGCTACTTTATCTACATGGACTATTCAAAAAGATAAGGGTGATTACCCGCAGTTGTGGGTGTAATTAACCTTAGTTTCGGATATTGTAAAATGGTAAATTTTATTTTTATATATTGTAGGTGAAGGTCACATCTTTTACAAAAAAATTAGTTAACACAATTAATGTCCGTATTTTCTTGACATAAATCAGAGAGAATACCTAAAGTTGTTAGAATAAAAATAATCGGTGTAGAAACAATGCATAAAAAATCATCTAAAGTAGTCAAAGATAAATTACGGGGATGTACTTTACTTGATAATTAATAATTCGCCGGTGGCTTAAGATATTTAGCTGTCGGCAATTCACTTTGCATAGGACAGCGGCCTGGATTCGATCGCGATACCCAAGTATGATAAGCCAATTACTTACACTGCGTTATCGGTCATCTTACTTCGGACAATGAAACTGACGATGCTTTCAAAAGGAGGAATAAATAACATACCTCCAGAAACATTTAAAAAATGTTTGGAAAAGTGATTTCTTAGTATACAAAAATGCATTGAGGGTTATTGAAATATTTTTAGAAAAGGTAAATACAATTTTCAAAATTAAATATTATACATCATTAATTGATGTTGCAGACACTTCTTGGTGAAACATTTTAGTAGCTAATCAGATTAATTATTATGAATAAAACCTCTGGCTAATTTTATTAGAACAACTTTAAATCTGTTTTTAAAGATATCTCTTTGATAATAGCATAACAGCCGAAAGATATGAGTCATTCTAATAAAATTAATGAAATATAGCCAAGGGTTTTATTCTCAATCAGAGTGAGCATGTTAGTGCGTTACCCTAATATACTTGGCATAACGAAAAGTTTTGTAATCACCCCGGATCTCAATAACCAATAAAGCTTTTTTGATGCGGCTTCTTTTTAATAATTCTCGTATATACATTATAACTGACTTTTTTTCGAAAATACACTGGAGGTATGAGACCCTAAGTTTGGAACCTCATAAGTAGACTACGGAACAGACGCTATACTCTAATGAGTCATGCAGGCGCCGAGACCGTCGGTTTCGCTTAATAAAAAGATTGATGTAATATTCGCTCGTAGCCCTGATTTTAATGTCCTGAAAGGCTTTTGTAGTAATGTTCAAAATACGGAAATCGGTAGCCCAGTAATACCCCGCTTTACGCGACCCCGTTATGCGCCCTTTCGCTTTAATGCGAATTTCAAATTTCGCGTTAAAATGCCTCGTATTACGCGAATTGCTTACTTAAGAATATGTATGTATGTACATAATGTAGTCATTGACTTTTCTTTGATCGCGGGAATGTCCGCTTTCTCTGACCATTCTGATTGAAGAATTGGGGATTCCCCGTCTTACGACTTTGTTCTATGGGGATTTCCTCGTTTGTTTCGTTTGTTCCATATGCTTGTCTCGGCCGGCAGTCGTGTTTTAACGCTACGTTAAAAATGCCGCCTGTGAAGAAAAAAGAGCGTAAAAGCGTAACTTTGGAATTGAAGATGAAGGTGTTAAGAAGAATGGAAAATTGAGGCAAAGCAACAATTGTTGGCAGAGATTTTGGACTCTCAGAATCGACTGTGAGAACGATTTTTAAAAATCGGAAAAAATTAAATTTTCCAGCGAAAGTTCAACACCTATAAGTGCAACAAAACTTTCTCGTTGGAGATCATGTATCCTAGAAAGAATGGAGAAGTTGCTGGCAGTCTGGATCGAAGATGTAAATAAGAAGAACACACCACTGAGTCAAGATCTCATATGCACAAAAGCAAAATCTTTGTATGAGGTGCTAAAAACAGAAGAAGGTGAGGGGAGTTCCAGTCTGACTTTTGATGCCAGCAGAGGCTGGTTTCATCGGTTCAAGCAGCGTTCCAATTTTCACAATATCCACATAACAGGTGAGGCCGCCAGCGCGGATCCTCAAGCTGCAGCTGAGTTTCCAGACAAGTTTCAAGAGTTCGTAGCACGAGAAATAATTCCTGCTTGTCTCATCTTCAATGTTGATGAGACCGGGCTTTACTGGAAAAAAATGCCATCTCGAACATTCATTTCTCAAGCCAGTTTCAAAGCTGCGAAAGATTGACTAACACTTCTACTGGGTGGTAATGCCACTGGTGATTTCAAACTGAAACCTTTACTGATGTACCATTCAGAAACACCTTGTGCAATGCGAGGTACAGACAAGACAAGCCTACCAGTCGTGTGACGGTCCAATAGAAAGGCGTGGGTTACACGGGAAGTTTTTCAAGATTGGTTTTCTAATAGTTTTTGCCCGTCTGGACATCCAACTTCACTTAATACGCCGAGAGACTTAAAGTGTACGTGAAGTTCCTTCCACCAAACACTACGCCAATATTACAACCTATGGACCAGGGAGCAATAGCAAACTTCAAAGCTTATTACCATCGCCGCACTTTTAGTCAACTAATTCATGAAACTGACGGGGAAGGAAGACAGTCTATGAGAGAGTGGTGGAAGTCATGCAACATCATGAAGGCTATTCACAACATAGACGAGGCTTGGAACGAAGTTAAAAAGAGTTGTGTGAACGGGGTGTGGCGTAATCTTTGGCCAGATGTAGTGGAAGCACCTAGAAGAATTGTCCAGATACAGAGACAAGTGCTTGAGGACATTGATGCAATGATTGAGGTGTCTGAACTGTAGAAGATCTAGAACAACCTGTAGCAACGCACGACGAATCTCTCAGCAATAAAGATCTGATCGAGTTACAGAATAATCCCATCAACGATGAGGAAGAATAAGTAGAAGAGAGAGTTTTATCTTCAAGCGGAATACTCTTGCGAAATGCTCTTTCAAAAATTTATTCAGGTTTGGACATATTGCAGAGCATAGACAGTGATGATGACCGTCTTTTGACAGTGTGTCAAACAAAAAACAGCGTTGGGTGTTATGAACTTATTTTACAAGAACGTAAAAGAAACGCTACCCAAAAGACAATAGATGTATTTTTCCGTAAAGAAAAACATGTAATACTGCATAAAGTGTTGTTAAAATTAAAGTGATTGATTCAAATGATTTGTATTTTTTTATATTAACTTTTGACTATGTTTAATCGTAAACCCAGATATACGCGAATTTCAATTAACGCAATTTTTTTACGGAACGTACCCTCACGTAAAGCGGTGTATTACTGTATATTCAATTTAAAGATTATCGCCACTCACTAGATCTGATATTGAGCAAAATTTTTCTATATTTAAACATAAAAGAACGCACTTTACAGAACAAAGTTTAAAATATATTCTAATTATTAATGTGAATAAAAAATGTTTACTGTGGTGTGACAAAGCATTCACTTTAATTATAGGTGATATAATTAATTTCAAGTTTATACTGTTTCAATATTTTGAATTTTTTCACCGTATAAAGTAAATGAATATCTTGAATTAATTTCAATTCAAGTTAATTTAAATTCGTTTAACTTCAGTGTTTTATTTATTTTCCTAAAAATAAACAGACAGCTTTTATCAATACCATCGCGCTATAACAATCATATATACCGATTGTATATTGTCGGCACCGATGAATCACACCCGATACGGGATAGCGCCGGTTCCGCAGTCTACTCATAAGTCAGTCAATTTTGAAGCTAGAGCGTCGCTGGCGGTACCGTTCGATGGACATATTTTTTTCGTATTGAAAAAGCATTAATATAAAGAGATATATGCAAATTTACGCAAATTTCGAAGGTAAAGTTCACCCGAATGAAGGCTGGCTATCCTGGCTATTTTAAATAAATGGCGGAAAATTTGTGAAAATAATCTTTTGTTATATAAATATTTATTAGAAGCTGAGCTATTAACAATTTTTGGGGAACACCGCTAGAGAAATTTTAATTGTTAATTAATCTAGTGGTCATCACGTCCGAGTTCAAACCCGCTGAGCTGCAATTTTCTTAAATTTTTTGTTTTCATGTTTTATTACGTAAAATGAGTAAGAGATTTCGAATTTTAACTTTCTTTTATGGTGGTTAATAGTAGTGTTAGTAATATGTAATTAATTTATTCGAAATAAACACAGTTCATGATAATAGATTGGTAAATTTATTTAGCAAATAATTTACCAGATGGCGCAATGACAATCTATTTTATTTTTGGTTATGTTGTGTTTAATATCGGTTAGGGCGTACCCTAATTTGTAAGGTAAAGTTCATCCGAATGAAGAGTCTTGACTATTTTAAATGATTGGCTGAAAATTTTTGAAAGCACTCTACATTGTGTACTACAGATGACACTTCTTCCGTTTTCCATTGACCCGCAAATTTTGTGTTTCCATGTTATATTATGCATGTCAAAGTTCAAAGTGTTCAAATATTCAAAGTGAGTCAGAGATTTCGAATTTTAACTTTATTTTTCTCTCCAGCTAAGTTTTCGTTAGATAAAAATTAATTCAAAGGTATTTTTAATAATATAAAATATTATTAAAAATCTGGTGTGAAGAACACAAATGCAGGTTCACTATTAATATTTTCTGTGAACGTGTCCGAATATATCATATCCCCAGAGACGTAGATACGTATTTCGCTTTTCTACAAGCTCATCGGTACGCCCCTGCTGGAGAAAGGATATTTCCAGACACATTCACAGAAAAAAACCACCTCGCCCTATCACCGTAATTATCCAGACCGAGCGCAGAAGTAAATTCGGCGCTACCTGTTGTCAGACAGCCGAAGTACCTCGCATACCGTCCACATAATTAATGTGAAGTAACGACGCCCTTCCAAAGAGGTTAGCACAGCCAACTCTCTAGAAAACTGCATTTTGTTTGTGCCTTCACTCATACTACGGCTTAACCGCATGTGTAATGTATCAGAATAATTGAAACATACATGAGTAGGTAAACCCCACCAGTTTTGTATAATACAAAGGTATTTTTAATAATATAAAATATTATTAAAAATCTGGTGTGAAGAACACAAATGCAGGTTCACTATTAATATTTTCTGTGAACGTGTCCGAATATATCATATCCCCAGAGACGTAGATACGTATTTCGCTTTTCTACAAGCTCATCGGTACGCCCCTGCTGGAGAAAGGATATTTCCAGACACATTCACAGAAAAAAACCACCTCGCCCTATCACCGTAATTATCCAGACCGAGCGCAGAAGTAAATTCGGCGCTACCTGTTGTCAGACAGCCGAAGTACCTCGCATACCGTCCACATAATTAATGTGAAGTAACGACGCCCTTCCAAAGAGGTTAGCACAGCCAACTCTCTAGAAAACTGCATTTTGTTTGTGCCTTCACTCATACTACGGCTTAACCGCATGTGTAATGTATCAGAATAATTGAAACATACATGAGTAGGTAAACCCCACCAGTTTTGTATAATACAAAGGTATTTTTAATAATATAAAATATTATTAAAAATCTGGTGTGAAGAACACAAATGCAGGTTCACTATTAATATTTTCTGTGAACGTGTCCGAATATATCATATCCCCAGAGACGTAGATACGTATTTCGCTTTTCTACAAGCTCATCGGTACGCCCCTGCTGGAGAAAGGATATTTCTAATAATATTTTATATTATTAAAAATACCTTTGTATTATACAAAACTGGTGGGGTTTACCTACTCATGTATGTTTCAATTATTCTGATAAAAATTAATTAATCAGTTGTAATTATCAATTTATTTGAAACCGGCAAAACCCATAAATTTGGCTACTGTTGAGCTGCTCTTTATAAATTACGATTAAATGTCACCGAATTTTGAAATAATAAATCCACTACAAGCTAATGTAAACTGGACAAAGGTTAAATAAAATTTATACATCGCCGATTACAATGAGTGTTGTAAAATAGAGTTATGAGTTTGAATTTAGTAATTTATTTCATATTTGCGAAAGGGGAAACAAAAGTTTCGAGGTAAATTCAACTTCAAAATTACAGTAAAATTTTCCTAGAAAAGTAAAAACCCGATGGTCAGCTTAGAAATTGGATAGCTTAGAAACTAGTAATATTCCCAAAAATAGTTGTGGACTAATTTATTGTAAAATGCCCCGATGGGGCAGAGAAAATGTAAATACATATACATCATGTGCTTTTAACTCAATAAACAAGAAGCTGATAAAAGTTATGGATTTCAGACCCACAGTATAATAAGCAGGTCGAACTGGTCATCTAATACGTTATTAGGGGTTATTCATATTTCTTCTTGAATGCAGTATGATTCTAATGCATTTATTTTTCACTTTTCTGTACAAATATGGCGAATTTTTAAATTATCTAACGTACACTTGTGGCCAGTGTCTATTAAATGATTTTTTAGATTTAAGTTGTTTGATCTAAAAATTCCTGTCTCGCATAATACATATGACACTGATTACAATTTATTTAATAAACACAGTTTATTTTTACCTCTAGTTTATTTGTACCTAACACGCTGCACATTATTATTATAGAAAGCTACTTTATCATTTAATTTATTAATTTCCTTACTAATTTTATAGTTTAATGGACCCACAATTGGAATTTTTACCCAATTGCAAACTCTAGTTTCTGTTGCTGCCTGTGGGATACATTCATTTACGGTTTTTTCTAAATTTTTCTGATTAATCGATTTAGTATTTCTCTGCTATACTCGTTGTTTTTCGCTATTTCTCTAACGGTATTCAATTCTACGTCGTAATTTCGTTTGGAGGATAACTATAAATCATTGAATGAAAAATCAAATATTTTATATAAATAGGGTAGAATAAATCGTTAGGGATAATTGTATCACAAAAAGCACATTTCCAAAATATGTTAAAACCGAATTTGTTATTACATCTTTGAATTTTTAAATCTTAGATGTTTATGCTTTTTCATTGGCAAATAGGAAGCTCTTATTGAGTTTATTCAAATTTCGTATTAAAATACCTAAATGTTTGGGTATACCTGACCTAAGTCATATCTACCAAAAGCACTCGCTGATCTTAGATCGGATATACGTCTAGTTCGATACACATATCAAAAGCACGAATATGTTTAAATAAGTACCGATATAAAAGTAAATCCTTTTAAGCATTTTTACAACAATGTTACCACTTCAATAACAGCATGAAATTTCTACTTGTTAGCCCATAAGTTTTGAAGAATTTTATAATTAGGTGTCTCTCTAGCAGACCATGACATATTGATATAAATTTCGTTTGACATTTTAACCTAGGTATGTTTAATGACTATGATAGTTAAAAATATAGTTCAATATTTTTAAACTACAAAGGTTTAACGTAACACGAGTAAATTTAAAGTAATCATTTACACAAGAAATCATGGAATTGAACAAGAAGTATTATTGAGATATGATTTTTTTTCTTAGGTGACTTAACCCGTAAGGGATGTTTTGAAGAAATCAATAGAGTATTTGGTGACAAGTCATTTACATAACAACCATAAAGCGGCAGTACTAGGTCTCGTTGATATTTAATGTGGCGATACCTGCACACGAGAGCCACAGCCGCCAATGGCAGTGGGATTGAGGTATGCTCAAACCACCGGTACGTCTCAAGTCTCATGAACCTTTTAGTACCCTACAGATAGAGGGGGGGCATCTAAATCCCTACCGACTCATGTCAGTAAACGAGCAAATACGTTGCTCACCCGGTGAGGGAAAAACACCTCTAGCCCGCTGGGACTTTCAACCACTGCCCTCGCGAATCTACAAAGCGGCATTACTTTAACACGTTGAGAGTGCCCAAGTCAAAAACGGCTATTACCACAAAGAATATTAATATTATTCGTGACATGATTGAAAAAAAGTAACATGGCAATTATGTTACTCTAAAGATTATTCAAGCAACCTTAAGTTGTTATGAAAGCGCTTAATATAATTTTACACAAACACTTGAAGATATATAAGCTTTGTTCCCGTTGGATTTCCATCAATTTGAGTCCAGTACAAAAAGAACACGTATGATGTGGTGGACACCTACTAGATCGATTTGCCAATGGATCGTGCCATCTAGTGTATATCATTACAATTAATGATTTGGTTATATTGCTATGATCCAAGAAAAGCAACAACCGACAATCTTTGAAAATTAGTTGGTTCCATGTTGTTCGAGAAAAAACACCGAAACAAAAAGACGGTCGTCACATTTTTTTCAGATTAATAGATACGTTTCCATTGTACCGTTGAAAAACAAATTCTGTTAATATAAAATTATACACTACAGTTTATTCGCTTCAAATTCTCTAATGTGTCGGCGAAAATCGCCCAAGAGGAATGATCATCACAATAGGGCGCGAGCTTAGACTATTGCTGAACAATTATGTAATTGGATACCAAACGCACTGAAATATAACGGATCATTTGTCGTATAGTCCATGCCCGGTTACCTAATGATTTATTTTTATTTCAACGGTAAAGAGTAAATTACTTTTAAAAATTAAATAAATAACCTAACACTTAAAGATTGGATAAATATTTTAGATATTGGTTTTCACGAATGCAAAAATCCATTGACTGAGGGGGAATACTTCGAAAAATTATAAATAAATGTATTTCGACAAAAAATTGTGTATTACTTTGGCGAGCTCAACAGAAACAGAACGGCCCTGGTACATTTTAAATTTATATACATAGGTATGTAATTTCAATTTAATATTGCAGATATCTTGAATTCGCAATTGATATATTCTGTAATGCAAGTGTTATTTTCTGTAATGCAAGCTGTTGGAGGAGAGTTTCGTTAAACTGTCCTCCAACAGCTTAAATGTTAGCGCTTTTATGTATGTTTGTATTTGTGTACTTAACATATACACATGAATCTTTTGTATGTAATATAAATGTATATCTAATCAAACAATTATCTACCCTACTAATACGTATTTTTATCTTTTTTAATTATTTTTAGCCTTGTATAGAATAATTCTTGTATTATTATGTTTTGCTATTAAGGATATCACAACATGTAAACATTATATAAATTACCCGGAAAGAATAAACAAATAAAACAAAAGCTTCAATACAACATTACAAACGAGTTAAATAAACCACCCAACGGTATTCAAAGTTATTTCATAATAAAATTTTAAAGATGAAATGATTAAAATAAAGTGAAAGTTACTTTTTCTGTTTCAATATAATAAATTATTACTACTTATTTCATACGAAATACATTTGGCAGTGTGAATTTAAATCAAGTAAAGCACAGCTTACTTTTTATTTAATTTATATACACATGCTTAATTATCGATATCAGGATTGGTTACCATATTTGTCATTAGAAATATTAGAATATTAGAGCTCCATATTAGGTTAGTTTATATAAGAAATATCGGATCTCTAACGAGTGTTCAAAAAGTCTTTACGTCCCGGACAGCTATGCATGTCTGTAATAGATCCATAAATATCAATTTTCTGTGACTTTGAATGACGTTCTATTTAAGGTTACATAGAAGTAATTAAAATGTTAAACATTAATTCTCACAATTTCGTTCATTAATTCATTAATTATAATCCTTACGTCCCGGGCAGCCACAACAAAATGCATTTCTGTTTGTCTTTAAGAAATATTTATGAAATAGAACGTAAGTAAAACGAAACTAAAATATCGGTAAATAAATTAGCCGGAAAACAATCTTTTAGTCGATAACATAGCCTAATCATTTATTTAAAGCTAAAACTAAGATTAGATGTTTATTAACTGGAATATATTACTTATATATAATGAATTCACTGATCAAAATGAAGATTTCGTAGAAATGTATGAAATTTGTTTAAATAGAATAAAAAAACAAAATTATAGAGCCGGCGGAAACATTTTGAAATATTTAAAAATTAAAAAATATCGTCATATTTAGAATAATTTGAACTCGAAACAGGAGAAATAGCTCATATGGCATTGAGCATAGAATTATTAGAAGATGTTCTGAAAACATGCAAGGTAACTCAAGAAACTAATGACTAATGACTCAGCCAAATGGATACAAGCTGTAAATGAAGAAATTACGGCCTTAAATAAAAATACATCATTAGACTTTACTTGAACAAACCAACAAATTTAAAGATAGATACAAAATGGGCATTTAATGTTAAGAAAGACAAAAATGTAAATACATTAGAATACAAAGTCTGCCCCTGTAGCTAAGTGTTTTAAGCAAAAAAAAAACTTCATTTTCACTGAAATATATACACAACAGCAAGATTATCAACATTTAGGCTATTGTTAGTAATTATCAACGAAGAAAATTTAGTTGCCGAACAAAAGGATGTTAAATCAGCTTTTCTACATAATGAGTTAACAGATATATATGAATCTTACGTAAGGCTATTTTAGTGTTAGAAAAGTTTAATATGAAAATAAGTTCAGAAGATCGGCTTGTGTGCAACGTAGATGCTAGTTGGACAAGTGATATAGTTGATAGAAAGTCAACAACAGGATTTGCTTCCAGGGCTCTCCAATATACAGTATCATGATACATAAAAAACAGTCAACTGTTGCTTCCAGTTCGACCTAAGCTGAATATGTAGTCTTGGCAACTGCCACAGCTATAGGTATCTGAATAACTGAACTGATGGAAGAACTTGGTCAAGGTAATGTTAAAATGAAATTCTATGAAGATAATCAGACCTGCAGACTGCTAAATTAGCAGAAAGAACTTATCATAAACGCCTAGATGTAAAATTTCGTTTTGTTAAAAATCTCGTTCAAGGAAAAAGATTAAAATTGTATTAAATATCCAAAGTAGTCTCTCTGACCTGTATCTTCTCATGAATAAACAATGTCTTTACACATAGTTTGTTAATGGTTGATAGTTATTATTCTAGAAAGTCTATTTAATGAAGCATAGGAGAGAACTCGAAATCCTGAACAATTTTTAAAAATAAGAGAAAGATGATTTTCTGTAATAAACATCAGAATAGTTTGCCAATGTATTAAGAAAATAATAATTATAATAACTGTTCTTCATATGAATAATTACGAGCGACCATTATATATGCGATTGATAATCAATGTAGACTTACAAATTGGAATTGCTCTAGTTCCTTCTATCAGGTTTAATAGATCCTTTAAGTATATCAATTTTATAGAAACAAAATCTATTGAAAATTAAACTGAACTTCTACTTAATAATAAAAATAATAAAAATAGTCAGTTCGAATAAGAATTTAGAATGCATATAGCAAAATAAGGTAATGAAATTAAAAATTAACATGCATTTTTATTAATTACATATTTTTAATATTTTTAAAAACATTTTCATTTTTTATTTATCTCAAAAAATTTTCAAATGCAGAAATTGAACAAAACTTCGAATCATCTCAAATTCCCGCTTCTGCACTTTATAATATGGATACCGAACTATGCAGACGTATTCAGGCTTTGTTCTTATTAATGAATAATAAATAATTTTGAAAGCTTGTATATTAATAAATTATCTGTAGTTACGTATGATGAAAGCTAAATTTAGTCTTGCTCATTTAGTGATATCTTGAATATGCATAGGAAAATTAAGCAAAACTCAAAAACACAACTAAATCTTTTGTACACTGCTAATAGAATGGCTTCAAGTTCAAAACTGAAATGGAGTGTTTTAAATTTCCTAGAGAAGCTGATTACTTTACATTTGTCAGAACTTAGAGGTAAGCTATTAGTTTAACAACAATTGGAAATTTAATTAAATTCGAATAGGCTACAAACATTTAAATCATGAGCGAACAATAATTTATTGGATATAATTTAATATCCGAGATCGCTCATAAATATAATAAATAAGAGTACCAAGTTAGATCCCTGAGATACAGCAGATGAAGGAAAATAAGAGACTGACGAGAAGCCATTAAAGAAAACGTGTTGTGGTCTGTTATTCAGATATGATCTAGAAATCAATAAGAAAATCGCTAAATTGAAATACCTGAAACTTGAACGCAATAATTTCGTAATCCATGCGATCAAACGCCTTAGAAAGTGCATCTTGCGCATTCAACTTCAGCAATACGCTGAATAAAAATGGTAAAACTTGTAACGGTAAATCTGTGCTGCATGAAACCATGGTAATGAAACTGGGCAAGGGATCTAATGTAAGGATAAATTTTAGAATGGAGTAATATTTCGAAAGCTTTAGCGAAATTAAATAGTACAAATATAGAGCTAAAATTTGAAATATTTGAGATATCACCAACGTTTAGAACAAGTACAACTCTTGTCAACTTTCCAAACATCTGAAAACAAAGAGATTTTTAACGCAAGATTAAATATTTTGGCTAAGGGGGTAGTAAGGATATTGGCGCTGTCTTTATCTAACACGCAGGGATTAGATCATATCCAGCTGAATAGCTATTTTTAAGTTTTTTGATAGGCCACAAAACATCTTGTTCAGTCAAAGAATGGAGCGCATTGATCACTAAGTTACATTACAGAAGGATTTCTGTAAATCCTGTTGAAATAATTTGCAAACATAATGCATCACCGGGGTTTCACTTAGTCAAACGCAAGGAATTATGAAAATCATTAAAATTCTTTTTACTAAAATTTTAAAAATTAATTTGAGTATTAGAAATTTTAATTTGATTGTTTTCTCGATAAGGAAATTTATTAACAACATCCAAAGTAATATCAGAAATAACAGGATCCAGTATACGATTATCCAAATTTGTTAAGTCTACCAATATAAGTATGTTACAAAAATCAGAAATAATACATTCTAACAATTCAAAGAATGGTTCAAAAAACATGTAAAAAAATATCAAGTGAATATACAACACGATAATAGAAAATGATAATGTATTTTGTGTACATTTGTTTTAAATAATGTCAATATTTGGAAAGATCTTTAAATAACTTGTACAAGCTAAAAGTAAAGTTGGTATGACAGTAACTTGCACGTTCGTACAGTTATAATTCGAAATAAGAGTAATTTTCTTAATACGAGCTTTAAAGAATTCAACATTAATCATACAAAGCTTATATCTTAATAATTTTAAGTAATGTTTAAAAAAATTAGCGAATGAATTTAGAAGAGAAAATTAAGTCAGTTAAGTCGTAATTAAGTCGTAGTCATTAGATAAGGTTACATAAAATTTTGAAACCGACTGGTATGATTTTATAACTTTACCGCGTTAGTTGATACACTTTTGGAAAATAGTCAGAAAGAAATCGCAAATATATTATTATTCCGCTTGGCTTCATGTTACGCAAACGCAAATACATTTTGCGTATCGATATAAAACAACCTCAATATTTTTGTATGTTATTGCCTGACGCAAATATTAAACGAAGATCATAAAATTACATAAAATCATTAACTTCATGGAATATTGTGTATATATCCTTAAAGCAAATTATCAAAACGTCTACTAGATAAATAACTAAATATAATTCACGTAAATTCCTCCGATTTCGCCAGCCGAAATTACATAAAAACCGTTCCATGAGATTGGTAGTATCATACATTCATGCGCCGAATTATGAACTATATTAACTATAATATGTATATATATATATAATAACTTCGTGACCTTGGTATGATATGGTAAACCTAATCAGTAGGCGATTAAAGGTCTGTATATTACTTCAAAATATATGTATTTAAAAAAACTCTACATGTTTCGGCTGTGTACGCCTTTATCAAGAGAATACAAAATATGAATGACAGGATATAAATGTCACTTGACATTTATATCCTGTCATTCATATTTTGTATTCTCTTGATAAAGGCGTACACAGCCGAAACATGTAGAGTTTTTTTAAATACATATATTTTGAAGTAATATACAGACCTTTAATCGCCTACTGATTAGGTTTACCATATATATATATATATATATATATATATATATATATATATATATAAATATTAATAATATACTCCCTGATAAGATTAATATTAAATTGAACAAAGTAGTTAAAAATACTTTAGAGTTAATAGAATAACAAAATAAACTAGAAATACCTCAAAACACAAAATTAATGTCGTTAATCATCAAAAGTTTATTCACCTATTGACAAACCTAAGCAAATATTAAAAGAGCACATTAATGACAGGAACATAGACGACATGGAAAAACTTGACTCCTAGAAACGATGAACACTTGCATAAGTCAGAATTCCTTCAAGTTTATCAACCGTACCTAGAAATAAACTATCGATCTACCCATGGCAAATCCCTTAAAGCGTTTATTAGCGGAAATTTAAATACGATGTAAAATAAAACAAAGCAATTAATTTGTTCAATGTTCACTATATAAAACGTAGAAATTTAAAATTAAAAAAAACCTTATTCATGAGGAATAATAAAACATAAAACAGATATTACATTGAGCAAGATCTATAAATGACGTCTTCTGTGTATTTTGAGGTACCGAAAGACAATAACAAAATTCAATATACAATAGAATTCGTAAACAATACTAAATTAAACTTTTTAGATATCACAATCAAAAAAGAAAACAACAAATTAAGTTATGTTAAATAGAGAAAACTATTCCTACATAGATTACTAAAAATACCATCAAATAATTTAGAACATAACAAATAAATAAAAATAATTAAAATAATAACAATAAACAACGGTAAATACCAAAATATATAATATTATAAAATGTAAATCAAGAAAAAACTAAAAAATTACCTTTACCAAAAATCAAAGAAATCTGCTGTTAATAAACATTGGACTAAATATAATAAATATTAATAAAAATAATTTAAGTACCATGTTATCAAACAACAAAGACAGAATTACAAATTTGAATAACTATGTGTATATAAAATAAATTGTAAAGATTGCATCGGACAAAGGGGTGGATATATAAATATCAGATTAAAATAATATAGAAAAGGCTCAGGAAAATAAAAGAACAGAATTTCCAGAACACTGCATAAATAAAACTTACTTTCCCGATATAGAAGGCTACAAATTACCATATAATGTAAACAAAAGAAAAAACTCGATTACTTAGAAATATTAAAAATAACAAAAACAATTTCTATGAACAAAAATCTAGCAAACGTACAAAAAGAGTTTTTATACATTCCTATGATAGACATCAGCATAAAACTTATACATTACTACATTATATAGTAAGTTGTGCCCCTTCATTTACTTGAATAAAATCTTCCTTTGATAATCACTAGTCGACAAATTTTTCTTTACAAACTATAAACAATTTTCGTTTCTTTTATAGTTCTCACAATAGTAATAACAACAAATTTATTCTGGCGCGTTAGGTTTTGAAAAAAGATAAAAAGTAAATAATATAATATTAATTAGTTATGTACATTATATGGAACTGCGTGGTATCGTCCTGTTTAATATGTTTATCTTTTTACTTTTCTTGTATACTGTTCTTCGGCACTTTCTGATATCAATGTCTAACAATGATCAGCAATCATTTCATTGTTCCACTTGCTCTTATAACGTTTTTCAATAACAAAAATGTCTTGATGAAACCCCCCGCCGTGTTCATCATTCATGTTGTCAAGGCTCGAGGGAAGGAAATCCAGATGCGAGATTGCGAGTGCAAAAAATGTATTTTAAGGCTCATGTTACAGCCTAATTTATGGTAACTTCTAAAGAAGTTCTTTAACAAGTGCTACATAGTCGTCAAGTTTTCGGTTTCCTAGACAATTGTTGGTCACATTTTTAAAAGCATTCCAAGCAACATGCTCCAAGTCACTTAAGGTAGCCCATAGCTTGCCTTGATGTTCGATGGTTAAGCTAAAATAGTGAAAATATAACTCTATTAAAGGTGTAATATTCCGCTTATGCTGGTAGGCAGTGAATTCTCTACCTACATAACACAAACTGTTTGGATTATTTATACACACATGCAAAATTATGAAATAAAAAGACGTTCAGCTATCACAAACCGACTTACATTGAAAGAGTCGGGTGTGTACCTGCATAGCCAGATATGGGTAATTGGTTGCAGAGCAAAAATGGACGTGGTTTAAGTGCACTAACGTGTTCGGATATGTCCTCTCAATGTTTGACAGAACAATATTTTTGGTAGTGTCTTTCGTATATAAAAGTAACTTTGAAATTTTATAAAATTTAATGCGTTTTTTTAAAAAAGCTATTTAATAAAATATCTCGAAATTCTGAAGTGGTGGAGTAAATTTTAAATCAGAATCAGCATAACAAAAGAGATAAACTACACGTATTGGTTTATAAGTAAATCAAACTGTGTTGACAAGTGTAACAGTAGAATCGAATAAAGCATAATGAAACTTATCAATTGTTTTTATAATCTGTATCTAGTAAAACATCATTAATTTAGTCAAACATTTATAACGCACCGGTAAATATATAAAACTTATCATGATGCAAATTTATATTATAATAGGAGTTGGACAAATTCAGATATCTTATAAGCTTTTTTTCAATTTGAATTACATGTTCGTTAAATGTAAATGCTACATAAAACAGAACTGTCAGTTTACATGGTTCCACCATAATCCTATTTATGGAAAAAACAAAATCGATATCCCCCTTCTTCCGTAAGTAAGATTCAACATTTAAAGAGTTAACACACAACCTATTTTTATTGCACTATGGAGCAATTGAGTTTAAATCCTTCTACAATAATTGACGGTCACTTATGCAAGTGATAGAAGCATAAAATTTCGCATAATTTGCAAAAAAATAGTTGTTGAATCATACATAGTAATCTCTTTGTAATAAATGCGAGACAAAACAGTATAGAAGAATTGTCACGTCTTCTGATTTGCAAAACTGAATTTTTTATTAAGAACATTTATACTACGAAAAATAATTGTTCTTTATTATATTCAATATGATCAGAAGAATATATTTTCAAATATTATACTTGAAAATGTATTCTTCTGATTTGCTAAATTTCATTTTTTATTGAGAACATTTTTTACTAGGAAAAATAATTAATTTTATCTGTTTTATCTTTTAATACTTTGAGCCGCAATGGGAACAGAAATTTCAGAGGCCATTAACAGATATTATTACTAAGGTCATTTACTATAGCGTTATATATTTTTTCTAAAATCTATATTCTAAAATTCTTATTTTTATAATTCCTCGCATTTTGTGGTTAATGAGGAATCTAAACTATGTAAACAATAATGGAAGATTCAGAATATGATAGCAGGTTATTTTTTGAATATTATGAAGAAAAATTAATCCCAAAATTCAACCTTCGGTATTGATATGATCTTATATTATAGTAGAAGTCTACGTCTTCCAGACATCGAACAAATCAAAACAGTATAGAAAAATGTTAAATTAATACTTAGTTCTCGTATATTAGTTTACAGGGCATAAAAAGAAAGGGCCATATATGCGATGCGCGACGACGCACCTTCTAACTGGGTTAAATATATAACAAATCACCTAAACTACAAAGTAATCAAGAAGGACAAAACACCTGAAGTTTATACCACCCTTTCAGTGTGAGTAATGGAATCGCCCATTTTGAAAATATATTCAAGAATTCTGAAATAGTGTTTATTTTCGGAACTATTTATATATATTTATTGATTTTATTTGTCTTTCTGATAGCATGCATTTATACTATATTTTTTCTTGACTCAACTGTACATAGATTATCTTCATTAATTATTAAATAAAAACAATTGTATAACGTAATAATGTTTGTAAGTTTTTGTAACAGTACCCTAGCAATATAATTGGAATAGTGTTTCTCATATTGTTTCAACGCTAATACAGCAGGACACAGCTTCGTCACTTTCCTAAATAATAAAAATCTGTAGGTTTAAGAAAACATGTGGTTAAATATAATGCCAAACTAAAGATCATTATGACGATGAGATAATCAAATAAAAACTTAATTTAAAATAAAAATAAAACTACGGTTCTAATCTAACTAATCTTCACTTTTAATCTTTAATTGTAACACGACAATTGTTTCGCCAGCACAGTGGCTTCCTCAGGTGATTACATCTAAAGAGTACGTTACAAACTAAATAAAAAAAAAAAATAATTTAATTTTTTTAATTTAGTTTTTTAAATTTTTTTAATTTTGTTAAATTTTTTAATTTAGTTTGTAACGTACTCTTTAGATGTAAGCACCTGAGAAAGCCACTGTGCTGGCGAAACAATTGTCGTGTTACGATTAAAGATTAAAAGTGAAGATTAGAACCGTAGTTTTATTTCTATTTTAAATTATGGATCTTCATCAAGTAAATGCCGAATCAATTCAAAAACTTAATTACTATGCCTATTAATGTTAGAAACCATTTTTGCCGACATAATTGTTAAATTCAAATTTGAGCAAAACTTCATAATGTTATTAAGAGTGTAAATTATCATCTTCCCTACGATGATATCCCATTAATCTGTAATTATACATTAATGTGAAAAATTATGATTACTAAAAATTTAATTATCATGAGAAAGGAAGAAAGGAATATCAAAAAGTATTGACTTTATCTCGTCTGTTCTTTTATAAACTAACGTTTGGCACGACAATGATTTCACCATTTTCAGCAACAACAGCAAATCTAGTTATGACAAAATTAGAAGCGACTATATTAAAAAAAATTAATAAACCAATACCATTTTTTTAAGGAACGTATCGTAACTCTTCTGACTTGAAACGGGAAATATTAAAAGCATTTAATTCATTCTTTCCCAGATTATAATTCACAATTGAAAATGAAAATAACAGTAACAATTTGCTTTAAACTTTTGGACATCCTAATGATTAGAAGAAATTAAATAATAATAGCTAATTGGTAGAGTACAAAAGAAAAAATTAAACCACAGAACAAAACACATAAAAAAAACAATTAAATTTAAAAAACAAGGAAAAATACGTAAGTATCATTTAATCAATTAAGATTTCCACTTAATTAATATCGTTTACTTTTTACATATTTTGATTTTTATTTTGTATAATATTTTTCCAATTAATGATAAGTGAATCTATCGATCTTCTATATTAAAAAAATTAATAAACCAATACCATTTTTTTAAGGAACGTATCGTAACTCTTCTGACTTGAAACGCGAAATATTAAAAGCATTTAATTCATTCTTTCCCAGATTATAATTCACAATTGAAAATGAAAATAACAGTAACAATTTGCTTTAAACTTTTGGACATCCTAATGATTAGAAGAAATTAAATAATAATAGCTAATTGGTAGAGTACAAAAGAAAAAATTAAACCACAGAACAAAACACATAAAAAAAAACAATTAAATTTAAAAAACAAGGAAAAATACGTAAGTATCATTTAATCAATTAAGATTTCCACTTAATTAATATCGTTTACTTTTTACATATTTTGATTTTTATTTTGTATAATATTTTTCCAATTAATGATAAGTGAATCTATCGATCTTCTATATTAAAAAAATTAATAAACCAATACCATTTTTTTAAGGAACGTATCGTAACTCTTCTGACTTGAAACGCGAAATATTAAAAGCATTTAATTCATTCTTTCCCAGATTATAATTCACAATTGAAAATGAAAATAACAGTAACAATTTGCTTTAAACTTTTGGACATCCTAATGATTAGAAGAAATTAAATAATAATAGCTAATTGGTAGAGTACAAAAGAAAAAATTAAACCACAGAACAAAACACATAAAAAAAAAACAATTAAATTTAAAAAACAAGGAAAAATTCGTAAGTATCATTTAATCAATTAAGATTTCCACTTAATTAATATCGTTTACTTTTTACATATTTTGATTTTTATTTTGTATAATATTTTTCCAATTAATGATAAGTGAATCTATCGATCTTCTGTCTTTATTATTTCTCTTTATGATTTACGTTTACGGCATTTGTTTATATAACACAGGTCGATATATTTCATCAATCTAATATTTAGTAGTAAATGTGCCACTCGCACAGAAATCATTACATAATCAATTCAAACGTTCTAAAAAATCGAATAAATATTATTGAAAAGTCCAGTCCAATTCCGAATATTCTGGATTTTGCGGTTGATTCAGGTTTATTCTTAATAACGATGTTATAGTCGCTCGAACGTTCATGGAATACTTCAAAACATAAAATCACATAAATACCACCACAACTTCCGTGTAGAATATGTTTGTTTTTTTAAACCCATATGCATTTTTTCTTATGTAACAGATAATTAGCAAATTTAAGGAATGAAGTCAATAAATTGCATGTATTATTATAAATAAGTAGGAAAATAGCAGATAAATAGAAGTAATATCGATCATATGTACGAAAAAGTAATCTATTCATTGTTACATCTTCTTTTTTTGTCTCATTTCTAGCATCGCACACTTTTTTTAGTAATCTATTGACCTACGTACTTATATATTTTTTTTATTATTATCAGGATAAAATAAAACAGATTTTAATGAATTTCACTTTTTAAAAAGTTAAATTCATTAAAATTTGTTTTATTTTATCCTGATAATAGTATAATGGCATTTCATCAAGTAAAGGCTGAAACAATCATATATATTTTTTTAATTTAAGTTTTTATTCTTCCATGTTGTGATCACTATTCGTATTGACCTTCATTTTCATTATCGAACTTTCTAGTATCTAGTGTTAGTAATTTATCAGTCATCGTTTAAACCTATAGAGAAAACGCGTTATATCCAATTGTACGTCATACTAGGTCCATGACGACACGTCTTATATATGTTGCCGGCAAGATGTCAATTATAAAATTATAGATGTCAACTATAAAAAGGTTAATAACGAAGCAATTAATTGCTTTGACTATTTACAGAAACCTTTCAGCATTATATCCAAGTGACGCAACGAGATAATAAACACAATGTAGTTCTAAAAGGAACTGTTTTTATACAATCAAAATGAAAGGGAAAATGTACAGAAAACTAAGCTTATTTGACAGATATGTTATCTTTCAACAACGCGAGTAACTATTACCCTGTCAAAAATATATACAAGAAACATTTAGTACTGAAACGGAAATTATTATTAAAGACACTAGGTACTACAGTGCTTATTGATTTGAGTGAGAAGAAAAATATTTTATTTTCCTTAATGATTCATTTTAAATTTATGTAGTAGTTGTATTTATTGTAATTTAATATATTGTAATAATTTTGTGTATGTATAAAATAATGCGCACATACTCACTGGCAGCAATTTTTATTGTCTATGTTAGGGTACCGAGACCGACTTACTCGATCGGCTTCGACAGAGTTGTTACAGGGCGGTTGCATAATTCTCCCCTAATATATGACGAATATTAGCACACTATTGAGGGTATATTTGAACTTCTATATTGTAAATGCACCTACACATACCGAATAGTTCGCTATTTAAAACAAAATTGAAGACATTTGCGTTTCATTCCAATGCAACAGGGCTTTGCGAATCGAAAATTTCCATAACAAAGCCTTTATGACTAAATTGTTCTACTATTACACTTCACCTAAATTTTATTTGCTATTTTCTTTACGTTTGCGCTTTACGTGATAATAAATTACAACAAAAGATTCAAATTGTTTCATTTTTTCAACTCCAATTAAAATACAAAGTATTTTTAATAATATAAAATATTATTAAAAATCTGGTGTGAAGAACACAAATACAAGTTCAATATTAATATTTTTGCGAACGTTTCTGAACATATCCTTCCCCAGAGACACAAGTAGCAATACTAGCGGGGTCCTGTGACACTTTGGCCTTGAAACTTTAACAGCCCGGTGCCTCTTTAGGGTGAAGTTAGCGGTCAGAGGTCATTGACGTAAACAAGATCAAATGTTATCGCTGGCCCGCGATAATCTCCATGTGTTGATTTTTATGCCTGCGCGTGTCATATTTTTGTCTGCCATTGACGTAACTGCCAATGTTTGCGGCCTTGAAACTTTAACAGCACGGTGCCTCTTTTGGGTGAAGCTAGAGGTCAAAGGTCATTGACGCAAACTCTGCGCGTGTCATTTTTTTAATCTGCCATTGCCGTCACTGCCAATGTTGTGGCAATGGGCAGGTGTATGTTTGCGCTAGACTGCACTAGGCTGGGTAGGTGTAGTTTTAGGCTAGGCTGCACTTGGGTGGGTAAATGTATTTTTGGCCTAGGGGTGGCCAGGCTTTGTGCAGATATGTCTGGCCCAGACACACCTGTATTTGTCCAGGTATGTTTACCTGTATGTTTAGTCAGGGTAAGGGTTCCGGATAATTAAAAGATAAGCAACTTGATTGATATTTCTATTATATTCAAGTAATAACTATATTCATTTATTCTAATTAAAAGTTAAAGACTAATTTAGATATATGAAATAAAGTATCCTTTTTTATAAATACTTATTCAATATTTACAATTGTACATTTCTTATTATTTTCTATTTTACAAGAATTACAATATTTGCAAATATAAAGGTATGTGATATTTATATTAAAAGTGAAACTAAATAATAAAATTAGACAGTGACTTACAAAATTAAAATACAGAGTCTGTTCAATTGGAAAAATTATTAGACGACTGCAAAGTAGTATGTTTTCAAATATTCAACAATATATAACCATTATTTATACAATTAAGTATTTAAATCTGAAACAAAAACTATTACAAAGTACACACATTTCCATTAGTATCTTCTAAATACTTATGTTTTATACTAAAATTAATTCTAACGCAAACACTATTCATTTCAGATAAGATGCTGTATTAGTTATTTCACAAGGTTTAATTTCTCTGTTCCAAATAAGAAAAAATAATAAATTGTTTATTTTAGCAAAGTATTTCTAAATTTTCAATAGATGTTTTTATTTTGTTTTAAAATATCCAACAATATATAACAACATTTTTTACATTGTACAATAGTAGAAATAAAAATTTTGTGAAAATGTACATTTCACCCTCAGAAGAAGAGATAAAAATGAATTTAGAAGAAGACCATCTTTGTATGAACATTATTGAAGATTTACACGTTTATTCCTTTATAGAAAAGAAACAGATGTTTCTGTAAGGAATGATATGAAATATGTACTTTCACCTTTCATATTATCAATTAAATTTGCATATATTTTAATAAAAACGATTTTGTCTGTATAAATAATTGTTATATATTGTTTGATATTTGAAAACATACTACTTAGAAATCATCTTTCCAATTGAATAAACCCTTATATTCAATTCGTATGTTACTCTCTAATTTTATTGTTAAGTTTCATTGTTAATATAAATATTACATCAGAATAATTGAAACATACATGAGTAGGTAAACCCCACCAGTTTTGTATAATACAAAGGTATTTTTAATAATATAAAATATTATTAAAAATCTGGTGTGAAGAACACAAATGCAGGTTCACTATTAATATTTTCTGTGAACGTGTCCGAATATATCCTATCCCCAGAGACGTAGATACGTATTTCGCTTTTCTACAAGCTCATCGGTACGCCCCTGCTGGAGAAAGGATATTTCCAGACACATAAAAATACCTTTGTATTATACAAAACTGGTGGGGTTTACCTACTCATGTATGTTTCAATTATTCTGATACATTACACATGCGGTTAAGCCGTAGTATGAGTGAAGGCACAAACAAAATGCAGTTTTCTAGAGAGTTGGCTGTGCTAACCTCTTTGGAAGGGCATCGTTACTTCACATTAATTATGTGGACGGTATGCGAGGTACTTCGGCTGTCTGACAACAGGTAGCGCCGAATTTACTTCTGCGCTCGGTCTGGATAATTACGGTGATAGGGCGAGGTGGTTTTTTTCTGTGAATGTGTCTGGAAATATCCTTTCTCCAGCAGGGGCGTACCGATGAGCTTGTAGAAAAGCGAAATACGTATCTACGTCTCTGGGGATAGGATATATTCGGACACGTTCACAGAAAATATTAATAGTGAACCTGCATTTGTGTTCTTCACACCAGATTTTTAATAATATTTTATATTATTAAAAATACCTTTGTATTATAAATATTACATACTTTTATATTTATTAAAATCATAGAAATAGTCATAAATTTTACAAATCTGTATACAGTGTACCC
This sequence comes from Melolontha melolontha, assembly GCA_935421215.2. Taxonomy (NCBI): domain Eukaryota; kingdom Metazoa; phylum Arthropoda; class Insecta; order Coleoptera; family Scarabaeidae; genus Melolontha; species Melolontha melolontha. The sequence continues at coordinate 132,370,334 of OW285235.1, read as the reverse complement.
TCTCTTAAGGGGACAGCCATGGGACTGAAAAATTTGTCCGCTTATGAGAAAAGTACAAAAAGAGTAAATAATAATTTGTAATATATTTATTTTTAAACAATTTTATTTCCAAAACAAGAACATATAAATATTAGATAAAGTAAACAGAATTTTCATTAACATTTTTGCGAGAAGTAAAAAAAACAAAATTTGTTATGCAAGGTATTCAAATAGATTTAAAAAAGTCAGAAATTTTAGCTTGGGGCGTTTTTCCTTTAATTTCATTATCTTGGAGATGTATTTGAAGATCAGTAAGCAATTGAACACCTTTAAGGTCGCTGTGATACAAAGAAAAAGCCTTTAGTTTTTCTATAGCTAAATAAGCCTCTTTATAGGAAGTTAACTTGTCTTCAATTTGACTTTCTAGCTCATCTTCAGACGAGTTGGCGAGCGTTTCTTGGGAAGCAATTAACATTTCAGTATTCATGTTTTCCACATCTTCATCATTAATGAAGACTTCATTATCTAAATTAATATAGTCTTCGACGTCAATTTGGATTTGGCTCTGAACTTGATTAATAATATTGGAGAACTGAGCAAGTGCTGATAGTGGAAGCTCATCTTCTGCGGTCCAACCGCTATCGTCATTTAGGATATCTGTTTTCTCAAAACCAGCTTTCCTGAAATAATGTTTTATTGTCTGGGGACCCACTAGCTCCCACGCTTTGTGTATGAAATAAACGACATCTAACAAATTTATTGATTTTGTTAAATCCAAAGCAGAATTTGCGTCTTCCATCTGCAGCAAAATATTTTTTTTAAATAACGATTTGCACAAAAACTTAAAGTTTTTTATAACGCCTTGATCCAGGGGCTGACAAAATGCTGTTGTGTTTGCTGGAAGAAATATAACTTTAACATTTTTCAATTTAAGATTGTGAGGATGAGAGGCCGCATTGTCGAAAAATAGCAGGACGTTCCGTTCTTGAAGTTGCATTTTTCTATCGAACTACGCTAGAAAATCAGTCATCAAATCAGACGTCATCCAAGCCTTGTTGTTTGATCGCCACGTAACTTGTTAAAATTAATATTGCGAAACGCCCGAGGTTTTGCAGCTCTCCCAATAACAAAAAGTTCCTTTTCTCCAGCCATATTGACGCAGTACAAAATCGTTAGCCTATCCTTAGCCATTTTTCCACAAGTACATTTTTCACCTTTTAATGCAAATGTTTTATCGGGTAATGCCCGAAAAAACAATCCAGTCTCATCCGCATTATAAATATCTCGTGAATCATATCCTTGAATCAAAGACGGCACTTTTTCAGTAAAACTTTTAACATCATCTTGGTTTACACTAGCGGCTTCTCCAGAAATGGCACGGAAGGTTATGTTATGCCGTTTTTTGAACCTTTCCAGCCAGCCAGATGATGCACTAAAATCTGCGTAATTCAATTTATCTGCAATTTCTTTAGACTTGCTCCTGATAAGTGTGCCCGAGAGAGGAATACATTTATTTCGAGCCTTCACAAACCATTCGTAGCACAATTTATCAATGTTAACGCCTTTGACGTTCAGCATACTCCTTTTTCTATCCGGATTGACATCAGTGTCCCACAATCTTAAAATTTGGTCTCTGTTTTTGATGATACAAGCAGCTTGAGTTTTACTGATCTTACATTTCTATGCTAACTCGCGTACACTAAGTTTCTCATTTTTTTGAATTTCAATGACATTAACTTTGTCTTTGATAGTCAACACTGCTTTAGGCATAGCGATTCAAGTATGTATACAATAAGAATCTATAAATGTACTATGTATTTACGTACTACATTTAAAACAACAAGCTGTGCGTATTTAGGGAATTCCCTTTTGTACATACACGTATTATTCAATAAGCAACATCTGTACGAATATGAAGAAGAGTAAACGGAAAATCAGTGTTACAGTGTTGTAAGCTGTCCGGTTATGGGGAACTAGAATCACTCTAAAATCACTTTGGTGCGGGAAAAAAGTGTCCGCATCCGGTTATGGGAGGGTTGTCCGCTCAAGAGAGAAAAATTTTAAAAATCCCTAAGTAATCTTTTGGTACTGCAAAAAGTGTCCGTTTATGGGAGGTGTCCGCTTAAGAGAGGTGTCCGTAAGGAGAGAGTACACTGTACTTCTATTATTTTTCAACTCCTTACATCTTCCCATCTACCTCAAATTAATTAAAAATTATTATATATACAAATAAAATAATTTCTATTAAAATTTGTTAATTGGAAAAGTAGTTGAAAATTTTTTAATTGTTTTTGTTCTTATTTCAATCTTCATTTGATAAACTTTTTATAACAATATAAAGTATTTCTAATAATGAAATTTTGTCTTCTTCCTCATTTAATACTTTAAATATATTAAAATAATGAATTTATCATTCTTTACTAAATTTTGAATTTCTCAATCAAAATTTACATGTTGATAATTTTTCGAATAAAGATCCGTTTATTTATAAATTCAGTCATTATTTTACCATTATTTTCATCTTTAATAAGACCAATAACTTTTTTGTTCGCTAAGGGAATATTATATTCATTATTTGATTTATAGTCAGAAGTATCAAATAGATGAATATCTTGTTTTATGTAGTTATAAATATAATCAACAAAAATATGATAAATAAGTAAATCAGTGTCACAATATAACAATTTTGCTTTATATTCAATGTTATTTAATAATAAAGATTAAAGGTGAAAAAATATATTTTTCTAATTCGTCTGCCATTGACGTCACTGCAAATGCTTTAGCAAAATATATTTTGTTAATTCGAAAATGATTAAACAGAGAAATTTTGTTATATTTCAACATTTTCGATAACTCAATGATAAATTTAAAATTATCAAATAAAGGTTAAAGGTCTTTTTTTACATTGGACAATAGTAGAAATAAGAAATTTGTGAAAATTGTACATTTCACTTCAGAAGAATAGATAAAAATGAATTTAGAAGAAGACTATTTTTTGTATGAACATTATTGAAGATTTACACGTTCATTCCTTTATAGAAAATAAACAGATGTTTCTATAAGGAATTATTTGAAATACTTTTATATTACCAAATCCTGGAGTTCGTTGAATTGAGGATAGTGCGGTAGAGCAACATATGATAAACTCTGATTTTTCTCTGAAAATTGGAACGAAATAGACGGGAGCCATCCCTAACATAACACAAATTAGAAAAAATATTAATACCATATATATATATATATATATATATATATATATATATATATATATACATATATACATATATATAATATCTTCGTGACCTTGGTATGATAAGGTAAACTTAATAAGTCGGCGATTAAAGGTCTGGTTTACTTCAAAGTATATATATTTAAAACAACTCTACATGTTTCGGCAGTACGCCTTTGTCAAGGGAATACAAAATATAAATTATATTAATTTATATTTTGTATTCCCTTGACAAAGGCGTACTGCCGAAACATGTAGGGTTGTTTTAAATATATATACTTTGAAGTAAACCTGACCTTTAATCGCCGACTTATTAAGTTTACCTTATATATATATATATATATAGATAAAGATAATTATTTCGTGACCTTTGTATATTATGGTAAATTCAATTCACCGTTTACCGTAAAACCGTCTACGTCGATTACATACTTTATATTTTTTGCCATACTTATTAACGCGACAGTATTCGTATTTTATAGTTTCCGACAACACTGTTATCTTGGTTATTTAATGAGTAGGACTATATATACATATATATTTAGTAGAAGGGGAGTAAAAGTGCTATCATCAAGGTTGCAATATGTATCGAAAATATTACATTGCAACAAATTTATCTATTAATCGTTTTCGAATTTTCATTTGTTTACTGTATGTTATACGTTTTAATTGGAAGTGTTTATAAATTTGTTAATAGTTTCAAAGGGTTATAATTGTTGTTAAATTTGAATAGTATGCATATAAATAAATACATCATTAGACTCTTAACCTTTAACACCATCCAACGCATATCACTGAAACATATATATATATATATATATATATATATATATATATATATATATATAATAACTTAGTGACCTTGGTATGATATGGTAAACCTAATCAGTAGGCGATTAGGTTTACTATATATATATATATATATATATATATATATATATATATATATATATATATTGTAATAAGACCGAATGCCGTGGAGTATAAACCCACGTTCGGTGTCAATAATGTAGTAACGCTGACTGTAATTAATAATAATGAATATAAAATTTCAATAAAATAACTGTATTGCTAGCTCAAATATGATAATAAAGAATAAATAAAAAAATGTAGAGAATCACTTAATCTCTAAGGGTCAAACAAAAGAAACGCGTTAATACATAAAATAAAACGAAATAGTCAAAAGATAATAACAAATATATTTAAGTTAAATTCAGTAGTTTTACTAACAAGATACAAAATATAATATCTAAGCACTAAATATCCTAAATAAAAGAAATTTATGTCATTAAATGTATGTAACCTTCTAAATTACAAGATGCAATGGGTTGCCTACTCAAATTCTAGTAATATTGTTTTAGAAATATGGTCGAATTAGAAAAACAAGTGTCAATATTTATTAAAAATATCGCAATAACTGATATAAAAAGCGAAGTGATATGTCCCTTGAAATAACGTGAGTAATCTATTATAAAATATAAAATTGCAGGAGATGTTATATCTTTTATGTAAATATAGGAAACAATTTTCACAAGAATACCTGTTGCTAATGACAAATATGGTAATTTCAAAACCAACGTATCCACTGGATGTTGAAAACTCAGTAGAATCCCAACAGGTACAGCGTAATAAGAATAAAGTTACTTGTCTCAAGCGCCTGGTTGATATCCTAATAGCAGATCCGCATACGTTCCCTATCCACGTAGAATACAACTAGGTTATGCGCAATTTTGGTATACTGAAGAGGTGTTCTTTAACAAAAATATCCAAAAATGGTTCCAGAAACTTCTTATTAAATGCTGCTTAAACGTAAACTGATTTTAGTAATGATGGAAACACAAAAGTAATGATAATTAGGTTTCCTAGTACTTCCACACTCGAAGAAAACCTTCTTGTAAGGTAATAATTTTATGTAAAATTAACAAAACCACTTCCTTGTGATAAAAATGTAGCCGTTAATAATTTATATGATTAATTTTGAAGAGGAATTCAAAAATTAGACTATTCTTTATAACTGCATGCAAAAATCTTCTTAATCAATAATATTGTTTTTTTGTCGTCCTGACTACCATATCAAAGTTGTAAAAGCATAAATCAAATTTTCTTAGAAAATTGTACAATGAATTCGAAAAATATATAAAAGACAATTTTGACAAATTGAAAAGAGATAATTTTAAAAAGTTTCTTCAATGTATCTCTTAAATAATTCAGTGTTGAAAATATCTCTAGCAACCTATTTGAATGCTAATAAAACCCATTCACGTGATTTCAATTACAAATTTTGAACATGATGCTTTCAAAAGTCATAATAAATAACAATGTTTACAGAAATTTGTACACAAATAAAATAATCATAATTAGTTTAAGAAATCTTAAATTCTCGCGAAAATAAGTTATGATTAATTAATTAATGAAAGAATTATAAAAATAGACAAAATAAAATATACAATATTAATCGATATCGTGATCTAAAATCCAATTATGATCTTCCATCAAAAGTACAAACTTTTAACTCTAAAGTAATATTTCTCAAATCATTATATTTCAGATATAACATTCTTGGGACAAATATCTTATAAGATGAAGAATTTATTAAGGAAGTAAGCTAAACCATATCAATATATATATATATATATATATATATATATATATATATATATATATATTATAGTCCTCCCCGAATAACCGCCCTCTTTCAAAATTGTAATGTAACTGATTATTCGCTTAATATTGATAGGGATAAAAATGTAAAATATTAATATTTAATATATTGTGAATGCATGAGACAATGTAATAATAACAAATATAATGTACAATGTTATATAAAAGGTGAGGTACAGTGTAACTGTAAATACTTATCTGTATAAAAATGTGCTTATTATTTTTATAGGTGGCTAGCTCTATATCTCTCATCTCTTTGGGTTCATATGCGAGTTCAGGTATTTTTACTCCCGGGCGCTTGCTTAAATAAATGACTCAAAATGAATCGAACAACACTTCAAGTAAAGAAATAAAACCAAAATATAAGGCTAAATAAATTAATTTTGTTGTTCCAACAAACTGGCAAAAATTCCAAAATTAAATCAGTTTTTCTTTTTTTTTTTCGTGACACACACAAAGTTACGTACGATAACAGTTGGTACTAATACATATACTTATGATGGTGAACAAAGAACATGTGGTTAAGAATATAGTTCTAATAAATTCGTTAAATATTAGGAAAGATAAACTAAGTGGTAATATCTTTTACAAGTGCAAATGAATTCAATGTTTTTAATAAAAAAAGGTTTACGATGTTTGAAGAACTAATAGTGAAAGGTGAGTATGAATAAGTAGAATATGCAAGGTATTTATGTGACTTTGATTATAAAAATGGCGTGTAAAAATTATTATTTAAAAAACCTTTTTATTCGGAAATTGATTTCTGGGATCTCTGCCGATAGGTCCTGGAATGTTTCTTGAATCAGGCAACCGTGTTCGAACAGGATCTGTTCCCTTTAGATGGCTTTTCTGGAGATATTCAAAGTCCGGCAGCAGCTGTTTTCGTGACGGCGTTCGCGGTCTCGGCTGGCGGCTCAATCTTCGGTAAACTGTTCGGGTATGTTATTTATATGGCCAGAATTTCCAAAAATTCTAACTTCGGATCTTGATGTTCTGGTCTCTTGCAACTTGGTCTACAGATCGACGACAGGTATGGTAACCGATTTACTAATTTTGAAACTTGTACACTGGTTATTACCGTAGAAAATAATTAATTTGTACGGAGCGAAAATAAACGTGACCGTTTGTTACAATGATGGTGGTAAAGACGCCGTTTTATTCATTTGCTTTTAGTATAATTACTTGCCGTTAATCGCCTTATTCGTACCCATATTTTATTGTTTATATACAGTAGTACCCCCATATCCGCGGGGGTTTGGTTCTGTGGTCTTCCGCGGATACTGAAAACCGCGGATAGTAGCGAACGCTTTATTTTGGAGTACAATATGAAATATGAAGCAAAGTTAAAACAATGAAACAAGAAAAAATAAGTTATATAATATTTATTTAAAATAAATAAACAATAAAAAAATAAATATTCTTGTGCTGTGGTACAAATAGAATTTAAGTTTAATAAATATATAAGTTCATACATATGTACATATAGTACATATTTACATACACAACAAGAAAATATACAACAAGAAAAACTTTATCATCGTGAGCTACATATTCATTCATCTACCTCCAAGTCCAAATTGGCAGTCGATTGTTTACTTAGATTCGAAGCAAACGATGTTGATGGCTGTGCATTATCGATAGTTTTGTCGACTTTTTCAAAGAACATTGTTATTGGTAGTTGTCGTGTTTGTCTTTTCATTTCAATAAACAAATCCTCCAAAGGTTTCAAGGCTTCTGTTATAGTGCGAGTAATTTTCATACTGCGTTCCATTATTGGATCATATTCTACTATCTGTTCTTTTAATGTTTGAGCAGTTCGAAATATCGCTGAAAATTTTTCAAGCGTCCATGCTGGCGATTCTTGTTGATCCTCATCCTCATCGTCACTCGCTTCTGGAGAAGATTTCACAAGGTCTTCCAATTCCTCGTTGGTGACTACTTGATCCTCTTCGTTTATGTAATCACTGAGTTCCTCTTGGATTATATCGTTAAATCCTTCTCCATCTATTTTCTGCGCTATGTTAAATATCGTTGTTAGATGTGAATTAATATCATGTGTGTCTTCAGAACTAAGAACGATGTCATTCCACAGATTTTTCCAACATGCTATTATCGTTTCTGACTTTAATTCCCCCATCGCTCCTATGATAAATAGAATTGCGTCAGCAATTGTAAATGACTTCCAGCATTCCATGAGCCCGATATCAGAGCATTCGTTAGCCATTGTATACAGCATTTCGAAAATCTGTCGAATATATATGGCTTTAAAGCATCTAATGACACCTTGATCATGGGGCTGAAGCAATGAGGTCGTGTTAGGTGGTAAAAAAAGCACTTCAACATTTTTATCTTCTGTGCCTAGTGACAGAGGATGCCCAGGAGCATTGTCTAGTATCAGCAGCACTTTAAATGGTAATTCTTCCTTTTCCAAATATCTTTTCACTTCCGCAATAAAGAATTGATGAAACCATTGTGTAAATAGAACAGCCGTAACCCACGCCTTTCGATTTGATTGCCAAAACGCAGGCAGGCAAGCTTTATCTTTGTATTTAAGAGCACGTGGATTCTGTGATCGGTAAACTAGTCCGAGTTTAATCATATGACCAGCTGCATTTGTACAAAATGTCAAGGTAAGTCTATCCTTAATTGCTTTAAAGCCCGGTGCACTCTTTGCAATCTTATGAATATAAGTCTGTTGAGGCATTTTCCACATAAGACCACTCTCATCGCAGTTAAAAACTTGCTTAGGATGATAATTCTTTTCTGCAATAATTTGTTTAAATTTTTCTGGAAACAGGGCAGCAGCTACATGATCAGCCGACGCAGATTCCCCTGTCATTTTTATATTTTTTAGATTAAACCGAGTTTTAAATCTATGCAGCCACCCCCTACTTGCTGTGAATGATTTTACTTCCTCTTCAGTATAATCTTGGGTCTGCATATCTTCATATAAAACCAACGCCTTTTGTTGTAGCACTTTGCCACCGATAGGAATATCTTTTCTTGTGATATCTTCCACCCATAAATTTAAGGCATTTTCTACCTTAAGTAACACTTTACTACGTATTGTGGTTGCAACTTTTGCAGTTTGGGGTGCACTAGAAAAACTAGCTCGAATCTTATCTTTGTTTTTTAACACTTCTCGTATCGAAGATTCGTTTTTATTGTATATTTTAGCAACAGTTGCAATAGATTTTTTTTCTATTTCAATCATATTAATGATTTTTATTTTTTCACTAATAGTGAGCATTTCACGTTTTCTTTTTGGTTTAGAAGCCATTTTAAAATGATTTTCAAATTTACTTGCTTTATTTAAAAACTATTGCAAGCACTGTCTTGTCCGACAATTCGAATAGTACTAAACTCATAGTTAACAGGAGCGTTTATATGTACAAGTAAAAGCGAGTGGCACCTTAAGCACGTTCCAACTTGTTTAACTTATCATAAGAGAGCGCCGAATTCAGGGGATGACTCATATATACGACGATATATCGACAAATGCTCCTATAACTTTTATATTTATTGATATAACGCGTTTTCTGCTCATCATAGGTAAATCACGGATGACTGAAACCGCGGATACGGAATCAGCGGATAACGGGGTACTACTGTAGTTAAAATTTAAATAATATTTAAATGTAAATTCGTTTAAAAAATGATATTATGAATTAACAAATACATTAGGTTAGGAAACATATTGCTATAGATTTTTCCTTGGACAAGAAAGGAAAAATGATTGAACAATATTGAACTCTGTATTGTAGTACATTTATAAAAATTATCTATTTCAATTGTATGTTTATTTATTTCAGACGGGGATCGTTATATATATATTTTATTTTATAAGTGAAAATTTTTATAATGTTTGAAATTATGATTAACCCTCGTATATTTAGGTTAATCAGAGGATTGAAGTTGCCGCTCTTCCGGATATTGTATTTATTAAAATGTGTTGTCTGTATATATTTTTGATTTTATAGATGGTAGGGATGTTCAGGCGGATGTTGAAATTTCATTTTGAGTTAGAGATATCTTGACGTTTGAAGTGATCGGTTTATTAAAGAATAAAATACTCAATTTTATTCTTTGTTTTATAAAATCGGGTTGAATATTGTTTATGCATTTATTGTGAGGTGCATGTAAATCTTAATTCGATTTTTGCGAGTGTTTTGATGTTTATAAAAATGTTTTTTTTTATGAATAAGATATCTCTCGTGCATTTTATAAATGGTGCATAGATCTATGTAAGTTTGATAAAATATTTTGTTTATATATTTGATATCACGATTATTTTCATTATTATAATTTCATGTATTTCTTGTAATAATTTATATTTGAAAGTAGTATATGGGTATTAGAGAAAGTTGTCATGTTTTTTGTAAGGGAAGTTTTTTCTTAAAATAATATTCGAGAACATTTTTGAATTCAAGGTTGGAGTTTTCTTTAGTGGGGATTGACCTTGTTGTGTCATTTTTGCGCATGACAAAAATTCAATTTTCGTGGGTTTCGAAAACTTAGTTGTTTTTGACATTTGTTTGAAGGGGTTAAAGTAGAGGTTAAACTTGACAAATTTCATTAGTATTTATTAGTTTTATGTTTGATCGAGTGTCACAAGGGGTTTTTCTCTGTGTGCGAGTCATTATTCACAAAGAGTGTTTCCCCATTGCTACTGTTTGATGATGCTTTAGCACCCTATACACTTTGTAGAGGGATTTTTTTGAATTTTTTTTTAAATAAACTAACAAATTAACAGATAAGATTTTTATTTGTGTTTATCATTTTATTTTCGGATTAAAACTTGGACCTGATCCGCGAGGAACGATTCATGAGATGGGAGTTCGTGGATTCTACTAGACTGAATAGCCGGCAATATAAGCTGTAGTGTGAATAAAAATTAATAAGCAATTTCAAAGCAAATTCCACTGCAGTTAGTTTGTTTACTATAACTCTGTCAACATGTGTTCCTATACAGGTTATTTTATCGTTAAATTTGGAGGCGGAGCTTAATTGCTTTAAATATATTTGAATATAAATACGTTATATATGTTCTTTTAAATCGCGTTAAATATGAATTTGAAATAGAAAATTGAGTATACACAATAGTATTAAAAATATAGAATAAAAAAATTTAATTATTTTAAAGCAAATTTTGTCGTCATAATAAAGTATTTATATTTTGAATTAATTATTCCCCTCTTTTGTATGAATATATATATAGTACATGTAAATATTATAATTAAATGGTCTTTTGTATCTCTTTCAGAGGAGGAGCTGTTCTTGAAACGTATCAATATATGTATATATACAGGGTGAGTCGTGAGGAATCGACCAAACTCAAGGAGTGTATTCTACTGGTGAATGTAATGTAAAAAAACTCAAATGTTGTTATCCGATTTTTATTTATTTTCGAGTTATATCGTAATTAAAAATGTAGATTTAGTATACCATGTTTATGTATGTATTCGTAAAAACAGTGAAACCCCGGTAGCAATTCATTATAGGGAAGTCTTCCTAGCTGAAGCGCTATCTGTTCGTGGTTTTCCGAACTAGCGGTAGTGACATTTAAAGCAGTCGAGAAATAGTGTAGAGTGGTTTGTATGCCTAATGCGTCTAATGTCACTACCTCTAGTTCATCGTTGATATAGTGAGGGCGCTGACATCATAAAAAATGTTCCCTATACCTTGGAGTAAATTATAACATTGTGTTCGGGTATTGTGACATTGACTTGACGTTTGTACGACTATAGTGTAACAAACTAAAATGCCACACACTTATCCTAATTTAGAATATGCTAATATGGTGTTTCTTTATGGATTTTGTGATGGGAATGCTACAGTTGCTGCTAATGAATATCGTCAACGGTTTCCACATCACGGAGGATGTCTGTGGATTATGAATGCTGCTGACAATATCAAACATCAACCTGACGCAATCAGGAACGCAACCAGCGCCCTTGGTAGACGATGTAAAAAATGTTTTGAAATGAATGGCGGTATTTTTGAAAATATATTATAAAGAACGATAATACCAATAAAATACAAAAACTTCAATGTATGAAATTTTGTTTATTTTTAATTACGCTATAACTCGAAAACAAATAAAAATCGGATAGCAACATTTGAGTTTTTTTACATTACTTTCACCTGTAGAATACACTCTTACAGTTTGGTCGATTCCTCACGACTCATACTGTATATATAGATAATTATTTCGTTACCTTTGTATGTCATGGTAAATTCTATTTGTTGGCGATTTAAGGTCTAGTTTTACTTCAAAATATAGGATTGTTTTAAATACATATATGCATTTTGAAGTAAAATCAGACCTTAAATCGCCAACAAATTGAATTTAGCATAACATACAAAGGTCACGAAATAATTATATATATATATATATATATATATATATATATATATATATATATATAAATAATTGAAAAGAAATGATCGACCGTGATATATTATCAAAAATTCTTTAAATTCGGGTAAGCGGTCAATTAAAAAACTCCTTTATTAAATTACCCTATATTTCGCAACACTTTGTCGCTTCTTCTGGGGTAACTACAAGATTAATGAGAAAAATAACAAAAAATAAATAAGATTATAAAACAGTACTAAAAATACTTACAAAATGTAGAGTTAAAAAATAATAAAATTGACGTACAAAATAAAAATGATTAGATATAAAAAATAAAGTAACTATAGAAACAAGCCCTAAGAACTTTTAAAAAACATATATATGAAAAGTTAAAACATGAAAAATAAAAAATATAATGCAATATAAATTAAAACAGTATATGGACCAAATAACAAAACGATTTAAGATCGTCAACTAACAGTCAAACCCAGTATATTAAAATAAATTATACTAAGACCATTAGTATCAGATCTATAATTTATGTTATTTGTCTCCCTGTTGATGTGGACCATTTCTAAAAAGGTTCTTTTTTTATGGTTATTTTCAACGTTTAAGATTTTAACGTCAACAAAATTGAAAGTATGGTCACGATCAAGTGCATGGTCCACCAATGCACAAGATGGCCCTACTGAGGACATTCCTGCAGACAGTGTGATTTACAAAAAAATCCCATACATTGGCGGTCTTACTCATACAATTGTATCACATTTTAAACAATTTAATAACATTAAAATTGCTAAATACAACACCCATACCTTGAAGAAGTTGTATAGTAAGATAAAAGACATAACACCTTTCTTTCTAAATAGTCACGTTGTCTACAGGATAGCATGTTCTGATTGTTGTGGCGTTTATATAGGTCAGACATCACAGTGGCTAAAACAGCGCATTACTCAACATAAAAATGATGTCCGTATTGGTAAGAGATCTTGTGCATTGGTGGACCATGCACTTGATCGTGACCATACTTTCAATTTTGTTGACGTTAAAATCTTAAACGTTGAAAATAACCATAAAAAAAGAACCTTTTTAGAAATGGTCCACATCAACAGGGAGACAAATAACATAAATTATAGATCTGATACTAATGGTCTTAGTATAATTTATTTTAATATACTGGGTTTGACTGTTAGTTGACGATCTTAAATCGTTTTGTTATTTGGTCCATATGTTGTTTTAATTTATATTGCATTATATTTTTTATTTTTCATGTTTTAACTTTTCATATATATGTTTTTTAAAAGTTCTTAGGGCTTGTTTCTTTAGTTACTTTATTTTTTATATCTAATCATTTTTATTTTGTACGTCAATTTTATTATTTTTTAACTCTTCATTTTGTAAGTATTTTTAGTACTGTTTTATACTCTTATTTATTTTTTGTTATTTTTCTCATTAATCTTGTAGTTACCCCAGAAGAAGCGACAAAGTGTTGCGAAATATATATATATGTTTTTTTTATATGTTTTTTAAAAGTTCTTAGGGCTTGTTTCTTTAGTTACTTTATTTTTTATATCTAATCATTTTTATTTTGTACGTCAATTTTATTATTTTTTAACTCTACATTTTGTAAGTATTTTTAGTACTGTTTTATACTCTTATTTATTTTTTGTTATTTTTCTCATTAATCTTGTAGTTACCCCAGAAGAAGCGACAAAGTGTTGCGAAATATAGGGTAATTTAATAAAGGAGTTTTTTAATTGACCGCTTACCCGAATTTAAAGAATTTTTGATATATATATATATATATATATATATATATATATATATATATATATATATATGGATCGACTTTAGAAAAAAATCTACTAAGCAGAAAATGCTGTACACTGTTTTTATAAATATATACTGAAATCAACAATTAATTTTGTGTTCCAATACTTTTCGAAAATATTATTTTATTTTCGAAAAGTTTATCTCGTCTTTATATCACAGACCATCTAATTACCAAAAAAATTGTAAACATCTTATTAATGTTTAAAACTCAATGATGATAAATATTGACCAAGCTGTATACTAAGAGTTTGCATCAAATTAACCACATCTTTCAAATATAATTGACAAATATCGTTATGTATTCTGAAATTAGTATAAATGTGCTAAATATTGTAAATGCAATGAATAAACATTTGTTGACATCTTAACATTTCAAACTATAAGAAGAGTAGATTAATAATATAATATAATAATAATCGTTATTAAGCATAATATGTATACATATGAAATCATTGCTGAGTATATTTTGAATGACAAATGTATCTACATTTGTCGTTCAAATAATACAACATATATACAGCCTGATTGAAATTAAGTGCGCACTATTGCTATCTCTGTTATTATTGATTCAGGAAAGTAGGTTAAATTAGCAAAGTATTAGTGTTTTTAACATTGATTAGCATGCAGTTCATGAAAAAAAAATGAATAACGCATTTTCGAGAAATTTTCAAATTTATAATTTTTTTAAATGGAACAGCCTGTATATTTTTTTAAATTGAATGATAATGTTCTTTGCAATATAAAAGTTTCAATACACTGTTGTCCTAAAACGAATAATAAAGTATTTACGGTGGAATTTAGTTGATGTCAAAGATACTGTTTCATTCTGTAAAATCAGTAGTAGGCTTCTTTCACTTTAAACAGAACAAATAGTATGCCCTTTGTAAATGTCAATAACGTACTGAATATAAATCTTTCGCACGTTTAGTTATTAAAATTTTTTTTTAAATTTTGTGTTGTGTTCATTAATTTATTTTTCTAAACATTTTGGTTTTACTTTCGTTGCTTAGTGACAATATTTCACTATGGTATTTCCTTTCAGCAGGACAGTGCTCCTGCACACAACTATCACCTAGTGCAAACCTACCTCGACACCATCTTTGCCGAAAAGTGGATTGGAACAAATGGTCCAATTCAATGGCCAGCACGCTCTCCTGACCTCTCACCTTTAGACTTTTTTCTTTGGGTATATTTAAAAAATGAGGTGTACAAAACGCGATACGACAACGTGCGCAAATTGCAAGACAAGGTCAGAGAACTTTTTCGCCAATTAGATAGAAGGACAATCTTAAGAGCCACCCAAAGTGTACTGAAGCGGACACGAAAATGTATTGAGCAGGAAGGTGACTATTTATAAATTATACATGTACTTTCTTCTCTTTAATTTAATTTTGTAAGCTGTAATATGTTAAAATAAACATTAAACACAAAATATGTATCTGTTTTGTCAAAAGTTAGCGGAGCAATGACAACATTTAGAAGGAAATAGAAACTGCTATAACTACTTTATTATTCGTTTTAGAACAATAGTGTAGACTTTTATATTACAAAGAAATTGGTATTCAGAATTTTAAAAAATATACAGGCTGTTCCATTTAAAAAAATTATAAATTTCAAAATTTCTCGAAAATGCGTTTTTCAATTTTTTTTCATGAACTGCGTGCTAATCAATGTTAAAAACACTAATACTTTGCTAATTTAACCTACTTTCTAGAACCAATAATAACAGAGATAGCAATGGTGCGCACTTAATTTGAATCAGCCTGTATAATCTTATATATATGTTGTTAATCAATGACATCGGGAATAATATATACTTTTAAAAATATTAGTTATTAACTGATTTTTTTATTTAACCACCATCAGATGCATAGTTGGTATGTATAGGAAAAAAAATTCCGTAACTTGCGTTTCTCTTATTGCCGTTTTATTCCCTCATTTATGTAGATGGTGCTACCGTTGGGCCGACTAACAACAGAAAACCCCGTCGAACTGCTTCGATCCATGTCGGGATAAGTCCCGCTAGTATCGACCGTCCGTTGAAGAGAAAGAGCCGATTCTCATCGGAAAACCAGCTAAGCTTATCCATCAAATTTTTATTTGTTTCTATTTTTAAATTACTATTCATTCAGATACCTAACTTTATTTTTATTTAATTTTATCGCAATTTTCATAACTCTGGCGTTTTTCGCTTCAGGAAGAAAAACCAGTTTGACCTTCGCTTTTTTTGTTTTTTGTTCCCTTTTGCAGAACGTTTTCTCAAACGTTCACGTTCAATTTTGATAAACTCTTAAAAGTTATTTCGAACAATTGACTATGTATTTCATATTTTTTCTTATTAATTACTAGTAACCTTCATCAACCTTTTTTTTAATTGAATTTTTTTTTTTACTTTTTTTTGCTAATTACTTAGTATAATATTTATTTCGTACGCAAATCCACATTTTGCGGAAGCTTATTTGTATATTTTTAAAAACCACAAAAAACGTTCTAGCTAAAGATCGTTCGATTTCAATATATTGTTCAAAATATAACAATTTTGTGAACTAAAAGAACGAATACGTATTGGTTTTTTTTAGGGTGTGTTAGGCCTTCAGCCGCGTTGTATTTTTTTTTAATCACGATAATTACTTTAATGTTATCTCCGAGATCTGGAGTCATATCTGACTAAATTTGTGCTCGGCCGTCAGCCGTATGTTTTCTTTGTGGTAACGAATTTGTCTTATTACCGTTAATTTTGTTAAACAGGGAATGATCATTAATTTTGTTATACAGGGATTGTTCATTAATTTTGTTATACAGGGATTGATCATTAGGTTTGTTATACCAAGATTATTCCTAAATTCCTATACAGTGATTACATTTAATTTTGTTATACAAGTACTAGTCTTATATTCCTATACAGGGATTGATCATCAATTTTTTTTTTATATATACAGGATTATTTCTATCTTTATATACCGGGGAATTAATTAATAAAAATATCTTGTTCTGTTAAAACGACTTTTTCGTTATTTTCCTCTTTTCCTCGTCTCTCGAACCTCGAGAGTAGAACGAGTCTCGGTCTTGGAACCGGCCCTCTGCCCACGCACCTTGCCTTTTTTTTACCTTTCATCAAGTTTCCGGGTTTGCGACGTCCAGCGGCAGAAATTCGGTGGCGTCCTGGCGACCTCTCGGTCTCCCCGCCCCCTGAGCTGAACAGCGTCAGAAGCCGGGTGGGCCGTTGGACGTTGGCAAGAACGGGCAGGGGCAGTTTCAGTCGACCGGGACTGGGTCTGCTCCGAGGAGCGTTGTTTTTTTTTTTTTTGTGTGATTCTTATATTTACTTTTTTTCTTCACTACGATTTATGATCGTAGCAATAGGTGATATTCAAATTCATATAAATATAAAACACTTTCCTGTTCTATAGAATGCACAATACACAATACACGACTGTAAATTGGAACTAAAATAAACAAAATATAATACAAATATGTAGTATTAAGTAATATAATAACTTATTATATTATTTAATAACATAATAACAGCACCGTTCGTGATAGTATATCTCTAGATATTAATAATGTTTCGCATGCGGGAACCAATTCGTTAGTCACGCCTCTGCTTTCGCTCCGAATTGGTCCACTCTAATTATGTGTGCCCGATGTCCGATCTGATCTTTCCGGCCGGTCACAGGCAGAGATATCTTGTCCTTTGAATGATATATTTGGAAATAAAAAACTTCATTTTTTATTTCTATATTTGATTTAACTTCGATATTTTGTTTTTGTGTGTATTGATGTGTATTTAAATATCATTTTCGTTTATTACGAGTTTTGGTAATCTCGTAGATTTATTAATATTTAAAATTTACTCGATATCTCTCGTATTTAGTTTTTTGTGTGTGAAAAAATGTTACGTTAACGTAAGTAGAAATTTCACATTAGTATTATATAAATTCGATTCATTGTAATTCGATTATAATTGTTCCAATTTGAAATTTTCATTTATTGTTATATTAGTTTTAAAATATAGATAGTTAAGAAAACTACCATATTTTTTGTATGAAGGAGTCTTTTGTCACGTTGTTCTAGTATATATATTTTTGAAAGTCAGGTTCTGGAGGGAGATTTTATACTTGTGTTAGTGCGCATGAGTAAAGTCATTTACGAGTTTTGACGTTTTGTCTATTTACGTTTGAATTTGGGGTTTATAATTTAGATTTTGAATTTGAGAGTTTTCTTAATGATCTATTAGTTATATTTTTGCTCGTGATTCACAGGAGGCTTTTCATTGTGTGCGTGTCGTTATCACACAATCTTTTTCCTCTAAGCTTTTGTTTAATAACGCATTAGCTCTCTTTACACTTTGTAAAGAGTAATTTTTTATTTTTTTTTATTTAATAAAATTGTAAATTACCAACTGTGAGTTTCTTTTACTGAATCTTTATTTTTCCACTTTCTCACTCGTGGGAGAGAGAGCTCTGGTTGAAGCAGTCTCAAGCAAGCAGAATCTCCATCTGAATTAGTTCGGACGTATATTGTGGATGAACAGTGGACTACCCCTACAAGTAAACCCACAGTTCATAGCAATATGTATGTATGTACATGGGCATACATTTTAAAATTACAAAACTTCTTTATTAAATAAAAAAATCCGTAATTTTTGACTGCACCTGTGAGCTTGCCATGCTTATTTGATCTATATAGCTCTCAACTTCAGCAAATTTCTCCAATATATTCTGTGGTGCTGCGTGATAGTAAAAATCGCCGGATATTGCTCATTTGTTTCACAGTATCGCCGACACATAAAACAGGTAATTCTGGTTCTGTATCTGGTTCATCCTCACTGTCATCCCATTCAGGAACAGCAGCAGAAACTTCTACATCTCGCACAGTGGCCTTGATATCTTCATCTGTTAAAAACTCTGCTGTTACAAGACAATCGTCCACAGTGATATAATCATTTATATTATCCATATTTATAACACTAGGAATATCAGAAAAATCATTTCGTTCTTTTCTTATCCATTCACTAAGAGGCAAGTCGTAATCTGAATCAATTTCAAACTCAGTGTCAGCAAAATGAAATCCTGCATGTTGAAAACATTTGGCTATTGTCTGTTGGGTTACCCTTTGCCAAGCTTTATGAATTAAATTTATGGCGTCTAACAAATTTATTATAAGAGCTGTTCCGTCGTCCATACTTTGCACCATTATAATTAAAAGCAGTTGGCGGTAGTAGCTTTTAAGTGCGTGTATCACACCCTGGTCCATAGGCTGCAGTTTTGAGCTTGTATTTGGAGGTAAAAATACAAGCTTAATCGATTTTAAATGTTTAACGTCTGGATGCGCGGGACAGTTACCAACTAGTAACAGAATGTTTCGTTTTTCCCTATTTAATTCCTTGTCCCATTCTCTCAATTCAGAAATAAAAAGATCGGATGTCATCCAAGCTTTCCTATTTGCTCTATAATTCACCGGTAGGCTTTTCACATTTTTAAAGCAGCGCGGATTTTTAGTTTTACCAATAACAAGCAGCTTTCTTTTTTCGGTACCTATTAAATTTGCGCACACCAATACCGTAATTCGTTCCTTGGACATTTTACCGCCTATACATTTTTCACCTTTAAATTTCAATGTTTTATCAGGGGGCAATCTATAAAACAGTCCCGTTTCATCCGCATTAAAAATATCATTGCTATGGAATTTTTTCTTTATTTGCGGCCATACAGTGTTTAACCAGTTTTTAACAACATCGATATTTACAGCCGCTGCTTCACCAACGATTTTTCCATTGCAAACATTGTGACGTTTCTTCCACCTCTGTACCCAACTTTCACTGCACAAAAACTCTTTAGTGTTGTTAAAATTTTTACCAAATTCCTCCGCCTTTTGTTTTAAAACGACAGTGCTAATTATAACATTATCTAGCCTTTTTTGTGCAAACCATTTTAACAAAGCTTGATCTACATCTTCGTGAACAGATTTCCTCATTTTCTTTGTACTGACGTTTCTATATTCGAATGCTCGAAGAATTTCTACCCCTTTTGTCCATATTGTTGCTACTGTAGATTTGCTCAACTTTTTCTCACGGCAAACAACACTTTGTTTTTTTCCAGTTTCTAGTACACGAATGATATCACACTTTGCTTGTAATGTAAGCGATTATCGTGTTTGTTTGTTTTTATTCATGTTAAAGCCGGTAAACTTAACGTTTAACAAAGTACCTATGTGTACACGTACTGACCGTAACAAGCATGCATCGATTACTGACAAACGAATAATGAATTTGTAACAAGCGTCATAGAAAACTCGGGGATTTTTACCTAAGTCTCAGCTTATGTCATGCTCGAAGTTCGTTACGAGCGAAGTAACAATCAATAGTGTGCGCTTATTTAGTTCTTTATATCGGAAAGTTCGTTAAATAAGGGTTCACTATAAACGGTCAATTTTACTATTACTCTTATGGGAATTCTGGCGGGACTTTTTCTTTGGTTGACTATATGAAGTAGATCGCTATAAGCGGTTACGGTATAACCGGGGTCTACTGTATATGCCACAGCGGATCTTATTGATCAATGATATTATGTCTTCTTCTATAAATTTACCTTTTCATTAAGACTGAGTAATCTTAAAAGCATTTTTTCTACATAACACTTAATCCTAAAATTTTCCTCCACTTGACGCCATTTAACCAGGTTTTTTTTACAAACTTACAAATATGTGGACTGAATTTACGATAAACAATTCGTATCTCCGCTATCTCCATTTGCATTATTACAGTAAATACAAGGGCTGTTCTCTTTCCGCTGGACCTCTCAAGCAGGCCATTATATTTTGGTATAAATTTTGTTTGGCATTTTAACCTAGTTATTTACAAGCTCAACGACTGTAACAGTTGAAAATATACTTGAGTATTTTAAACTACACACGCTTAAGGTAATTATTTGCACAAGAAATCATGGAATCGTACTAAAAACATTATCGAGATGCGATTTTCAACAACTTCAGACGTAGCTTAAGCCATACGAAATATTTTTAAGCAATCGGTCGGATAATTGGTGACAAGTTATGTTTCTTAGCTACTATAAAGCGGATGTACAATTAATTTCAACGTGGTCGACTTTCCTTAAATGAAACGTTTCGAATTCCTAAACAAAAATCGGTTGCTAGAATATTGGTCTTGTTCGAGACATGATTGAAGGAAACCGGCATCTCAGTGTAAGGAGTATTTAAGGAACCTAAAACTTGGTGCGAAGACCATTCACCCCATCTTCCACTGATATTTGCAGGTAAGTAAGCTTTGGTCGCGTTCTATCCCCCAAAATTTAATTCCAAGCTATACTTGAGTATTACTTGAATGAGCTACTAAAATAAGTCTCCCATAAAGTTGTTTTGAGAAAAAATCCGAAATTTAAAAAAAATAGTAGCACATTTTTTAAGTTTAATGAACGCGTCTTCACTGTAAAGTTAAAGGACTGTCGTACGGCTTCAGAATGGTACACTACAGTTGGTTTGCTTCAAGTTCTTCAAAATCTCGAAAATCGTTCAAGAGGAATAATCGAAGAGCGCCAAGATAACCCTCATTCTCCGTCTAGACCTGACACAAAATGATTTTTTCTGCTTCCACGTGTAAGCGAAAAGTTCAGAGGTTTACACTTTAGATCAATGACTGACTCGTTTAAAAATTAAATAAATGGCCTAACGCGAAAATGTTTTGAATAATAGTTTTCACATATGCAAAATGCATTGACAGTAAAGGGAAATACTTTTAAAAATGATGAATGTAGTATATTGTGTAACGACTGACGAAAGTAATATTTTTCGGCGAGAGAACTGTTGATCGCGAACTTAAAAAATGATTTCAACGAGTTAAACACTATAATTTTTCTACGACCTCGCCAATGGCATTATAACAAACCTAAAACAATATGTAAACAAATACTTTATTTTCAATTAAAAAGTACAAAACTACAGAATATATTTAAAGTAGTTATGATTTAAATATGACGAAAAATGTCTTTGTATAAAGATCGTAGAAGAAATATGTTTTGTCAAAAATTATATATTACTTAACTAGGCTCAAAAGAAGGAAAACAACCTTCATATAAGCATAAGATAAGTAACTCCAATATTTTCATTTTTTTTTAAATAAATGAAACATGTATATAACTTACTTGTTTTTTTTATTTATTATTTTTATTTTATTGTATCGATCATATAAAACATTACATAAGTCTAATAGAAATGTTCATGATTCAACTCCACTGTCACAAACACAAATCTCTCTACCTATTCAAACCGTTATTGCACGTGTTTTACACTGAAACTCGAACAGTAAGGGCGGCAACGACAATACGTAGGGAAAACGTGGTTGCTATAGCTACATTGATGCTGACATTACTAAAATTTTTAGAGTCACTCCGATATTCGAGAATACTACACAATTAATAAGGCAGCAACGACTAAGAAAATTACGAAAAATTAGGATGTCTATATTTAAAGTTCAGAGTGCTTCTAAGAAATTTGCTGACTTATTAGACTCTTGTTGTGAAAGAAATAAATATACGAAAATCGGCAACAAATAAGGGTGACTTTCAATTTACTATTTTTAAATTAGCCATTAAGTAGCCATACATCGACAAGTTTACAGTAATTTTCGTAGTGTATAATGTAAAAATTACTGCAAATTAACATATTGCCCTATAAATGAACATCTGTTTTGTAATAAAAACGCTTTTCGAAAGTCTGGATATTCTCGATATTCATTTAGATGATTCATGCGTGATTCGAGTTCAAAGACACAAGCGTACTCGTATAAACAAGAAATAATGTGCATATATAAGTGATTTCATTTTAAATCAAAAATTAAAGGAAATTACACAACGTAATTGATAATTTACTTTCCTCTTTTTTGGCGATAAAAACGATATTGTTTTATTTTTACATTTTTAATAAAAATACTGCTTTCTAAAATTTCCCAAGCTGTATCATATTAAGTTTAAATTTAACATTTTATGAACGACTACTTGTGTTTTGAAAAGTAAGCTTTTTCACTTTTTCACTCCAGCACTTCTTGAGTCTTCATAAGCTTTTGAATTATTCATTCAAAAAGTTCAAAAAGTTTGCCATTAAAGAAGCAATTTCAATTTCAAATAATTTTCCAAACAAAACGATTTTCTTAATGTTACAATTTAATTTTTTCTTTGCTATATTTTGTATATTCTTTCTAATTATATCAACATTTTCGCATTTAATCCGACTTTCAATTTATAATTTAAGGCGCCCTACGATTTCATCGAAATGAACTGTTTACGAATAAATAATTGTGATGTGCTCGATACGAAATATGAAGAATACTTAAGAAAGTATTTTAAAAAAATAATAAAATATTCCTGTGATTTTTCAAGTAATCCTGCAATTGTAAAACCAAATACTGTACTTAAATCTACACACTTTATAATCAACATTTAATTAAAGAACGATATTAGTTAAGTTTCCATTTTCAAATATTCAAGTTATAGATATATGTATATACATATATATGTATCATAAATAAAAGTATTTTTTTAATACATTATAATTAGTCACAGTAACGATAAATTTTACTAATAATTTACTATTATGACTTTTAAGTAAGTTATATGTAGCATATATATATATATATATATATATATATATATATATATATATATATAATTTATTATAATGAAATATAATTAAGTAAGTGAACCCAATTTTTAAACAGCATAGTTTGGAATTAGTGGATATATGAAACACAAAACTGATTCATTTATTGCTTCGAATTCGTTTTTCTGTTATTTTAAAAATAATTTAAATTAAAATCTACTATATTGTATAAATCTTAATCAATAAAATAATTTAAATTAAAATCTACTATATTGTATAAATCTTAATCAATATTCACTTGCAAAACATAACAACATAATTTTGAATGTTTCTAATTTACAATAGAAGTAATTTAAAACAGCAAGTGTATCGATTTTAAATACATCTTGACCTCTTACCTATTTTTGCTAAGCTTGCACAAAATATCCATAATCCAATAATAAACGGCGTCTTTACTCGTTGAAAGGAAACTGAAGCTACTTGATATCTAATAGGTTTAGTGATTTCAGGATCATTCGATTTAATAGTTGAAGATTCGCTAACCAATTGTTGTGCCGGTTCACGATGTTTAATAGTTGAAGATTCGCTAACCAATTGTTGTGCCGGTTCAAGATGTTTGACCGGGCCATATGCACCAAAATCAACCCCTTCATAAGGACCATTATCATCGGGTAAGGGAAGGTGATCTGGTTGCGGCTTTGTGTTACCGGTAAACGGTAAAGTAGTAGTCAGGCCGGCGAGCAGTATCACTAAAATTGTCACCCTGCATGCTCGCCGCGACAAATTAACACCGTGCTGCAGCGAATACATCACATATGGTTTAAGTTCACGTGTAGACTGCCATTGAGGCAGCCAGTTGCAGGCATCGTGCACATGCCGACACTGGGCGTCGCAATTACACCGCTGACGGCGTCGCGGCGCCATTTATGCGCTTGCGTGTACTTTCTGGCTCTGTCTAGGAGTAAATTAAAAGTCGCTCCACTCTGTCTACAAATACAAATACGTCAATAAATTGCAAAAACAAATATGTATAAAATATTTTGCTTCTTTAAAATTAATTACAAGTAACTTGTGCGTGTCTCATACATGCATATATGTTAATGTGCATACTCGTGGTACTCGGTGGTATGCAGATATATTTTTTTTAAATTTATGTGCATTGCTAATTTTTTTGCATTTTTTTTATCCAGCAAATGTCTCTAAAACTAGTGGTCTGATTTAAGTGTTTTTTAATTGAGACAATGTAATAATTTAATTAATAATTGCTATAACGACATGTATGCATTATTTATGTTGATTTATATATCAAGAATATTATTTTGTTGCTGTTTTTTCTGCATGACTCAAGAGTTAGTGCTTTGACAAACATGATCATCTTACTTTCAAGAGCTTTCTAAAATAATAACTTTTTGATATTGATTTCGTTTAAAATACAATATAAGGAGATAAGTTAAAGTGATCATAATGGCTAGTGGGATTGCTTAAATGCAATTAAACAACATATTACTTACTGCCCATTGTAGATTTGTTTTCTGTAGTATTTAATTGCATTTAAAACCAAACTGACTCATACTATATGTTTGAATTTTCAAATTACTTATGTTAATTATGTATTTTTATAAAAAGAAACCAATAAATTAGAGTGACTGTTTATTTCTGTTTTATTTATACTTATAACCATTTGTTTTCTTTAAATATATAAATGACAAATATCCGAAACGAGATTTTTAATACAACAATTGATGATTAAATAACATTTAAGTATCCTGTTCGCGGACCTCTTCCGCGGGGTTTGAGCTACCCATCAGGCGCGTCCCTAGATGGCGGATAAGGGGACGGTCAGGTCTCTCTTGGGGGACCTGATTAGTGGCAGTCGTAAGCGGGATGGATAGGTCTAAAAACCTTTTAATCCTTAGCGAAAGCTGTCACCGCGGACCAGCTCTCCCAAACTACGGTGTAAGGCAACGTGCCTAGAGCTGAATGGCCACTGGGGTATATGTGGTCTCAAACGTTCCCCTGGGGGCACTAGGCGGCACCCCCTTGTATTTACGCCTTGTGCCTGTAATGGAAGCTCTGCGGGCATTGACCTCATACTTCTTCCATACTCGTGGGAATTATATGAACCGAGAAACAAACCAAATTATTAAAAAGATGGAGTCTGAGTAGAATCCAAAACCTAAGGAGTCTATAGAGACTCCCTTGGCAATGGACTGATGAGATTCCAAAAAACAAAACTGAAAGGCAACGAACTGAAACTGAGAACGTTGCGAAAACTGAGGGTGCACCCAAGGAAAGAAAACATCTTTTCGGGGCACAGAGAAAGAAATTAAAGAAGATGAGGAAACAGGGGGTGGATACAAGTAAAATAAGGCTCCCCCTTTCCCAAAAAGAACCACAGGGAGAACCTAAGCCAACAGGGGCCGTTAAGCGAACCGTGTAGGCTAGGGGCACTCCTGAGGATAAAGTAACTAAGCGCACGAAGTTTGCTGCTTCGGGCGTTAGTTACAAAGCAGCTCTTAAAGGTATTAAGGCTGCAATAGTTCCTAAAGATTACCCGGTCAGCTTAGTGACTGAGAGAAATGTGGGAGCTATACAAGAGGCCCTGATGTTGGTCATAGATAGGGCGCAGAAGGCGCTGAGGTTTGAATCCTCCCGTCATATGGACGGCTACTATGGAGTCATCTGTGCAGATGAAGACCCGTTCAACACTACGAGAGATTACTTGGAAAAGGAAACGGTTTGGAAACTTGTGAAGAGCGAGGAGCTGCCAAAACAGCAACGAGTTTTTGCGTTTCTGCCAGAGACTAAAAAGAGGATCTGACAGTGGGCTTGAAAAGACTCGAGAGGCAAAATCCAGGGCTTAAAGTGGACCGATGGATTACCCTCAGTTCCAGGTCTTCCGAAAAGGCCTACATGTGGGCCTTCGGATTGACAAGGAATCTGAGGAAACGTTGGAAAAAATGATATATTTAAATATTAAAGAAGGGGCTCTGGATAGATCTCCTCTACACCCACTGCAATGGGCATGCCAGATGGGAAAATCAGGTGAGGGTGCCCTGCGTAGCCTGGTGAGAGGGCTCCAAAGGAGCCTACACTACAAGGAAATTGCACTTGCAGTCTTCTTAGACATAGAGGGAGCTTTCGATAACACCTCGATGTCTTCTATTATTCGATCTTTAAGAGATCGAAAAATAAAAAGCACCACATGCAACTGGGTTCATAACATGCTGCGTAGCAGAGTAGTTCATGCCCAAATGCAAAACAAAACGATCTCCATGAGGACAACAAAAGGGTGTTCTCAAGGAGGCGTATGGTCACCACTACTATGGAGTCTAGTAGAGGATAATCTCCTCAGGACATTAAATGACCAGGGAATATGGACGCAGGGGTTCGCCGATCACATTGTCATAGTGTACCAGGGGAAATTCCCAGGAACAGTGGCGAGCATCATGCGAAATGCTCTGCGAATTGTAGAAAGATGGTGCCTTGAGGAGGGATTAACTGTCAATCCTCAAAAAGCCAAGTTGGTAGCCTTTACCAACATGAGAAAACTAAATGATCTGGGCAGCGTAAAGCTGTTTGGACAAGGGTTAGAACTAATCAATGAAGTGAAGTATCTAGGCATAACACTTGATGCGAAACCGAATTGGAGCAGACACCTAGCCAAAGTGGCAGACAGGGCGGCATAGCTCTTCTGGAGATGCAGAAGAGTTGTTGGCAAGACCTTGAGACTAAAACCAAATGTGTTACACTGGTTGTACACAGCAGTAATAAGACCAACGATTACCTATGGGGCAGTTGTCTGGTGGAGGAGGACCGAGCGGACATCTTCGGTGGGGCTCCTCACGACTCTCCAGCGACAGGCCCTGTTGGGAATCACGGGAGCTATGAACAGCACGGGAACCGCTTCCATCGAGGCCATCGTGGGTCTCCCTCTGCTGGAACTATTTATAAGGGCGGAGGCAATGGCTGCGATACTGAGGCTGAAGGCCAATGACGTATGGTGTGACAGGAACTATATTGGAAGAGCCGATATTTCAAATGCCGGTGGACAGTATGGCACCTGAAATTATGTATACAGCTAAGCTGAACATACTTATACCGACCAGGGAACAGGCAAAAAGTCGCTCGATCGATTGTGGTGCCGGCACCTGGTACACTGATGGATCACAATCTAGTCAGGGGGCAGGTGCAGGCATATGCGGAATGTGCCCTAGAAGGAAGATATCGATATGTCTGGGGAAACATACTACGGTTTTCCAGGCCGAATTGTTAGCAGTCGCAGCCTGCGCCAATGAAATTCGGGAAGCCGGCTGCGCAAGCAAAAAAAAATAACATTATGACTGATAGTCAGGCGGCTATTAAAGCCATTATGAACCCATCTACCAGGTCTAAGCTGGTGAAATATTGTAAACAGGTTCTCAATAACCTGGCACAAGACAATACAGTGTCGCTGATATGGGTGCCAGGACTTGAGGGAATCAAAGGCAATGAGATAGCCGACAAACTGGCCAAAGAAGGTACTAATAGGAACTTCATAGGGCCAGAACCTGTTTGTGGAATCACTAAGGATTCCGCTAAAAGGGAGATCTGGTTATGGCTAGAAAAAGAACATAAAAATAAATGGAGGTTAACGGAAGGTCAACTCCATACCAAAACACTACTAAGGGGGCTGGACGGAAAGTTTTCAGCAAACCTAATTCGTAGTAGCAAAAGAGAAATTAAAATAATTACCGGGTTAATAACCGGACATTGTCCTTTAAGGAAGCATTTGTACACCATGGGCTTGGTTAGCGAGCCCTGGTGTAGGAGATGTGAAAAACAGGAGGAAACTAGCCTTCATGTAATATGCACGTGTGAGGAACTGAAGGAACTCTGACAGAAATATTTCGGGAGAAATCTATTTGATCCTTCGCGTGTACTCAAACTTCCCCTGAGGAGGATAGTGGCTTTTATCGAGGACACAAGACTAACAGAGTGAAATTGAGAGATCTATTGAGGATAGTACAAAGAGCAGTGTGCTCAAGTGCCTGGACGTGGTGGCGTCCAACCCAAAACAGAGAAGAAGAAGAAGTGCATACTCGTACATGTAGATATAGAAATAGAAATTTCTTAAATCAAGAGTTTGCAAACCGTTGGATTGGAAATAGGGGAGTTGTTGAATGGCCTGCGAGATCACCTGATTTAAGTCCGCTAGATTTTTTTTTATTGGGATATGTTAAAAATAATATTTATAAAGTAGATGCGCCACAAAACATTGAAGAATTACGAGACAGACTTCAGAATGCCTTCGATGCAGTTCCTAGAAGAACTATACAAAGGGCAGTACAAAATGCCAGAAGGCGTGCCCAATTGTGCATTACCGAATATGGCCAGATAATTGAACATTTACTGTAATTGTTTATTGTTTACTTTTCTATGTATTTTTATTAATGCTTTTGTTATCTTGTACTCGCCACTGTTGAATTTCGTTTCGAAGAATAAAAAATACTTATCATATCTCGTTTCTCTTCATACATATATATATATATATATATATATATATATATATATATATTGAGGCATTGCAAGAAGGGTTTCTTTTCTCTGAAAGAAACAAAGAATACTTGTAACCATAATATTTATATCTAATATGTACTTCAATACCAAGAAGGGGAAAGATTGATTCAAAATATAAATACGTTATTTTGACGACAAACTTGCTTTGAAATAATTAACTTATTTTTCTATTTTTTTTATAATGTTTACTTTCAATTTTTAATTCAAATTAATATTCAACGCATGTTTATTCAAACAAATGTAACGTATTTATTTTCAAATGTATTTGAACAATTAAGCCCCGCCCACAATTCTAACGGTGCAATAACCCGAAAATAAACCGATATTGCCAGAGTGTTTGTAAACACATAAACATATGTTATTCAACCAAAGTTATTTTATAAATCAAATTGTAATTTTTTTTACTGTTTTACTCTGTAAAAATGTCTAAAATAATAATATTCGAAAAGATAATACAAGTAAAGAAGGGGGCGATTTTGCGGAAAGTTATGCAATTAAAAACAAGTGAAAAAGTAAGCGTCGGTAATTAGTCGTCACAGTGAGAGGTCACGCTTTTTGTGCTCCGAATTAATTAAAACAAATTGGTGAAATTATTAAGTCCTGGAGAGTTTTGAGTCTACACAACGTTACTCACACCTACGATCTACCTGTAGACAAAGTTTACCATCTGCCGACCAATTAGTTCAAGAACTACGAATTTTTAAAGTTTCAATACGTTAATTACCCGCCACAAGTTTCACCGTGCAACGACCAGCATCTTGGTACGCTTGAAACCGGTCATCCGAGCAAGCCGCCGTCGGACTTGGAGATTCTAAAAAACTCAAGTCATCCCGAGGGACCATCGCAGAAATATTATCCAGTTTCCCGTTGTGAAAACCAGCAGAACACAGGAGCAGGAAGCAACGGAAGCTATATCCGAAGACTCAGGTTTTTGCTAACTTTAACAATATTTTACGCGCCATTTTTACTTGCTCATATACTTTTCTAGAATTTTCTTTGTTTATTCCATAACTAACTATTTACTTTGTTTTCACCGATATAATATCACTGTAATTTTTATTCCACTTATTTAAATATTAGAATCCACTGTTTGTAATTTTAAAACTTGATTCTATGTTACTTTTATAAACTCTTTTAATAAAACAACACCAAATTGCACTTGTCGTACACCATATTGTTAGACTATAAGAATACCAACCGTTGAGTGTATCTCCCGTATAGTTATTTGTGTGTCACGAAAATTGTTAATATAAATTCCAAACTTTGCTAGATAATTTTTTGATTAATAAAGTTAATTGTCAATATTTTACTTTGGTTCTCTTTGTAATATACTTGAGATATTGTTCCGATCCCAATTAAATAAACTACGTACATAAAGTCAAAGTGGAGAGAGGTGAACCTACCTTAACCCTGAAGAAATTAAAGAAGCTAGCCGACGACGAAAATAACCAAAAACAGATAAGTATTGAACGAGCCCGATTTAAATAAACTTTTTATTATACAACAATTCACAGTTATATAACATTAATTCTTTTATATACATACGTTTTTTATATATATTAACAATTCGTAAGATTACATTATATTAATCAATAATAAACACAATACAGATATATTAGATAACAATTCGCAACATTACAATATATATATATATATATATATATATATATATATATATATATATGTATATATACACACACATTATTGATAAAGAATATATAAATGAGCATTACAAACTTTAATTTAGCGGCCCTTTTCTAAATGTTAACATTTAAACCTTTTTCAATAATATTAATAACCCTGTTGATACGTTAGATAGTTACTTAAGTAATATGTAAAACCAAGACGTATTCACATTTATACAACAGAAGGAAAAGCTGTGTAACCTATCAACAGATTTATGTCATTGAAAAAGGCTTAAAAACTGGAACATTTATCAAATTTTTAACAAAGGACCCCTAGATTAGATCTTGTGATAATGACGTATTTGTTTTAACATTTTACATTAAACTTCGCCTGTGATGGGTTGTTGAATGGATTGAGTAGCTCAGCGACTGCCATTGTCTGTCCCAAGCCCGGATAAGGAAGAGGGTGAGACGATACACGTGCTCTCCATCTCTCGAAAAAACCTCACTTTGAAGAACTTACGGGGAGACATCAATGTACGTAAGGGTAGAAAAGAAAGCAGCCTAATTGTTGGTAGACATGAAAAATGACAACGAATTACGTTTGATAAAAATATGAATAGTTGTTGATGTCCTACGAAAAAATGTAAAACTAATCACCACAGGCGTAATGATGTACGGTGAACCAAAGTGTGAATTAGACCACTACTTGGTAGTAGCCAAAGTAGTAGCAAATTATAGCCACACCCACACAAACAAACAATCAGAAAATAATAAACAAAACGGAAACCTAGACGAGCGCAAATACAACCTCAAAAGTCTTAAGCAAAAATCCCTAAAATTTCTTTACAAATGAAGATTTGTAACAAAACTACAAAACGTACATGGGAAAGAAATGCCAAGCAACTATATGACCAAGTTAAAGCATATATAAAAGAAGCAACAGAAGAAGCTTTAGAGCAAAAACAGAGGCAGAGAAATCAGAATACTGAATGATGAACAAGTTAGGCTAAAGAGCTTCTTAAAAAGAAATAGACTGCTTACCTAAACTGGCTTCAGACGCACAAAGGAAAAGATGGGAAAGTATATGCACATTTAAATAGGGAAATGAAAGAGAAGTAGCAAGAAGCAGAAACTAAATGTGGGAAATGAGATGCGAAGAAATAGATAGATGTATGAGACTACATGAGTTTCGGAAGCATGAAAAACAGTAAAGCAGCTTAAAAAATATCAAAGACACAGAAACGACTTACATCTGATAAGCTGGGAAGAGTGGGAAAGGTATTACAAAACTTTGTCAACTTAAAACAGAATAGAATTTCTAATAGAAGATAAAAAAGGTGGAAATAGATACACTAGAAAAATTGAGAAAGCTATGAAAACTCAAAAAACTCAAAAAGCGGCAGGGCCTGGAAACACTCCAATTACTAATTAAATACGGACCAGATATATTAATTGAAATACTAACGAATCTTTAATAAATGCATTCTAGAGACCAATGATATTCCTGAAGAGAGGAAATTGGCATAAGGCAAAAAGGAACATAAAAGAATATATCAAAATTGTAGAGGTGTAAGCGTCGTTACCTCAATTAGAAGGTTGGACTGCAGAATAATAAAAACACGAATAGAAAACGACATAGAAGAAATGGAAGAACAGAGTAAATTCCGTGCTGGAAGAACACGTATCGATAATTTATTTATACTACAAAAGTTAATAGAGAAACGTAAAACAATAAATCTGTTTATTATTGATTTGGAGAAAGCTTATGAAGCGGTACCCTTCTTATTCTAAAACTATAGATATTCTCGTATTTGAAGAATCCAATGCTATGAGAACCATAAAAACCTTGAAAAATAAACATACTATCCTTTTTATATAATGTATAGAATTCACGGTTGGCTCTTGGTGAAACATAATGAATAATTTACTAAATAAAACACTTGGTATATTTGTTTCACAAAATGTATTTAAAATATCTCTGACATATGTTTCGACTTATAGTAGAAACAGTAAATTATTCTATTCTTTTTAATCTCTTTCTTTCAACGTAATTGCTGGAAAATATTTAAAAATAATTCCAGTATGTAAAATAGGAAACAGTAATCTAATTAATGATTATCGTCCCACAGCAAAAATTCCTTTAATATTATATATTTCTTTAATTCCGACAAATATTACCTAAAAACAAGCATGACTTTGGGAATTAGCCATCAACTCCAACGAATTTCCATGATTATAGAAGTCTATATCAGGGTGTTTAATCAGCGATTGGAATTTTCATTCTATTTGTAAACATTTACTGACTATGCTACAGACGTTGAGTATTATTGATCGTTGCGTTAATTCATGAACTTTAGAGGGTAATTCTAATAATTTGAGACCTCTAAGGAACTGAGTGAAATTCCGTTAACTGATACAAAGAAGAGATTTACGTTTTTCTGTTCCATCTTCAGTGGTGTATATTTTTCAATTTTGTTTGAATGTCTCCTATTAATGTTATTGTCTACTGGTACAGTTATGTCTAAAGCTGGGAATTATGTGCACACGGAAACTGTACTATGTGCGTATATATGTTTCCAAAAATCGATGAAAATATGCAAAACTTTTATTAAAATATGCAAAAATATGTAAAGTTTGAGTGATAGTTACATAACTAAATTATTGTCAAAATATTAAATAATGTCAATATAAATTAAGAGATACCACAAATATGTCCTATATCTTCGAAATTTTACAAAATACATGTATAATAATGTAGGATTTTATTTAAACAGTTACAAGATAGGTGTTATATTTAACTAAGGTAATAATTACAAGAATGTTTCGTATTAAGTTTCGTCTTCGGCTTTCGTCTTAACTTTCGGCTTAACTTTTGTCTTAACTCACTAACACTCTTTCGTCATATATCTCCACTACTTCACACACACACGTCCTTTCGTCATGCCGTCTTCGCTACTACTCTCTCTTCTCGCATCTAACCCTACATCTCGGCCGTCCTGCATTTCGTCCGACCCGGACGACACATCTTCATTTATCCAGGGCTTCATATATTCAGCGCAAGTGGTCGTGTGGATGGGACCATCGTGAAAACCACTCTTCGTTACCTCGTAAGTATCATTCATTTTAACTTTACCTACTTTGTAAGGTCCCAAATACTTTGGTTTTAATTTAAGAACTGGTCCAAATTGCGTTCGTTTTATCGCAACTGCGTCGTTCACCTTATATTTGGTAGGTTTCCTTCTTCTCAGATTGTAGTATTTTCTGTTTTCTTCTTGAATTTTTACAATCTGTTCTTTCGCTGTATTTCGTAATCCGTCTCGTTCTTCGTCGTATTTTTTGACTATTTCTTCTTCTATCAATTCCCTAATGTTGCTATTTCCTCCTCTCATTTTAGTACCAGTCATTAGCTCGAAAGGTGTAGTTCCTATACTTCGGTGGTAACTAGAATTTAGTACCTCTTGAACCTTCCCCACGTGACGATACCACTTGGTTGGATCGTCTATAGATAGTTTCGAAAGAATAGGAATAATCGTTGCATTCACTCTTTCTACTTGCCCATTTGCTCGTGGCAATCCTGTTGTTACGGTGAAATGCTTTATATCTTCGTCATTGCAATAAGTGTTAAATCCTTCTGCTGTGAAAGCTGTACCTCTATCGGAAATAATGCACGCCGGGTTTCCGAATATTTCCTTTTGCTGTTTCAACTTATTGATTACTTCACGTGCTGTTGTCGTCTTTGATGGATATAACCAAATAAATTTAGTGAAGGCGTCCACCACTACAAGGATGTACTTATAATTTTTGTTCGTCGATTCCAACGGTCCAAGATGATCAATATGGTATGTGTTCAAAGGTACGTCCCCTTTGTGAAGCGGGTGCAAATATCCTTCTTGCTTCCCTCTCTTTCGGTTTATTAGTAGACAAGGAACACAATTCGCAATACACTTTTCTATCTTCGTTTTTAATTTAGAGATAAAGTAATCTTCTTTCATTATTTGCTCTATCTTCTTTGCACTTAAGTGTCCTTTACCATGTGCTTCTTGTATCATTTCCATTTGCATTAACTTAGGCACCACTAAAAGTTCACGACCGTCAACGACTTTATACAAAATGTCATTTCTAAGAGCATAGTCTTCATAAGGTTTTTCTTTTAAAATCTCTTTTATTGGTTTCAGCAACACATCTGTTTCTTGTGCGTCTCGAATTCGTTTGATGATACCATCAGTACTGACAGTCATTACTGGATTTCTACTGAGTGAGTCCGCGTGTTTCATTCTTGTAGATGGACGATGTTCAATGTTATAGTCATATTCTTCCAATAACATAATCCATCGAGCTACCCTGGTGGTTAGGTCTTTCTTGTTTATGGTCTTTTGAAAGGCTGAGCAATCCGTAACAACTTTAAAATGAGTACCCAATAAATAAACACGAAATTTCTTCAGCGCTTCAATCACTGCTAGGACTTCCAATTCGTAGCTACTGTACCGTTTCTCTGCATCTGAAGTTTTCTTGCTCATATAGTAAATCGGATGGAAGCGATTGTCTTTGATCGATTTTTGAAATAAGATTGCTCCATATCCTTCCTGACATGCATCCGTATGTAATTCTAATTCTGCTCCTTGCTTGTATATCCAGAACTGGTTTGTTTGTTAGCATTCTTTTGAGTTCTTGAAAAGCGGCACGCTCATTTTCATGGAAACGAAACTGAGCCCCCTTCTTCAACATATCACTTAGAGGTTTGGCTATGATGGAGTAATATGGTATAAATTTTCTAAAGTATCCCGTTAACCCTAAGTAACTCTGCACTTGCTTGACTGTTTTTGGTTCAGGAAAACGTAACGGCTTGAGTTTTCTCATATGATGGAAATATTTTTCCTCCTTCTATCACATGACCAAGGAATTCAACTCGTCTCTTCAAAAACTGACATTTCTTGACGTTTATTTCCAGACCATATTCCTCAACTGTCTGAAAAACTAGTTTCAATCTGCGAATAGCTTCGAATTCGTTAGAGGCAGGAATAATTAAATCATCCATGTACGGCAAAGCGATATTTTTGTTAGATAAATCTCGAAAAATAACATTAATATATCGTTGAAAAACTGCTGGAGCGTTACAACATACCAAAAGGCATCTTACGAAATTGATACTGATTATTGTGTGTAACAAATGATGTATATTTTCTACTCTGTTCTTCTACGTTTACATGAAAAAATCCATTCTTCAAATCGATAGTACTAAAAATTTGGGCATCCTGCAGTTTGTCTAATTGGCCCTCAATTAATGGCAATGGATAACGATCCTTCACCATCATTCTGTTTATTTTACGGAAATCGATGCATATTCTGGGCGATCCGTTCTTTTTATGAGCCACTACCACTTGACTTGAGTAATGAGATGTACTTGGTTCTATTATTCCATCATTCAACCATTCCTCGACTTGTTGATCCACAATTGATCTTTCCATAAATGGCAATCGTCTCGGTCTATGTGCAATTGGTTCTTCGTTCTTGGTGATAATCTTCATTTCGACATTCGCACTTTTGGCCTTCTTGGGCTTATAAGAATAAACCATACTTTTTATTTCATCCTTCAATTCGTCGCTTATTTCCAATCCGATGTCTAATTCTTCTTCCTGGATTTCCATATTTGCGAACAATATATTTTTATGCTTTTTAATCACCTTGATGCCATCTTGATTAATTACCAAATCGGCCTGAGTTAATAGTTCATTTCCTAACACGCCTCCCATTGGCATAACACCATTGCCAATCACATGAAAAGTACAAAAATAACTACCCTCATCTATGTTAACCATACACTGGAAAAAACCTATGGTTTCTATACTTGACATACCAAATCCATTCAATGTTATACTTGATTTGTACAATACAGGTGATCCAATAGCTTCTAACATGTCTTCTCTGATGATGTTGACTTGACTTCCGGTATCGACTAACAAATCTACGGAAACACCATTGATTCCCACTGTCTTGAATAACCTACTGTCTGAATTCTCAATTATATGGACGTTCGCTGTAGATATACTTTGGTTTGATCTTCTATCATCTCTGCCCTTACACTCAAAACTTCGATGACCAAAATTGTTACACTTAAAACATTTTGTTCCAAGATTCTTTACAATCAACAGACTTATGGCCTATTATTCCACAATTGAAACATCGCAAGGCTTTCCCTGTTTTGGTTCATTTCTCGATCTCGTTTCCATCCTTGAAGGAATACTAGTTGTTGGCCCTCTTGTTGTTTTACTCCTAATGTCATTGTAGATTTTCAGTCTTCTTTTAAAATCGGCAATGTCTAAGGCACCGTATAAAACCATTTTATTTATGCTATCATCTTGAATTCCTTCGATAATATACTGCAACAAAGCGTCTGTTTCCATGGAACCACGACTTGCTAATTCCTTCATTACTAGAAAATATTCTTGTACACTCTCATTTCTTAACATTTTTCGTTGAGGCAATAGTTGATGGAGTTGAGCACTATTTAATTTTGACGAAAATTCTGTCAACAAAGCTTCTTTCAATGCTTTCCATGTCGTTATTTTAGACTCGCCTTGAATGAAAAGTCTGGCCAAGCCTTTTAGAGACTTTTTTGCGAAAATAAATGTGTGGAACTCACCCCATTTAAATAATATTGATAAATCTTCAATGTCTAATATCCATTTCTCTACCGGATATGTGCTGCCATCAAACGGACGAATAGAATCTTCTATGTATCGAAAATTTAAAGCGAAACCCATACCTACATTTGCTGATACGGTTCTGTCCAAATTTGATGCAATACCAGATGAGCATACGCTATTTTCTTTCTGGGGGTTGTTTTCTTTGTTCTTGTTTTCTTCATCGCCATTTCCTTCTTCATCTTCTTCTTCCGTTTCGTCATCTTGTCTGCCACTTTCTATTGTGCATTTTAAAGTATTTAAATCCATTAAACTTAAACAAATCGCCTTGGCTAATTTCTCCGCCGTAGTATTATAATCTACACGTATAATACAAGAAATTAAAGTTAATTCACTAACGGTAAAATTGTCTCTAATAAATTGCAGTTTGTCTTTATATTCGTCACTCCCGTTGTCGAAAGCGAAGCCCGAAAATTCACGCACTTTTTTCCGACTATGTCTATCACCCTCGTATTCAAAAATAAGTTTGTAAAATGTTTTTATAACTGGCATCGGAGCCGTGTTAATACTATCGGAAACGTATGGAATTTGTCCCAAATTCATTTTTATTAGTTTTGACTATTATTTACACGTGCACTTTTACTTATTTTATTTTTTAAAGTAAATAAAACGAATTCTTTCAAATCTGAACATAAACGGTTATCGTCTTCAAAGCGTTCTTACCGAGCAAGCAAAAATGATACTTATTCACTATACCTTAAATGCTGTCTATTTTGATCAAAAAAAGGCGGGCGAAATATGTTCTCGACGCACTCGAAAATAGTTCATATGTCACCTTAGCGTTAAAGTTATTGTCCCAATCGCGTATAAATCTATCACTTTACCACGATATTAAAATGTTTGTTATAGATTATAACTTACCGGTTTATCGAATATTTAACTTATTTAGTTTGTCTTACATTAATAAACCATTTGTCTAATAATACACTTAATTTTCTTTTCACAAAATACAATGTTTCACCTGCCACACGCTTAACACCTTATGCAATCACTGTTTATGGCTGATAATCGCGGTTGAGCCCCCATATTGTGTAGGATTTTATTTAAACAGTTACAAGATAGGTGTTATATTTAACTAAAGTAATAATATACAAGAATGTTTCGTCTTAAGTTTCGTCTTCGGCTTTTGTCTTAACTTTCGGCTTAACTTTTGTCTTAACTCACTAACACTCTTTCGTCATATATCTCCACTACTTCACACACACACGTCATTTCGTCATGCCGTCTTCGCTACTACTCTCTCTTCTCGCATCTAACCCTACAATAATAATAAGAATAAGTAAGCTACACAGTGTAACTCTTCGTATTTATAGTAAAGTAAACATTTACAATTAAATGCTTTTCTAAATTCTCAAGTAAAAATGATCCGCAATCCGTGAATAATAGCTTGTATACTGAAAAGCGTCGCTCAACGTTAAGGCGCTTACTTATATTTGCAGATAATTAATTGATGGACTCATTTAAATAGTTTCATCGTAGTTTCCTTGCAACACACTGGATATTCCAATAAGCTGATTAAAACCCTCACTTTTCTCTAGAAGTTGTGTTAATTTATTTTGAACCGCTCTCCTATGGTACCTCTCCCACTATAAATTTTATTGTTGAAACTTTAAATCAATACTATCGATTCACTGAGTTCAACACCTTGGCTTTCAAGTTTTCGTAGTGTTTCACTAATAAAACCATAATTTGCTTTGATAAAAGTTAACTCTTGACGCATTTGCGGTTTATTTAGTATATCTTTGCAATCTGCAATTGCTGTCGAGTCGTTTGAAAAACAGAGAATGAATTCTCTTATTTGTTCGAAGGTATCCGCATAAAATACAGCGGCATCAAGCCACGTGCCTCATCTTGTTATTATGGGTTGTGGTGGCAGTGCCAAACCAGGTAACTTATCTTTGTATGCTTGAACCCTCAACAGTGCTTTAATAAATACTTTTTATTTATGAATTAATATCTGGAAACCTGTAACGTATTTCTTCTGCTACTCTGATAACAGCATGGGCCAAATATGTTACGTGCATCAGATTCGGGTAAAAAATCTTCAAATTCTGTACTGACTTCACCATATATGTCGCAGGATCCGATAGCATCAATAATACCTGGAAAACCTCGTGAAACTATCGTTTATAAATCTTGTTATAGTTAAGATATTTCTTTTTCTCTAATTCTCCTGTACCAATTAAAAAGGATTGGCCGACGCAATTTTCATTTAAAATGCCAATCAATAAGTTGGCAATATAGCGTCCACAACTGTCTCTTGTCTTATCGACAACGAAATAAATATAATTTTCACCTATTGTTGAAACTGACAGTTTCGTATACTTCTCTAAAAAAAATTTAAACGTTGAATTATCCAACTTTGAAAGTGGAATGTTGCATTTAAGAAGGCGTTACACAAGTCATAATGGAAACTATTCTGTTCTATATTTTTACTTGTTGAAGTAAGTGATTGATTCAGAATAGTTGAGAATAGCTTGTGGTGCATTTTTAAATCTTGTGATATTTATTTTACGCAAATCAGTTCCTACCTGCTGCGTTAATTGAATTTTTTTGTCGCATCGAATCTACAATAATTAATTACATGTATTAAAATATGAAATTAAACGTAAACAAATATAAATTTACTATTTTACTGCAATACCTACAAAACTCTCTGTCATTATCTACACAAAATTCAGGATAATCTTTTATCCAGATCGATACATGTGAATATTATTTCAACATATCAAAAATAACATTACGTGTACATATACTTTCCAGAACTAACTAAGCACAACTGGCGATATGACTGACCTATAAGTCAACCTCATTGCTCGTAGATTCACTGGAACTTCCCCGACTTGATAAACACAAACTTGGGAATTCCCTCTGTACGAAATGCTCATGCATGTTAGCGTAATTTTGATACATTATGAATAAATGGTTTTATATATTTTTTACGATGCACTTTAGAAATAAATGATAAAATATGAACAAATATGCAATTTGATATGAAATATGCTCAAATATGAAATATGCTCAAAGCATTTTCATATAATCCCAGCTTTAGTTATGTCTATTAAGTATGTGATATGTTACACTTTTTCTTGAAATACGATGCCGGATCTATTTGCTGATATTTGTTTGTCTGTATGTATTGTGATATCCCAATAGAGTTTGGTTTTCAAGAACTGTTGTACGCGTATATTTATGGTAGGGTATTGATGTATTATTAAGGTTGTATATGTTTGTGTTATTGTTTGATGTAGTATTTTAACTGCATTATTATGTCTACTAGTATATTATGTTCCTGCCAGTGTTTCACATCCTGTAGTAATATTATGGCGTCGACTTATTTCTATTTTAATGTATCATGTATTCTGCAACCAAGCTTCTTATTTTTAACTATATAGGCTGAACTATGTAGTTCAGTGGTATTTGATAATCTATGAACACATTTACCCTAATAAAATTTTTATATAGTTCTTATTTATTATGTTTAGAGATTAATATACGTTTCTATTAAATACTTTGAATAAAAGTCAATATATAGTGAAATTTAAAAAGCTGCATCAATATCTTTCACTATTTTTCATTCATTATTCTTTTTCATCTTTCGAAACTTTTATTAAACATCCTGCAGTTCATTCACAAATAATAACGCGAAATATTAAAAAGTAGTAATCTTCACAGACTATAAGCACTGACAAATAAACGGTCGGTCTTATATATTAATACTTTTGTTTTTCCCGTTATTTCCTTGGGGTTGGGAATTTTTTTAAGTAACGCATAATATATTTATTATATATCAATTGACATTTATATACGAATTTCTGTGATATAATAGTATATTAAAAAACAAGTTTCATAAGGCACCATTTTGCCGCAGAAGATCAGTTTAAAAAACGAGCCGCGATAGCGGCGAGTTTTCTAAAGAGCGAGTGTGGCAAAAGGCCCTATGAAACGAGTTTTTTATACTATTTTTTCTATTTTGCATTTTTTACATTAACCCATTAGTGGACAAAGTTTTTTTTTATGGAAATTTTATTATTATGTTCAATATTCATGATGATATGACATTAAAATAGCATTTTTAATGTCATATCATCATGAATATGAAATAAGAATAAGCTGGTTTCTAAATCCATTTGAGAATTTGCAAAATGTAGGCCGTCCTATATAGGGGACGCCGTCCTCTCTGACATTAGTTTTTAATATAATTGGATCTCTATTATGTTGGGTCAATGTTAAATTATTATATGAAACTTGCAAGGTAAGTTAAATAACTTATACACTTACAAGAAAATTCTTACTGTTTATTAAGAAATTATCTAAGATTACAGCAAACATATTTTATTTCAAGTGAAAATCTTTGAAACATTGTTTCGGATGCAAGGCAATATTACATTTCTCGCATATAAACTGACTTTTCTTCCCACAATGTTTACATCTTCGGTCGGTATTATTGTATATAATCATGTGTCCAGTATTGTCAAACCTTACATCAGTGAGTGGATTGGAGACACGTCCCTGGTGTGGTTTTGAACCAAAAGATTTCAAGAGTGTCAACGCTATATATCGGCGAAATGCTAATAAAGACTGTGCATTATTTCCATCTGGCTTCAGCCGTTTCATCAAAAGCAATCCATTGACAACTGAAACGTCTAATAAGTACACTACTAACGGCCAATACCACTTCCTTTGCCGTATTCTAGTTCTATAAACAGCTACCAAATCATCCAACTTATCAACGCCGCCCATTTCTTTATTGTATCCAGCCACGATTTTTGGCTGTGGAAGATTTTTCCTACATTTGGAAACTCTATCCCAACGAGTAACATTTCCAATTGAATTGTCCTCAAAATTTGAAGCTATGGACACCACCTTCTTGTCCTTCCATTGCACTAAAAGTGTAGAGTGTTGATTAGCATAAAACTTGTAGCTGCCTCTACTTTCTTTGTTCCAACTTTTTTTACTTGGAACAGAACACTGTTCAAGTCTATTCTCGCTAATAGTTCCTGTAGCGCAATATTTTTGTGCAGATAGGTGAGCTAGCAATGGTAAACTCGTAAAATAATTGTCGAAATATATTTTGTAGCCTTGATTTTTAGGCACCTCAGTTTGCTGAAGTAAAGCCAAAACAATATCACCACCAATTCCAAAACGTTTTTCAAGACTGCTATTCTTTCCTGTGTATATATCGAAACCCACCATATACCCTTCATTAGTACATAAAGCCCAATTTTTAAATCCGAAACGTATAGGTTTCCTACGGATATATTGCTTAGCGTAATGTTTCCCGTAATAAGGAACCATACTTTCATCGATTGAAAGATGTTCCTGCAAACCTCCATGTTCTCTGAAATTTTTGGCAAGTTTATCAATGAGCGGCCTGATTTTGTATAACCGGTCTTCCTGCATGAGTGTAGCGTTGTCAATGAAGTGAATATGTTTCAATATTTTTTCGAATCTTTTCAATCGCATGCTATCTTGCATAATTTTCGGTACATCGTCTTCATTAGACCAATAAATTCTTCTGTTCGGATATTTTCCATATCCCGAAAATAATTCCCAAAAATACATGTAACTCATCTGTAGACAAGTCTAAACTGGTATTCTTTTGCAATGCATATTTGATAGATTGCTCTACTATAGTGCTTAACAGCTCCATGTCAAAGAAAAGCTTGAAATAGTCCAATGGAGTTTTGGCATTTCTGCTGTCAGTAGATGGCTGCTCCGGATCACACTCTCTGCGTGTTCCATCTGCTATTACTGTGGGATTCTTTGTCCATTTATATTTCTCATATGATTGTTCACCTTCATCGTCTGTTTGAAGAATGATATATTTTCAGTAATAAACTAGTTTGTATATTAGTTTGTCGTTACCTTTCATGCTCCTCCTCAGATCTGCTAAACTCATCAAATCTTCTGCTTCGTACTCGTCGTCATCGTCATCATGCACCAGTTCACAGGGCTCACTAAGAATCCCTCGAGGTAAGTGATTCACATTTCCTACATGGTCATCATCTGACTATCACTATCAACATCTGTCTCATTAGAATTGTCGGCAGGGAGAATAAATACATCAGGCGGGTTGATATCATCACCCTCTATAATGTCCATGAGTTGCGCGAGAGTCAACCTGTAAACGTGTAAGACATCAAGTTACAATGAGCGACGTCCCCTATAAGGGACATCACATGTTTTCAAGTGTTTTGGAAAACACATACATTCTAACACTGATTTACACAGCCAGGTCTATTTATTACAGTCATTTTTAAGTCATCAATATGAAACAATC
Organism: Melolontha melolontha; assembly: GCA_935421215.2. Lineage (NCBI taxonomy): Eukaryota > Metazoa > Arthropoda > Insecta > Coleoptera > Scarabaeidae > Melolontha > Melolontha melolontha. The sequence continues at coordinate 132,326,491 of OW285235.1, read as the reverse complement.
AGCACTAGTAGGCCAGTCTTATATAAAATAAGTAAATACTTACACGTTATTCCGTGTGTAGTAGAGTGCAGGATCCATTTTGAATTTGAAGACACACTGTCACCTTTCTAGCACAAACTGCAAATGAAGTTTGTAGACCTCGGTTGTGATAGTGCTACTACAGTGCGCAAGTCCGTATATACCCCCTCCCAATAAAATAAATACAACAAACAACGCCGTCCCTTTAAACGGACGCTGTCCACTAATGGGTTAATAAATTGGAATTATTTAATTTGGAAGTTCAGAGTTTTATTTTTATATAAAGCATGCAGTTAGTCACATTGATACTTGACATTTTCAAATTTAAATTTTGCTATCCGCGAAGTATATTATATTACCATATTATTTATTAATTTTCGTTAACATTACTTGATATTTTATTTAAAAATATAAACATGAGTGACCTAGAAACTAATATATCTTGTTCTCGTTTGTATACAATATACGTTGTTTGTGCAGAGTGCGTACATATATCATATCTGTCAAATGTACTTAAATTCTTAAAATCAAATGACAGCAATGATATTTATTTCTGTTTTCGAACAACACCAACATTGAAAAATGAAAAAAAGCGTATCGAAATGAAGCTCATTTCGATACTGTTTTGGGTTTCATAATGAGTTCAATTCGTATGCAAAATAAAACGTCTTGTTATAGCCGATAGACATCTTTATAGCCCGTAGGATATAATGAAATGTCAAACAACAATGTCATACAGTGACAGATCATTTTGATAAGAGGTATTATCTTAAATCGTCTCAAATAAGTTTTATTCGAGGTGGTATACTATTGACAAGCTTTAATTGTGCAATTGTGGGTTGAAAAAAACGAACGAAATTGAAAAATTTGCGAAGAAAGCAATGAACTATAACTTAAAGTTTAGTAAAAAACTTATAATGAATACCTTAAATGGTGCAACACGAGGAAGGATTCCATCGAAAATTTCTACTGTGAGAAAAGTCTTCTGGCTTATTTTTGGTATCTATCAAAATCAAGAAAACCTTCTTCGACGTGGTCTTACTATTCGATGCTTAAGGTGACTATCAAAGTCCAACACAACGTAGAGATAGGCAATTATTCAAGTTTATTTTGATTTAAAAAAAAGAGTCAGAAAACTTCAAGCCCAAAAAGTCCCCAAAAGTTTTGGCTAAGGAAGAGATAGAAACCTTCTATAAACCAAGCTCCACATGAAATATATTTAATCAATAAGATAAAAAAATATAATTTTACCTCAGTTTTAGTGTTTAACCAAGGTTTGTTAAAACAGCTGGTTTTGATATGCGGGCTAGCTGGAGTGTGCGAAAAACAAGAACTTGTTCAGTTAGAAGTTGATGACATTCAGGATTTACAGTCCTCATTGCTGATCACATTACGAGATACTAAAAGAAAAGGAATCGAATGTTTAGTGTGGTTGACAACCATAAAGCGCCAAGTTTTTTGGAAATTTGTAAAAATTACGCTGCTTTACGTCCGGTAAATATGGGGACTCGCCGTTTCTTCTTAGCTTATAGTAATGGAACATGTACGAAGCAAGTTGTCGGCACAAATAGTGCAATTTCGACAAAAATTACTGCTTATCTCAAATTACCAAATCCTGAATTATACACTGGTCACGCATTTCGTCGTACATCAGCGACGATATTGACAAACACTGGCGAAGGATTAATTGGTATAAAGCAGTTGGGAGGTTGGAAGTCAACGTCAGTTGCAGAGCAGTATATTAAAGATTCTGTTTCAAACAAAATTAGACTAGTTGAGAGAATACTAACCAGAAAAGAAAATTTACCAGCTACTAATAGTGAAAGTGAATCAACAGCCTAGCAACACCATCAATTGTATAGCAACAACTAAAAACAGTAATTTGATGTGTAATTAATTACAAGCAACCGGTTGGACCTTCGAATATTAATATGACAAATTGTTCTAATTGTATTTTGAATATAAATTTTCCAAAATAAATGTTCAATAAAGAGTACAATTTTTGACTTCCAATTAAATAAAACATTTTATTATATAAATAAGATTTTTGAATTAAAATTTTAGTCCGTGCATAAAGTTATATATGTACCACCGGGTAACTTGCTTTAGAGTCATAAAAGCCTCTTTACGCCCTTGATACATAAATAACTATAATTCGCTGCTATTATTCTTTTATTAATAGCTTTTTAGTTTCTATTCATATTTTTTAACTATGTTTGAAATTCTTCTCTGCATTCGCGAATATAACTGGCATCTGAATAAATGACAAGCTTGTGTGGTAATTGATATTGACTAATATCCTTTCCTAAAATGCCTTTAAAACTGCATTGTTTGCGCACAATAATATTAAATGACTTTATCTTATTTCTAATTTTGTTTTGAATAGCTTGGATATTCTATTACAAGTTCTTTGGTTATAAACACAATGGATGGCTTCCATAAGTCCCTTGTTTACTTCTTTGTTTTCAAGGCTATCTCAAACTTTTTCATGCTTTTTCATATCATTAAAGCATCCATATACTTCCTAATTTTTGGTAGTTTCGTCTCTACCACTTATTGGAGAGTGAATGTATGCTCTATTATGCTATGCAAGAGTCTAAATTCACTAAGTATGAGTAACCAAATAAGTTCGTCCGGTTTTTGTATACAGTAGAGTGCCCACTTTAGTATGAATCCTTCTTTTGTCGGATAAATACACATTTGGTGATAATTGTTTAATTTCTAGTTTTAAATAGTTGAAAATGGCAACGAAGAAAACTTTAATTTGAGCGTGTTTATTCTATGAGTACAAACTTTGTACCAAAGCTGCAGTGGCGGCGCGAAATATATGTGCCGCATTCGGAGAGGATGCCGTAAGTGATCGAACAGCACAGAAGTTGTTCGAGAAATTTTCTTCGGGAGATCTCAGCTCAACCGATGAAACACGTTCTGGGAGACCGAAGATCATTAACAACGAGGATATTCAACAGGTTCTGGCGGAAAATTCCAGGACAACGTGCCTAGAGCTTGCAAAAATGTTCAATTCGAGTGATTAAACTATTCGTTTGCATCTTCATCAGCTAAGAAAAACGTGGAAGTTAAGCGAATGGGTTCCACGTGAATTGTCAAATGGTAACAAATTAAGTCGTCTTAACATTTGTTTGGCAAACATTTCACGCAACGATAATGAACCATTTCTTGATCGGTTGTTAACCTGCGACGAAAAGTGGATATTGTACTCAAATTCTAAGCGTTGATATTATTGGTTGTCGCCTACTGATTTGGTACTACACACATCCAAGGCTTCTTGCACCCAAACAAGATTTTATTGTGTTCGATGGACAACAACCAGAATCGTCTATTATGAGTTTTTGAAAATGGGTCAAACCAACACTGCTAACTTGTATTGTGACCAGTTTTAACCACTCATTCAAAAACAGCCTTCTTTGATCAATCGAAAGAAAGTGATATTATTACAGGATAACGCCAGGCCGCATACTGCAAGAGTGACCAGGACAAAAATTTCTGAACTTGGCTGAGAAACAAATTTCACCACCATTTTTTGCCTTTAGACCACTGTATGAAGCATAGTCGAGCTGATGTAATAAATGCAGTCCGTTAATTTTTTGGTTGAAAATCCGTGTAGAGTTCTACAATAGCGGCATACAAAAATTGGTGCCACGTTGGCAAAAGGTAATTCAGTGTGATAGTAATTGCTTCGATAAATAATAGCGTATTCATATCTTAATAAATATTTATATTTTGCCATCAAAAACCACACGAACTCATATTTAGTTACATGATATATCTATTAGTTACTATTCTACTAATTTCCTTAATAAATTTTGTATTATTCTTTTATAAGCCTTTAGTATTGTGCAAAGTTGTGTAATAGTTTTATAATCATTACATTCTTTGGCGTGTCCTGACCTTTTTTTACAACATATTTTCATATCAAAATCTTAAATCTCGCTTTTTCCCATATATTTATACTTTCAGGTCCTAATTGGTTTAAATCCAGCACCTTCTCTTCTTAATTCTTGTTATCGCCCATCTAGTTTTGTCCCTCTTATATTGTATCCACTTGAGATTTACTCCTTCTGGCATGTCTACGGAGAATGACCAATTGCTGTGAATCATTCCATGGCAAGTTGAAAATTTATTATAGTTTACTGCATCCCAACATCATCGACCTCATAGACAGCTTGCGGAATGTCATCAATTAGCTTGCGAGTAGCATAACTACAACGCAACTCCGATTCTTTTACACGCCTCGGTGTAAGGTAGGGTACTTACTACCTGCAATTGCATCAAGTACGCTATCGAAAGAATTTTCACTCAAGTGAACCACTAATGCAGCATCTTGTAAGGAGGAAGAACTCCTAGGTCTTCCTAAACCAGGCAAACACATTTGTAAAAAGTCTATCCATACAAATTTAAATTACCTTTTAGTAACTTTTTTTTTAAATACTAGGAATTATCCAAATACAAATTTCACAAACCATGACAGTAATCGAGTGTTACAAAGAGTACCCTTTCTGTAGTAAATAAGTTACACAATCTAAATTTTATATTTGAACCCCTCTTTTTCCATTGGTGTAGAAATTTGAACTGTGCAATTATAAAAAAAAAACAGATTCTACGCCTATGGAACAATGTTACCCAAAATTTTGACATAGGGTTCTTGTCTCATCAAACTATGTCAGTGTACCGAATTTTAGCAAAATCGCATGAGCCGTTTCATATTTATAATATAAAAAAAACGAATTCAGAATTGTAACTTCAGAGCTGTGTTACGTCCTCGTAGCTACGTCCTCGTTTTGGTTGCAAATTTCTACTTTTATTTTATTCCGTTATGTTTATTTTGAACCGCACTGTAGTACTAGTGTTGTGCACACGCAATAATTACGTATTAGTTTTTCCTCGTGGTCTTCCCCTCCCCCTCGATTCTCAAGTGGCGATAACTTCTACAGAGAGGAGTCTGCTATCGCTATCGATAGAGATAGTCATTCGTCATTTGCTTTGTAACGACTTATTGTAGGTCCTGATTGTTTAAGCAGTATTCTGGGTATTTTTTGGCAGCCCTCTCGTTAGTGCGAGGTTTTATTTAGTCGTTACAATTTTTAATTCTACTACAATTACCCCACAGGGGATTTCTGGATGACGATTTAGCCGATTGACTCCTTCTCTCGATACATTTATTGCGTTGTAACCATCAAACCTGTGTTCTCGATAACAGGTTTTTTTTCCTCTACCGAAGCAAACGCCGTTCAACGCAGGAAACCGACAACGCGTACGAATATCCCGCTTGCAGGAAGAAAAACGGACACCAGCTAAGATTTTAAATATTATTTTATTAATTTGACCTAAATGTTTGCAATTAGTTTTCTTTGTTGAGCTTTTTTTTTGACTCAACTTTTCTTTGCTTAATTATTTAACTAGCCGGTACAAAAGGGAAGAAAATACGGATGCGTATTTTCTTCCCTTTTGTACCGGCTTAGCCGGTCAAGGGAAAGGTTGCCATTTTCGGCATAGTCTCTTTCGTCCGTCAGATTTCAATATATTATATGGTGCTATCTGATAGGACGAAATTTGCTATACCATATAGGCGATTTAAGCTTTTAAATTACTTCAGTAGCTTAACTGACGACGCTTAATAGTAATAGCAGAAACATATGTCTTAAGCAGAAGTAAAAAGCTGGAAAATACGAGGTGTGTTGTCCATGTTTACAGTTACAGATGTGTATTTTTTTTACATGTCTGTTTCATTTGTAACAAATGCGTAATACGTGCTTAACGTATTGATATACTTAAACCTTTTTTGTACGAGGTGCATTCAAGTTCTAAGGCCTAGGATTTTTTTTCTCCAGACTGGAAAGAGATAGAAGCATGTGCATTGTTTTAAAATGAGCGTGCGTTCGTTGTCAATACGTCACAGAGATGGTAGCACTGTACGGCAGATGGAATTGTAGCGGAACAGATGGAACTGTTTTAGATACTTAAATGGCTACGTTTTCCTTACTTGAACAGCGTGCAATCATTCGTTTTCTGAATTTGCGTGGTGTGACACCAACAGAAATTCATCGACAGTTGAAGGAGACATGTGGTGATGGAGTTATGGATGTGTCGAAAGTGCGTTCGTGGGTGCGACAGTTTAATGAAGGCAGAACATCGTGTGACAACAAACCGAAACAACCTCGGGCTCGCACAAGCCGGTCTGACGACATGATCGAGAAAGTGGAGAGACTTGTTTTGGGGATCGCCGAATGACGGTTGAACAGATCGCCTCCAGTGTTAGCATTTCCGTGGGTTCTGTGCACACAATCCTGCATAACGACCTGAAAATGCGAAAAGTGTCCTCCAGGTGGATGCCACGAATGCTGACGGACGACCACAAGGCTGCTCGTGTGGCATGTTGCCAAGGAATGTTGACGCGCAACCAAGGCATGAATGGGTCTTTCTTTTCGTCGATTGTGACAATGTATGAGACGTGGATGCCATTTTTCAATCCAGAAACAAATAGCCAGTCAGCTCAATGGAAGCACACAGATTCACCGCCACCAAAAAAAATTCGGGTAACCGCCAGTGCTGAAAAAATGATGTGTCCATGTTCTGGGACAGTGAGGGCGGAATCCTTACTCATTGTGTTCCAAAGGGCAGTACGGTGACAAGTGCATCCTACGAAAATGTTTTGAAGAACAAGTTCCTCCCTGCACTGCAACAAAAACGTCCGGGAAAGGCTGCGCGTGTGCTGTTTCACCAAGACAACGCACCCGCACATCGGGCTAACGGTACGCAACAGTTTCTTCGTGAAAACAACTTTGAAGTGATTTCTCATGCGCCCTACTCACCTGACCTGGCTCCTAGTGACTTTTCCAACAATGAAAGACACTGTCCGTGGCCGCACATTCACCAGCCGTGCTGCTATTGCTTCAGCGATTTTCCAGTAGTCGAAACAGACTCCTAAAGAAGCCTTCGCCGCGGTCATGGAATCATGGCATCGACGTTGTGAAAAATGTGTACGTCTGCAGGGAGATTACGTCGAGAAGTAACACCAGTTTCACAGTTTTCTGGTGAGTAGTTAGTTAGAAAAAAAATCGGAGGCCTTAGAACTTGAATGCACCTCCTATATCTAAAGAGTTGTTTTTTTTGCTGCGTTTTCTTTAATATAGAAATCGTGGATGTTATTTGTTAATATTAAACGTGGTTTCTATATTTAAAAATTTGTACAGTAATTTTAGTATAGCCTATTCCGTCATTTGAATTCTAAGCATTGATTAATAAGTTTCTTTTTATTTTAATTATATCTTACTGTCAACTTCAATTAATTATTCTCAGACCGTAACTTTGCGAAATTTGCACAAATTTATTACAAATAAATATTTGCCTGTAACATCACCTCTGTATATGTAACGGGTCTGTTCCCAAGATCAGACTTGCCATTCTTTTTTTTTATTTGGTTCTAAAATATCTGTGAACCGACGAAATACGTATTTTTCTGGGGTTGTGAACTTGTGTGCACAAACGGTCTGTTACATACTTAATTTGTTTAATTTTTTTTTGTACCCAGCAATATTTAATTCTTTTTTTTTATTGTTTTATTTTATTTGTGTCATAAAATAAAGACTAATTACATCTGGCTGAAATCCGCCTTTTTCTTTCTTTCTTTTCTTTACGTTTCGGACGGCCTGGTTGCATCCCCCGCTGCGCGTCTTGCCTACTTTTGTTGTTCAATATTTCCGAATTTTGCGACGTCTAGCCGTTCTAAATTCGGTGGCGTCCTTTACCACCTTATTTCGTGTACTGAAGTACCTTTGGGTCTCCCCACCCTTGGGCTGAGGCAGTCTCCAAGTCGGGTGGGCCGCTAGACGTTGGCAGGGGCGGGTAGGTGAGGCAATCCTCGTCGCCCGAAACATGAGTTCCTCTCTTATCTATGGTCTCGACATTCAGCTTCGTAGCAGCTGTATAGCAATCAAACTAAGCAACTTTGTACTAAGGTAAGTTGTCTTAAATCGGCCTATTTTGATGTAAGGAATATGTAGAAGGTTTTGTAAAGACCTTTTACCGACACTTGTATATACGTTCATTCGTTCATAGATGATAGCTTCCAACACTTTTGTAAAATTAGATAAAATTGCTATTAGCCTTTATTTTATAATTTCCGTAATATCCCAAAAGTAGGAGAAGTAGAGGGTCACAGAGATAAATTAAATATTTTGCATAGAAGGATTGCTAAAATTGAAGTACATCCCAAAGAATGAAACTGGAAATATGATCGTGTACAGATATAAAACAATTCTTTATTTTTCAAGTAATTGAACATTTAATTTTCGCCAATTTTAAGAATAAACAAGAAAGGAAACTTGGTGTGCACATCGGGAATAATAGAACTATTATACTTTGTTGGACAGGAATACGTTAAAGCAAAAGAACCAACAATCCACTGAAGGGTATCGAATTCAGTATTACCATCACTTAGAATTTACAAAATTCCAGAGCGATCCGAGATTAATCGTCAGTGTATGCCGAACATTTCCAGCATAATTTTGATACGCTAAAAAAATGTTCTTTAAAGGCCTCATCTAAGCGTTTAAATTGAACTGTAAAATAATTATTTCAAGTTAATTTCCATTTTCGATGGTAATAACATTTTAGTACGAAAAACTTAGTATTGAATGTAAACCACTCAGGAAAGTGTTAACTTGAGCCACGGGATATAGCAGGAACACACAAATCCACAACGGAGTAAATTTTGTCGTAAAACAAGTCAACGGCTGCATTAACATTGAACACGTCATCCAAGAAACGTCAATCAGCATCCTCCAGCACAATTGGATAGAACTACTACTCCTCTCAGCCATCTTCCCCTAGCAATGGAATCTATGCCACATCGCATAACAGTGTAGTATGTTAAAATAATTTATTTGTAGCAATAACATCATATAGCCATGTCTTAGCTAAGAAAACTGCATCAAAAAGGGAAAAATGTGAACCAGTTAATAATGTGTGTGTTTTACTTCTTAAACCGGATCGAAAACGGAAGAATGTGAACAGTTAATAATGTGTGTGTTTTACTTCTTAAACCGATCGATAGCCTAGTGGTAACACACTGGCTTATCATGTCGAACCTCCACGGATCGGATTCTGGGCTCGGCTGTCCGAAAAGGTTTTCGTCATTTTCCTTCTCGTTTAAGGCGAATGCTGACAACTAATCATCTTAAGTCCACCACGGGCACAGGTATAATGATTACTCTTGACTTGCCAATGCCCCTTGTAATGGGCGTTAAGCTGTTGGGGGATGCTAAGGCAGGAATTATTTATTATTAAACCTCAAACATTCTGGGAATATAAATATACCACCTGATGGACTTAGTTTAAATTCAAAATTCTAGGAATACCATTCTATATTTAATCGCAATGTTTTTGTGTCTTTTGAGCTTGCGTTCAATGAGTTTAGTTTTAAGTGATTTATACAGATGCATTTTGAATGGAATCCGGCCATACGTTATGAAAACCTTTGAAAATTTAGAATTTGCGTTTAAGAACTTAATTCAAGCAGTTTTTAAGCAGTTTTTACAAGACCAAAATAGACCGTAGTTGCTATTAACTTTTTTAGGTTCAGACCTGGACAGTTCAACACAAATAGCCTCAGATACCTTTTTGCAAATGCTGCATGGAAGCAAAACTTAACCTTTAATAGGCTTAGAACAGGGAAAACAAACGAAATTCGTAGTCGTAAATATTAAATAATGTACCGATCTCAATAGTCTACTACGTGATCATACCTTAGTTTTGAGAGGGTTTGCTTTACAGTGCCTCGATTGGCATCTCGAAACTATGTGACTTTTGCTTATCCGATGAATAGGAGTAATGTTTTAGTCCAATTTTTCATAATGACAAAAGATCGCTGTTAAAAACTTTGATGACACTTTCTTTTATTCTTTCTCAGAAGAAATTATGAACAACGACCGCGGAAGCTTACAAGCCGCAAAATTAGAATATTTTGTACCACATTAACTAAACATTAAACATAAAAATTCGATCTGAATTTAACGGGCAATAGTCAATATGATTCTTGAGCTTCTTTCATGAGCTTTTTAAAGTCAGATTTAAATAAAGACATTCAAAGATAAAAGATAGATATAACCTCAAATTTCTTATAATTGATTGTATTAGTATTTGCTTTATCTGGTATTAATAAGAATTTTAAATGACATTATTTAAGAGTTTTATGGAATGAAATTATAAATATTGCCCCAATTATAGTTTAGGATCCCATAAGGCAACGTGTTACGCTCTAAAAGTGATCCTTATACCTTTTGAGAATTTTTAATGAGTTAATTACATTATTTGCTAACTTCAAGTCATCATAGGCTATTCAAAATTCAATATTTTCGTTTAATATAATTTTATTTACTTTAATTACTAATTATCGATCATTATACGCCATTTCAAACTTTGATATTTTCATATAAATTTTGCATGTTCAAATATTTTGGATGTCTCTATATCCATTTTATTTTATTTCCCGGATAATTTTTATATACTTCGGCGCAGTTCGACATTTTGTAAATTTTATGCGAAGCCATGCTTCGTATATTTTTATTGATATTTCGATTATTGTTTCTCCTTAAACAATTCTAAAATTGTGGTAGTTTTTATTAGAATTTTGTAAATTTATTAGGATGCTATATTTGTTTGAATAACCTTTTTTTTAAACTTCATTTTGGGTTCTCATTTTTTTTGCTTAGAGCGACATCTTCGCGCCACTTAGTTTAACTTCCGATTATAGATCGCTTGACGGTTGGTACAATTTCAAATTGGCTAATTATCCTTTATTGCTGCGAATTAATTACCGGATTTTTGTTTGTTAGCTTCCTCAATCACTCTTTAATCTTGTCAGGGTTTTTGGATAATTATCTTCTTTTCTTTCAAATATTCCGTCCAGAATAGTTTTTGTTACTGTGACGTAGTTTTCCTCCCGAATAAATAGTCGTACATTCGTAGGAAGATCCTCTTTTCTTTACTGATCAAGCTCTGAAGTATTCAGTTGTTTGAAAACTCGTAGTCAATTTTTGAAATTTATATTGTGTTACTTTCTGCTTTTGCAGGATTTGGTCAAATTTGACTTTGTTTATTAAATTCACTGGTGTAGTGTCTTTATTCGAGGATTGTTCCTAGGTTCTGGTAGTTTTCATGACAACGTGTTGCTTCAGGTGAGTTTCTAGATAATGAGACGGCTGTAATTTTATAACGGCATTGGCCTCTGCTTTTTAATATTACTTTAGGATCTTCCATTTATTCTTTTCTTTTCTCATTTATTTAGGGCTGCTAGTGCAGGCTACTGAAAAGCAATTTTTTTTGTGTCGAATAAGGGGAAGTTGCGGCGATATTTTCTGCGAGATATATATCGATCTTGGTCAGCATCTGAACGATATTCTGAGTTCAGAGCAAAGATTACTGGGAGGTGGTCAGAGGGTAGCTGTCCCGTGACAAGTTCTCCTATGTTGACAATGTTTTTGGTTATAACTAGATCGATGGTGCTAGGGGTCATGCCATTTGTAGGGTAGTGTGTAGGATTAGGGGTATTATGTAAGGATATGTTGTTCATAGTAACATACCTATGCAAAATTCTACCATTGCTGTTCACCCGCTTACAATTCCAGGAATAATGATTGGCATTAAAATCTGCGGCAATTATGACCTTTCTGGAAATGTTAAATAACCTGTCTAGACTTGAAGTTTGAATTGTTTGTTTGGGACTGTTGTATAATGTTGTGATGGTGGTATTGTCAGCTGTTTGGATCGCTATTGCTTCTAGGTCTTGAATATCCCTGTGAAGTTCTATACGTTAACATGGCACACCTTTTCTTACAAACATGGCCACTCCTCCATGTCCATTGCGGCCGTCCTTCCTTTCGATACGGAATGCACGTACTCGTGGATGATCTTGGTCCGAAAGTTTAGTTTCATTGACCAGAGCCACATCTATGCTTTCGCTATGGATGAAATGTATAAATTTTCGCCCATTTTATTAATGAGTCCATTTGCATTCCACAGTACGATTTTAAGGTTCATTTTGTCTATTAAAATCGTCTAAGGCCATTACGTACTCTACTAAGATGTTGCAGGTTAACAGCTTAGAATGTAATTCTTTTAACTTACCAGCCAGCCAGCGGAGATTCACTACGTCATTGATTTTCTTTAGTGTGCTGGAGATATCTTCCATATAGTTTAGATCCTCGCCGTGGCTGGAGGTATTGCTGTGTGACTGTGACCTGGAAAACGATGTTGACGCGTTCTAATGTGGAAGGGTGTTCCGCCTTTGGTTGCTCAGATGTAGTAGAGTTCACTTGATTTGGAGATCTAATTATTCCCTTCGACGATGGAGACAAACGTGGAAACTCATCTTTCTTGCTTGTCCATGGGTTTTTGCTTGGTAGGGGTGCGGGTATAAAGCGTTTATTTGCAGCTGCAGCTACGGCTTCCTGCCTTTCTTTTTTATGTTGCTTCTCAGCAATAAGATCTTGATATTGTACGCACTCAGTGCTGCTGGCAGGGTGATCTTTACCGCAATTGCAGCACTTTGCAGGAGTCGTGGGAAGTTTTTCACACTCGAAGGATCGATGTTCGCCAGCGCATTTTACGCACCTGGTTATCTTCGTGAAGCAATTTAGTGTCGAATGGCCCCACTGCTGGCATTTCTTGCATTGGATTATTTCCTTTTTGGACACGTGCGGCTCATAGTAGACACGCATTTGTTGAAGATAACGAGCCTTTGTCTCTAAATCTTTTCTGGTCGTACCTTTAGACACTACAATCATACAAATTGGGTGTTTGGAATTTTTGAATTTGACTTTGTTATGAACTTTGATGTCTAGTTCCAATAATTCGTTTTTGACGTCACCTTCGACGTCGCTGTGAAGGCCTTTTATGACATACGCCTGTGTTTTTTCACCTCGCGGTGTGTAGGTGTAAAATGGCAATGTCTCTTTGTATAGCTCTATATATTTCTTATAGTGGGACAATTCGCGGAAATAAATCAGTGTATTGTCCCCCGTGAATTGTATGTAATAATTTTTGTTATCGCATCGATTTTGGATCGAAATTCTTGGTAATTTTTTGTAATGCGCGAAACAAAACATATTGGAGGTGGTTTCCCTTTCTCGTATTATTTTCAGAAGACTGAATTTCAGGTTCTTCTCTTGTTTTAGACGTCCTTGCTTGAATTTGTTCCGCCGCTTGGGATGATGGCTCTCCCATTTGTATGTCGTTTGTGGTGTCCGATAAGATACCATAGCGATTTGCAACCTCTACTGAAAAATAATCTAGAAGACCATTAGAGGTGTTCTTTTTATTTCCTTCCATGTTTGAAGCTTGTGTATTATTGCATTCACTTAATTTCGGTTCAGTGGATGCATCGAACCGTCGTTTAGTGTCCTCAAATTTGTTGATTTTAATTACTTTGATTTCTGATTGTTCTTAATTTTAGTAAATAGCAAACTGTCGGAGTCCGTATCATGGAATTTATTATACCCAGTCAAGCGTTTTACGCTAACCATTCACAGTTATTAATACACAAAGTACACTTACTATTATTTGCCGTAATACCGGGCTTGTTCTTACAATGTCCTCATTAATCAGGAATTTGTGATCGAGCAACAAATTCCTGGAATTATCGGTTAGTTTGTTACCCTGAACACCCTCACTACTACTCCGTCTAATGCTATAGACCGAGTGTGCGCCGCGCACTTTCTCTCTCGCACGCTCCCTACGAAAGAGACTCACGTAAAATTATTATATGTACACATGACTATATTTTTACAGAACGTAAACTACCCTGCACATCAACTCTAGTGAACGCTAGGAGACTCGTTACCCTGTAAAAAATAAATAAATACGTATTCCTTTTTTTTTCGGTTCATAAATTAACTTGAATACAATAATCCACTAACTAAATCTACCTTAATTAAGAAATTTTGTTTAATTAGTAAATTCTCTCAAAGTTACCCTCGTATGTTTTAAATATTTGCAACGCATAAAACAAAAAAATAGTTCAAATAAAAATACGTAAATAAAAATATTCTAACATTAAATTTCGTTAAACTCTTCGTGAAGCGATCGAGAAAATATTTAAAAAAAGAAGAGAAAGAAAAACTAGTCGAACGAAACAGGTTATTACTTAGGGAAACACCTGTGCGAATATTAAGGCTGATCAAAAGCTAATTAAGACTAATTGTACGGCAAAGGAACAAATAATAAAAAATAATATCGATTTGATAATTAACAGCTTATCTGTATGTGTCCGGCGACTTCTAATGCGGTTCCCCTAGATCAGAGGCTCCCAAACTTTTTTTTCTCATAGACCACTTTGAAAGTTTTGCTGGTTCCGGTTGACCCCCACCCCCTGCAGCTACATTTCTACCATATTCCCAAAACTCGACAAAAACTGTGAAGATTAGATCTAACTATGGAAATTTGCGTGATTATGCTGTGAGTGGATGTCAAAAAAGTAAAGTTAGCCAATCAAAAAAGTGTTTCCATCCAACTTTACTCCTTTGACATCTACTCACAGCACAAGAAACCAATCAATTCTCACATATTTTATTTAGAAAACTCCCCATTCAGAGTGGTAAAAATAAAAAGAAAAATAGTATATTTCCGTGTGTTGTATTTATTCAAATATGTAATTATTACACTATTAATTATTATTGTTATCATATTACATTGTAATATGATAACAGTCGTAATATAATTAAAATTAAATATTAATAACGTAATGTAAACTTCTACAATGGCAATCACAAAATAGTCATAATTTTAGTGGGAGGGATGTACTTGATGGATTGACAGCAAATTATCAATATTTGGCTTCAGTTTTGTTAGGAATAACCGCAAATCTCCCCGTTCTGTGATATTCAATCTGCTCCTTTTTTTTGTTAAAAGGTTTGTAACGACACTAAAACTTTTCTCGACAAGATATGACGAGGGAAACGCTATCAAAAACTTTCTCGCAATTCCCCACAGTCCAGGATATTTTTCGGGTATTTCTACCTGCAGCCCTCTGATACCCTCTTTTAAATTTCACCTTCAGTTCCTCATTAGTGCTAAGCTCGAGTAGCTCCTCTTCTAATATCACATTCTCTACTTAAGTTTCATCAAGTGGATTTATGATCCATGGTGGTATTTCCATCGTCAGAATATCTTCAAATCTGATTTTAAAGTCATCATGCAGGGTAATTAAATGTTGAACGTATGTGTGAATATCCTCATCAAGGCATTCTACCTGTGACAAGTTTGAAAACTGGGAAAATTCGCGCCGACTAATATTTTGATTCATAAATTTCAATTTTCCAAGAAAAGCTGAAATTACACCCTTTGTTTTTATTAAATTGAGGCTGTCCCCTTGTAATTGTAAGTTAATGTCATTAAATTGTTTGAAAAAATCTGTCAATTACGCGATGTCTGCTTTCAAATTGATCAGGTTTTCTTTTAAATCTGGATCTTTACTTTCCAGAAACTCTAAAACTGATTCAAAAAGTGAGAAAAATCTTGTTAAACATGCACCTTTCGACAACCAGCGTACTTCAGTATGTAAGAGCAATCGTTGGAAGTCTTCATCATTTTCATCGCACAATTGTGCAAATAAACGCATATTCAGGCATTACTTCTTATTTTGATAACTGCATTAATCACAAATTGAAGCGATTGGTGCAATTTAGCACTCAAATTTTTCGCTACTAGGTGTTGTCGGTGGATGACACAGTGAACTGCAGTTACCTCTGGTATAATTCTTTTAAGATGGCTTATAAACCCACGACATCGCCCGGCCATGGCAGGAGCTCCATCTGTTGCCACCGAAATAACGTTTGTGAAAGGAATCGATTTTTCCTTAAAAAACATCACTCAGGACATTAAATATTGATTCACCTTTAGTGTCCGTCTCCAAAGTTTTCGCGAATAGTAGCTCTTCATGAATTTCTTCGTCCATAACAAATCGAACATATGCCAATAATAATGCTTCATTACCAGGTAAAGTTGACTCGTCCAGTTGAATAGAAGAATGAGTTGTTTGCAGATAATTACACAAGAAACTTTGAATATCAGAGCTCATTTCGTCAATACGTCTTTGTGCAGTGTTGTTACTCAAAGGAATTCTTTTGAGTATGTCAAATGGAGATTTGTGCAGAACAGTTTTTAAAACCTCTTCAACAGCGGGTAAAATTAACTGTTCTCCAATGGTGTGCGATTTTCCAGATTTCGCTATAAGTAATGAGATATTGTAAGATGCCCGCAAGCCATCATCGTTACTTTCCGACGTTGAAGCGAACATACTGTGCACGGTGGGTCTCTTTTCATATTTTTCCTTCAATGTTTGAAAATATTTCAAATCTTTACCTATTTTATCAGGATGACACCTTCTTAGATGATCTTCGAGCTACGATGGTTTCATAGAGTCATTGCTCAAAACTTTGTTGCATGAAAGGCATATGGGCAATCGCTTGTCTGCGTTTGATGGAAGAAAACCAAATTTTAAATAATCAACACTGTACTGTCGACATTTCTTCTTAGATTCAGCCATGTTTCGTATCAGTTACCCACCTGTAAATAAAAAAAAACTTTGTTGTAGTAATCTTAAGGCGGTCTTACTTAACAGGATATGGCTATTTTAACAGGATTAATTGATTATTGCAATGAAATAAACAAAGTACCGGCGGCAAACTGATTCTAATTATTAAAAGCAATAAATCGCTAAGATCAATAATTGAGTTTTATGAAAACGGCTGAACCGATTTTAATGTAATGTAAAACATTTTTTCATTAATTATATTTTGATATATTTCTGTAAATTCGATAGAAAATACTTGTAAATAATATTTAGATATCAAAACTTCGCGATTTTAATTATTTATTTATTACTTTGATGCACGTTACGAGTATGTAGTATATAAAGACACGTACAATTTATGAAAATATATTTAATTATTAGTGAACCACCACACAGTCGGGTAATAAAAAAATTACTAATAAAGTAGGGACAAGAAGTTCAACCTTTCTCGGCTTTTTGTTCTTTTATGGAAGTATCTAATAATGGCTCTGTTCAGTATTTAATTTTTAATATGTACCTACTACACGCAAGCATTACAAATATACTTATTACAACATAAATATATCTCCTATCGCAGGTGGGTTGGAAGAGATTTCTTTTAGGAATAAGCCTCACCTTTTGTACCTACGTATTTTTTTTGTTATTTGTCCATTTTTTGTTTACTTACGTGTACAATAAATTGTAAAATAAATAGATAAATAATAAATAAAATAAAAGTATGTATAACAAATAGGCAGGTAAGTACTTACTTTTCCGACAGTGGCGAACACTAACATCGATTCACTTTACTTTACTTTTCTTTTCGAAATTCGGGAAACAAATGAGTAACGTTTATCCGTGGCATTCGTATTTATATTGGTGAAGAATCAAACAAGTTCATGCAAGATTGCAAGCACACACACCACAAGTAGTACTTCGTCCCTTTGCACGTCTGAACAAGCATTGCGGACAGCGGCAGCGGCAGCGCTTTGCAAGTCTCGACACGTTGTACTGAATATGGAATATGCAAGTTTTTACAAGTAACATTCGCTGAGCTTCTTAAAGTATTATCTGCCTACATTGATAGGTGAACTCAAGCCAACATTTTAGTTCTTCACTATCGAAACCAAATAAATTTTCGTGGACCCCCGCTTACGAATTGTGAACCCCCATTTTTTGTAACGCCAACGTAGACCCCGTCGAGTCTTCCGTGGACCCCTGGGGGTCCACCTGGACCACTTTGGGAATCAATGCCCTAGATGAAGCGTCACAAACGGGACAGAACGAGGTGGTATTGTTCGCCCGTAGATCGAACCACCGAAACGAAACTTTCGATGGAATTGCTAGATAGCATTAGTTGGTTGTCAACGTGTTCTCTCAAAAAATCACTTAAACCCTCTTAGAGAGATATCGCTCAGCGATAATGGTATTGTTTATGAATTATATCCAGTATGGGGCCGTAATTCTTAATAAAATTTCACTTAAGCCATATTCATAGACAATAGCGATTAAGGACTCGTGACAACTGCCCAGGAGAGGCAATAATTTTCGTCTGCGTACGGGGAGAGAGTATAGTACTTCCAAAAAACAAGAACCGGGGTACGAGAAAAAAGAAATACTTGAAAGGAACCAAATATATGATACAAATAAATGACGATCGATACATATACAGGTAGATTCGCTGGAAATGGAGCAAAATATAATAAAGAGAATGCTAATTTGCAACAAAATAAACGTTACGATGCGTTGAGCGTTACGGACACGTAACAATATATATAAGATAATTATTAGAAACACATGTCATCTATAAAATACCATGTCGCGATTGCGATAGTTACTACATAGGTCAAACTAAACAATATTTATACAAAAGAATACGAGCACAAAAATACTCTAAAAGAGACATAACTGCTTTATCTACACACAAACTACAACGCGATCACCATTTCGATTTTGAAAATACACAGATAATTGATAAAGAACGACACACAATGAAAAAGGAAATTAAAGAAATTATTAGTATTAAAGAGGAAAAAATTCAATTAACAACAGAAGTGAAGTGAAAATTTAAGCAGTATATACTATAACTTAGTTATACTAACGATCTGCAATTTACCATCATGTTGCTGTTATATAATTATATATCTTAAGTTATTTAAATATCTATACATTTGCTTATCATGCTGACAGTTCCGTGTTTAGATTCCTGTCTGGTTGTCCGAGTAGGTTTTCGTGGTTTTCCTTCTCGTTTAAGGCGAATGCCGACAGCTTTACATCTTAAGACGCTCCACGGGCGCACACATAATAATAACTCATGTCTTGCATTTCCTTGTTTTTTGTTGTCTATCTATTTTAGAATACTAAGGCATGATTTATTATTATTCAATTGGAATGTATCTTTGAATAATTTTATCCATAGCAACTCAAATGTATGATATTAATATACTGTCATTTATATTTTATATTCCTTGATAAAGGCATCATTTGCCGAAACATGTAGAGTTGTTTTAAATATATATATTTTAAAGTAAAACCAGACCTTAAATCGCCAACAAATTGAATTTACCATGTATATATATATGGAAGGGTTTTTTGGGGGGAATCCAGCAAAATTAAACTCTATTAATTAAGTCAGTTCTAATATTTCCCACCGAATTCTAGTGCTTCCTCAGGGGATCACTTTAAGAGTAGATGGACATAAATTTATTAATTATTAACAAATGAAATTTATACTTACAAATGTGACCTTGTTTTTTTTTTCTGGAGAAATTACTCATATGTTTGTAATATTGTAAATTAATAAAACTAATGTCAACGGACGTTTTGAAATTACATTTTAAAATTAATTTTATCCGTCAACATGAATAGTTTATTAACAACAACAAATAAGAAACTTCAACGGAAAGCTACACATTTGAATAACAGGTTAGGACATAGTGTGTTAAATTTGGAAATTTCAATCACGTTGTCAGATTTGGATCTTCATAATAAACAATTACAATACCTTAAAGATACCGCCAAAAGCTCTTTACCAAACATTTAGTAAATGATTTTGAAAATACATTAAATAAAAAAAATGATAGACATTTAAACAGATTAAATTAAAAAATATTAATAAATTTGAAAACTTAGTAAATAATATATAAACCTCAAAATTTTATAAAAATAATACAGGCTGGTTTGCGGATAGGACGGGGGGAGAGTTTCTTCTGATATTACAGATTTCCTTTCATCAGGACCGAAATTCGGCATCCCTGTCACTACTAACGACATTCGGGTCGGTGGGGTTCTGGCTGAGTGTGAAGTCATACTTAACGGTACATGTGGCGAGAATAAAGATATACGTAGAGCTAAGATCACTAATATTTAAACTAACTTTATGACATCCTCAATAAATAAATATGCATTTTGGGAGGAGATCAGCAACAAATGTCGATCTTTTCTTAAAAACATCCCGGACATCCTGATCCTTAGAGCTGACAAAGGTTCAGTAATAGTAGCTGTTCATAAAACAGAATATATAAATAAAACGGAGGAGCTATTATCAGACACCTCCACTTACAAAATCATGAACTTGGACCCCACGTCTGGAGTACAACAAAGATTGAACAAACTACTACGCAATCTAAAGAACAACGTGATATCTTTGTTCACAAATATACCAACTAGTTTGGTCTTACATGTACTAAGAAACAGATGGAGTGAAATATCGGAGGTGACGGATTTAACTTTTTTACATTATTGAACTTCATCTTTAATAATAGTTATTTTACTTTTAATAATAAATCATACACTCAGATATCCGGTTTAGCCATGGGTTCACCGCTCAGCCCGATCCTTGCTAACTTAGTAATGGATTTTTGCTTAAATAACATACTTAAAGTACTACCATTTGAATTTGCATTCATACATAAATATGTGGATGACTTGATTTGCGCACTACCTACTCTAGCAATAGATGACATTTTGGAAATATTTAACTCATTCCACCCTAACATTCAATTCACTATCGAACGCGAAAATGAAGGAGGTGTGCCTTTCCTAGACACGAAGGTAATCAGAAACAACAACCACTTAATGATTGATTGGTATAGAAAACCCAGTAATTCAGATAGAATGTTAAATTACCACTCTAATCACTCTAATAGCCAGAAAATAAATCTCATATTGGGTAGGATTTTCTCAAATAACGGTTATCCACGTAGTTTGATTAACAAACTAATTTTCACCACACCTTCTTCCTACAATCAAATTCCAAACAATACCATTGCTGAACAACCGAAAACATTCAAATATTACAGACTTCCATACATTGTTGGTGTATCAGAACGGCTCTCTCGTGTGCTCTCCATAGAGGAAATTAGATTAAGTTTTTACAATTACAACCCAGTGCGAAACCTTTTTAGTAAAACCAAAGACTTGACGCCTTTGCCCTTCCGATCTAACGTTGTGTATTGCATTCCTTGCAATGAATGCAGTCAGGTGTACATAGGCCATACCTCCACTTGGCTAAAAACTAGACTCGCCACGCACAAGAGTGACATTTGGACTGGTAAGAGCAGATGCGCCTTGTCTTCACATATGATTAACAATGATCACACACCTAATTTTAATAATGTTAAAGTCCTTCAGACTATAAACAACTTAAAGTGTAGAGAGTTTTTGGAAATGGTCGAGATCAATAACAACGCTAATTCGATGAATTTCAGATCTGATACGAACAACCTAAGTGCAAATTATGCTTACTTGCTAACAATAAACATAAACTCTAAACAACAAACCACACAAAATAACTTATCTGTTACCGTTTAACACATTGGTCCACCTCAATTTTTTGCTCATTTATTAATTATATAACACGTTTTTGTCTTTTTCTTTTCTAATGTAAAATTCTGTGAGACGACATATTCTGAGGAATAGCCACATTCACTTTCGCACACCAGTGTATAAAATTTGTGACCTTGATTATGAATAGTAACTTTTTCAAATTCTATGTTACACACCTGGAATCCAAAAAAAAACTTTACCGGATCTTTTACACTATTATCCTCTAACATTTTAAGTTTTAACTTTGTGACAAGAACATGTGTGTGTACGATTAATTCTTCTGTTCGTCAATATTGCTCATGTGGCTTTCCTTTTACATGTGCCTGTCCTGTGTTTTTTAAAATGTAATTTCAAAACAACTAAGTGTACGTCCGTTGACATTAGTTTTATTAATTTACAATATTACAAACATATGAGTAATTTCTCCAGAAAAAACAAGTTCACATTTCTAAGTATTAATTTCATTTGTTAATAATTAATAAATTTATGTCCATATACTTTTAAAGTGATCCCCTGAGGAAGCACTCGAATTCGGAGCGAAATATTGGGCTAAAAAATAAAGAACTGACTTAATTAATAGAGTTTAATTTTGCTGGATTCCCCCAAAAAAACCCTTCCATTACATGTTCTAACGGTAAAGACTCCTGGTCTATATATATATATATATATATATATATATATATATATATATATATTGAGGCATTGCAAGAAGGATGCTTTCTCTGAAAGAAACAAAGAATATATGTAACCATAATATTTATACCATAATGTTTATTTCTACTTTGTACGTTAATATTAAGAAGGGGAAAGATTGATTCAAAGAATAAATACGTTATTTTGACGACAAATTTACCTAGAAATTATTAACTTATTTTTCTAATTTTTTTATTATAATGTTTATATTCATTTTTCTTTCAAATACATATTTAACGCGTGTTTATTCAAACAAATGTAACGTATTTATTTTCAAATGCATTTGAACGAGTAAGCCCCGCCCACAATTTCAACGGTGCAATAACCCGAGAATAAACCTATATTGACGGAGTGTTTGTAAACACATAAAACATATGTTATTCAACCAAAATTATTTTATAAATCAAATTGTAATTTTTTAAACTGTTTTATACTGTAAAATTGTCTAATTTAATAATATTAACAAATTTAATGCAAGTAAAGAATGGGGCGATTTAGCGGAAAGTTATGCAATTAAAAACAAATGAAAAAGCAAGCGTCGGTAATTAGTCGTCACAGTGAGAGGTCACGTTTTTTTTGTGCTCCGTAATAATTAAAATAATTAAGCGAAATTATTAAGTGCAAGAGATTTTTAATATTACAAAACGTTACACCTACCTACCAACCACCTGTGGACAAAATTTAACAGCCGCCGACCAAATAGTCCGAGATTTACGAATTTTTAAAGTTTTTACCGCCATAAAAATCTCACCGTAGCTTGACCAACATCGTTGACGATCGAAATCGGTCATTCGCTCAAGACGCAGTCGGACTTGGAGATTTCAACAAATTTCAAGTGATCCCGAGGGACCGTAGCAGAAACATTCTCCCGTTTCCCGTTGTGAAGACGTCTCCAGAACACAGGCGCAAGAAGCAACGGAGGTTATATACGAAGATCCAGGTTTTTGCTAATTTTAACAAAATTTCCCGCGCCATTTTTTTCTTGCGCATGTACATTTCTAGAACTTTACTTTGTTTATTCCATAACTAACTATTTATATTACTTTCACCGATATTTTACCACTGTAATTTTTAGTCAACTTATTCAAATATTGGCATCTACTATTTGTATTTTTAAAACTTGATGCTATGTAATTTTTATAAACTATTTTGCTGAGACAACACATTATTGCACCTGTCTTACACCATATTATTATACTGTACGAATACCAACCGTCGAGTGTGTCTCACTTAATATTACTTGTGTGTCACGAAATTATTAATATAAATTTCTCAAACTTTGCAAAATCTTTTATCCCTAATAAAGTTAATTGTCAATATTTTACTTTGTTTTTTTGTAATATACTTGAGATATTGTTCCGTTCCTAACTTAATAAATTACGTAAATAAAGTAAAAGTGGAAGGAAGTGAACCTACCTTAGCCCTGAAGAGAAAAAGAAGCTAGCCGAAGATAATAAAACAGATAAGTATTGAATGAGCCCAATTTGAATTTTACATGACTTTTTTTTTATGACATTCATTCATTTTATTATACCGTACGTAGAAACAATTTTATTTATCAACATATTCGTAACATATCATTTAGAGCCCAACGTTTTGGGGCAGTTATAACAGTAATTAACATTTTATTCAATATATTAAAGCTCGTAATATAACAATATATATATATATATATTGTGATGAGACATACCCATGTACAGGAGAGCCCTAGAACAGAAATACTGTGTAAAGTTTAAATTTGTTAATATTAAGAGTTAGTAATAGTTAGAACTGCAATTTTCTCATGCCATATCAATAAAGTTAATACCGCGTTTTTAATTTATCAAATTTGTTTCTCATTTCTATTGAATTTCATGTTTTCATTCACCATAGTCATTTTCTTTTACTTTTTTTTATTCCACCGAAGATATTTAAATTAATTGATTGGACTTATATGTCACCAATTATGAACAGAACTGTACGTAATTTTGAATTAAATAAAGCGGGAAGTATCCCACATGTAAACAGGCATTTTAGCAAAGATTTCAACATTAAAAACACATTTATATTTATTGTAAAATTCATAGAATAATTTATGCGAAATGATAAAACGATTAGTATTTATAATTTATTTAAATTGATTTAATAAATTAACGAGATTAAATAGATATAAACTAACATTCTAAATAAGACGCCTAGAGTTTGAACAAAAAAAAACAAAAAAGAGTGAGCTTGATAATTATAAAATGGTAGAACGCGTCGTATTTTTATAAAAAGTTTTTGAAGAAATTAAGTGTTAAAAAAATCAAAATTAAAAAGAAAAACCTCACCAAAAAGATTTCCAACAAGCTCCTGATCCACCAAGTATAATTTTTACAAGTATTTCCGCATCCTTAACAAGCTAAGCGCAGAAAACGAAAACATCAATTTCGAAAGGACGCCAAGCCAAATTTAGAAATTTTTACAAGCTTTTCATCGATACCTGAGCCCGTAATCCTGCATTTCAAGCCTCCACTATCCATCTACGATTCAGAAATCACCACCGACGTAAATTTGAGTATATATTTATTAATCTCTAAAAACATAAAATTGTTATTATTAACTAGTCAAACTAATCGTTCATATTTCAATTAAATTCATCAAAATATTACCTAATTATTCATATACAGTATAACAGAAAATTACAGTTCTTTTTAATTTGAATTTAGTTATATAGAAGATAATTACATTAGTCACAACAATTTTGTTATTGAATTTAACCCTACTTAATACCTACATCAAACCACGTGACTCTTCATATTTTTATGTTATGCAAATTGTTATATAACTTACCTTAATTCATTGAGTAGCAGATTAAACTTGTGATATTTAACATTCACCTTCTTGTTTTATTCTTGTTATTACATCCAGAATTTTACACTTGAATTAACTTGTTTAAAGAAAAACGTTATTTTCTCCAAATACTGAACTCGCACCCATATAAAACTTATTATCTTGACGAATGAGCTAGTCGGCATATTAATTAAGGCACCCACATTGTATTTTAAGATAAGTTTAGCACTTTAAAAAGAGGCCTACCAAAGCTAAGTATAATTTGTTTATATTATCATCTTTACATGCTATAAAATATCACCTGCGTCAGCTGTGTAATAAAACTATACGCCCTCTATTGAACACATTTATAACCTCTTGCTTGAATTTTGAATTAATTCATTTATTTTGAAGAAATTAATTATTATTTTAACTGTTTTATATACACAGCTCATATATAAACCCTGTTACCCACATATTAATTGGTCAGCCCAACTTGGGGCAATTAAAAATACAATTATTAGACATAATTCACAATATTTTAATTATTTGGTTTTGTATTTATCTATAATGTCAATTCAGCTTTTCAACATATTGTTGTTAATCTCCATATACAAACCCTGTTAGCCCTACATTAATTGGCACCACAACGTGAGGGCCGTAATTAGACGTGTTTGGTAGAAAATAACCTTATAATAACTTGTGAAAAATCAAATTGGAAAGAACTGTATTTAGAATAATTTATTGTTAAGATTTATAAAGTTGATTGTTTGTGAACCTGTATTTTTGTTCGTGGACTTTTATGTACTAGGGTCTACATATATGCTTAGGAGCAGGGAGTTGTAAGTTTATGTTAATAAGAGTAATTGCTCTTGTAATTAACATTCAAATTATAAAAATAAAAATAATCAAAATAAATACAATTTCGTAACCTCACAATGTATTTATACGAGATTAATATAAATATAATAACAATACTTAATACTAAAGATTTACAATTACACTAACATTTAAATATTTACAACATAATGGACAAACGCACTAGGAGCAAGTCAAGGGAAAACCTTGCAGATAGAGGGGAAGAAGCAGAGCAAGGTGACACTATCATAGCTCACGTACAACCAGAAGTTCCTAAAGAAGAGACGAGCATGAATTTCAATACGTTAACCGCATTAATCATGAATTTTCAACAAACCATAACAGAGAACAACGAAAAACAAGAAGCTAAGTTTAATCAATTTATAGCAGAAAACAATGAAAAATTAGATGCTAACAATAAGAAATTAGAATCAGTGGAAACTAGTAACAAAGCAAATAACGAAAAACTAGATGCTAACAACGAAAAATTAAACCAAAAATTAGACGCCAACAATATTAAATTAGATCAACTTAGACAGGACAAAGAAAAAATTAAAGAAGACATAAAAGGTTTGAAAGATAGCCAAACGAAGATGGAAGAAAGAATCCATAAAACTCTAGAAGAAAGCGAGATAAAATGCTTGTTAAAAATGGACGAAGCCCTAAATATTCACAACCTACAATGGGCCAAACAATTGGAAAATACTTCGCACGAAATCTACGAAATCACAAATAATAAAATTATAACCGCAAACACAGAAACAAAAACAGAATTGACAAAGTCCTGCAACGAAGCACACTCTAAATTAAACAATAAATCAAATGACTTTAATTTAAGTAATGAAATAACTTCGCTAAACTTAAAACAACATTTAACAGACAGTTTTAACACCCAGATGGGGGAACACAGGACATATTACGAACAAGAGATTAACCAGGTTAAAGATAATCTTGATACCATCTAAACTAACCAAGATAAAAACAAAAAGACCTACGAATTCGAGTTAAGAATTATAGAGAAAAAGTTCAAAAGTTATGCTGCGTCTGTCAGTTATGTAAACACAGGAGGACCAACTATTAAGATAGAGAATCTTACGCATTTCGATGGGGACATAACTGATGTGCGCTCCATGCTATACTTGAATGGTATCCTGCGATACTTACCAGATATTCCGGATAACAAACAGAAAATGGACATAATAAGAGTAACATTAAAAGATAGCGCTCAAGAGTGGTTTTTACGAATTGAGGACCATTGTGAAGATATTGAACAATTCGTAACTCTCTTCAAAAGAAATTTCTGGGATGAAGCTCAACAAAACCGAGCTAAAATAAGACTATTAACGGGGAAGTATCGAATAGGATCTGTTACTAGAGAAATATACACCTCAAAAATTTATAATCTCTGCAAACACATCGCAGATATGGACGAATCAGTGATAGCAAGACAGCTACTTAATCATTTTATCTATTCAGATACACAAGCGATTATATGTCAGCGAGTTAGTGACATTGATTCACTAATAGACATATTACGAAGATTGGACGACTTCGCTGAAAGTAATCGGGGACCTTTCCCTCCATCGCAACGAAACGCAATAATCAGCATAACACACCTAATATCCACCCTTACAATAACAATCCTTATCCAACCCAAAATCAACCATCTAGACAGCACCAATCTCAAAACAACCGTCCGCATTATTCACAACAGACAGTCTCCAATAATAACAACAGAACGAATTATAATTATCCTCCGGCGAACAATACAAATAATAATCATACGAATTACAACAACAACTCAAGCCCTCCCACAAATTATAATAATCATCAAAATTACGGTAACCACCCTTCAAATCATTTTACCAATTATAATAATAGACCCAATATTTCGAATAGTCCATCCCCAAGAAATAACTACAATAATAATACGCGTTCATATGATTCTAACCGCCAGAATAACTATAATCATTACAATAACCAGCCTGCTAGAAGAGGTATGAATAACTATCGTAATAGAAGTAGAGGACGTGTAAACAACTACAGCAGGAGACCTTCGTCGCCATCGCCCTCACGAATAGAACCTGAGGATTTACCAAAAAAAAACTTCAATTTTGGAAACAGACTTGTATTCCAACCCAACACCAGGTACCTCGTCACAAAGCCATTAAACGAATTCGACTGTAACTACCCTTTAAAATTAAATAACATAACATTTTACCAACCCCCTGAAGAATTTATACATATTGAAGACACTGGAACCCATTATATTGACACACACGCACTTCCTATTATAAAAATCAAATTTACAAACATAGAATTACACTGTTTAATTGACCCTGGGGCAGAAATAACGTTAATAGAAGAGAAAAAGGCCATTTTAATTGATAACCACGATAAGAAAATTATTAAAACTAAAGGAACTGATTTAATTGCTGCTAATGGAAAAAGAATGGGGAAAATCCAAAAGAGAATATGCACCGAGATAATGGTGAAAGATAAAGAATACGTTATACAATGCTACATTATAGGAAAATTGCAATACGATTGCATAATCGGGATTGATAATATTAAAAGCTTGAAAATGATATTAGATTTTAAAAGAAAAGTAATAAAGATAGATGACGTAGAGATTACGATGAAGAAACAATTATCTGAGGAAGAAGTAAACAAATACAATAATTTTAAAGATAAGCATTTACAAATGGAGATTAATTATATTTTACAAGAAAGGATGGATATAAATAATAATGAAAATGAATGGATAAATAAAGAAGATGGAACAAATATTGAATTGAATAATAATAATTATATATATGGAATGGAGAAAATAGAAGATAGTTTAGGAATGCAGATTGATGAAGAAATAGAAGTTAGGAAGGAATTAAATACCCTCAGACCAGTAAATAAGTTAGAAGATATAGAAGAAGTAATCAAACAACAAAATATACCATATCAAAAGATCCTACCGAAATTAATCAAAATATTAACCGACAACATAATGTTAATAAATGATGTAGTAGTATTCGCTCGAAACTATCAACATGCAATTAAAATAGATAATGATAGCCCTTTATCGAGTAAAAATTATTCCATACCATTCCATTACCAAGATAAGGTAAATGTAGAACTCAACAGATTGGAAAAAAACAGGTATTATTGAAAAATCCGATACTTATTTTATTAATCCTATAGCTATCGTACAGAAAAAAAATTTAACATTAAGAATATGTTTAGATGCGAGATCGCTAAACAAAAGTATCAAGCCTGAATTCGAAATGCCCCAAAACATTGATATTCTATTAACCAAATGTGGAAACAAGAATTTTTACAGCAAACTAGATTTAAAAAACGCTTTTTGGCTGATATATTTAGAACCCAATTCAAGGAAATATTGTGGATTTTTAATCAATGGAGTTGTATACCAATTTAGAGTCTGTCCATTCGGATTGAAAACCTCACCTGCTGCACTGATAAGATTTTTACACCGCATCTTAGATAAATACGATAATTTTGCCTTGCATTATTTAGATGATATAATAATTTTCTCCGAAACTTTAGAACAACATTTAGAACATTTGGAAATCATATTAACTACTTTACGGACCGAAGGTTTAAAATTAAATTTAAACAAATGTCAATTTTTTAAAACTGAAATAGATTACCTAGGCTACATCATAAATAAAGACAACATTTTACTTGATCCAACTCGCTTGGATGAGATTAAGAACTTCACTCGCCCTAAGAACTTAAGGACATTACGAGGATTTTTAGGAGTCTTGAATTATTATCGTAAGTTCATCACTAACTACAGCGAAAAAACATTATCTTTGTTACAACTTTTAAAGAAAAATACAAAATGGAGTTGGTCACCGGAGTGTGAAAAGTGTTTCATTGAATTAAAAGAGAACTTCGTCGAAAATTTGAAATTACACCACCCAGATTTTACACTACCGTTCATTGTAAGAACAGACGCGTCACACCAGACAATTGCTGCCGAACTAGTCCAACTAAGAGGAGACGTGGAAATCCCTATACATTTCATCTCACGAACTTTGAATGCGTGTGAAATTCGCTATACCATATCCTAAAAAGAAATGCTAGCGATAGTATATGCGTTAACCAAGCTAAGATTTTATTTAATTGGTAAATCATTTATTCTGGAAACCGACCACAAAGCGCGATTAACATCATGAGTTCCAAGTTAAATAATAATCGTATCTATAGCTGGACTTTGTTGATTCAACAATATGAATTCGAGATAAAGTACAAGCCAGGGAAAGAGATGATAACAGCAGACGTGCTAACGAGAAAAGATGGGGGAGGTTAAGAAACAAAACATATGCATTAATCTTGTAACATTACAAAAGGAAGGATTATTCTCTTTAGATAAGGTGAAACTGACACAATCAACTCAGGAATTTGACCAATTACGAACGATACCAAGCGAGGGTAACCAATTGAAAGGAATGTCAATTAAAGATGGAGTTATAATTAAGAATATAGGTAAAAATGAAGTGTATGTTATAAACGAAGAACACACTAGAGAAATAGCTAGATACCTACATAACAACTATACTCACATTGGAGCGAGAAAATGTTGGCTTATATATAGAGAAGCATATTTTTGTACTAACGATGAAAGAATAATCAAAAGTGTCATTAAACGATGTCAAACATGCTTGCTCGCGAAAGATAAGAATCGCACCAACTCTAATTGGAGTAGTAACATAATTGCATATGACAAATTAGAGCTTATAAGTATAGATTTCTTGTCAAACCTTATTCCCAGCACTAAGGGATACAAAAATATTTTAGTCATTTGTGACATTTTCTCGAAGTACATTAAATTAATACCAACACAAAAGTGCAACACAGATACTGTACTACAGACACTCACAGATTATTTCGCACAATATGGTACTCCGCTAGCAATACTCTCAGACCATGCAACTTATTTCACGAACGGCCGGTATAAAGAATTTTTACATACTAGAAACATTAAAACCTATTATACATCTATCCGATACCCACAAGGAAATCCCACAGAAAGATACATTCGTGAAACTTTAAAGTATTTAAGAATCTTACTAGATGAAAATCACAATCGTTGGGCCAGACATCTATCGCAAATAGAATTTATAATAAACAATACTCCAAGCACCGTACATAATTATTGCCCTATAACAATATTTACAGGAGAAGCACCACATAGACCATGGGTTGACCAAGAACTAATAAATTTATCAGAACGTACAGAGGAGGTCAGACAAATATTAATTAAACGCAAACGAAAATGGGAAAAGAAACAAAACAAAAATAATATGAAATATAAAACATACGAAATAGGCGATCAAGTAATAGTGAAAAATTTAGGAGTGTCAAATTTAAAACAGAAAATCATGGATAAATTACTGAAAGCTTATCAAGGTCCATATATTATTAACCAGAAACTAGGATACAATACCTATGAACTAATCGAGCCAAACACTGACTATATAAAAGGCAGATATCACATATCCATGCTACAGGATTATACACTACAAAATAATTATTACAAATATATACATCGAAACGTTGAAATAATAAAAGGAAAATTTAAAACTTATTAATGATGTCTAAAATTATAATACATATTAAATAAACAAATTAAAAGGGGTAGTTACCAGTTAAAAAAAAAATAACGAAAAGAGAACTTATTTACAAATAAAATTAAAAAAGACACCAATAAAATTAATATTAGTTATACAGGAGTTATAAAGCTAAAAGAAAAGATAGAAGATAATATTTACAACAAAACTAATTTAGTATCTATGCCAACAGTTAAACAAAATCTACGTAACCAAAGAAAAAATACATGAACCCAAAACACATATACGTATATAATAAATAAAATTTAAATTTGCATCCGCAACTTAATGTATATAAAGAATTTATCACTTGTTTTCTATTAAAAGTTTGAATTTATTGATTCTTAGGACCTCTTTTGGTACAATAAAAGAAGTCTCCTTGTCTGCCTCAGAGCAGTCTTCTTTTATTATGGGGAATTTGTGATGAGACATACCCATGTACAGGAGAGCCCTAGAACAGAAATACTGTGGAAAGTTTAAATTTGTTAATATTAAGAGTTAGTAATAGTTAGAACTGCAATTTTCTCATGCCATATCAATAAAGTTAATACCGCGTTTTTAATTTATCAAATTTGTTTCTCATTTCTATTGAATTTCATGTTTTCATTCACCATAGTCATTTTCTTTTACTTTTTTTTATTCCACCGAAGATATTTAACTTAATTGATTGGAATTATATGTCACCAATTATGAACAGAACTGTACGTAATTTTGAATTAAATGAAGCGGGAAGTATCCCACATGTAAACAGGCATTTTAGCAAAGATTTCAACATTAAAAACACATTTATATTTATTGTAAAATTCATAGAATAATTTATGCGAAATGATAAAACGATTAGTATTTGTAATTTATTTAAATTGATTTAATAAATTAACGAGATTAAATAGATATAAACTAACATTCTAAATAAGACGCCTAGAGTTTGAACAAAAAAACAAAAAAAGAGTGAACTTGATAATTATAAAATGGTAGAACGCGTCGTATTTTTATAAAAAGTTTTTGAAGAAATTAAGTGTTAAAAAAATCAAAATTAAAAAGAAAAACCTCACCAAAAAGATTTCCAACAAGCTCCTGATCCACCAAGTATAATTTTTACAAGTATTCCCGGATCCTTAACAAGCTAAGCGCAGAAAACGAAAACATCAATTTCGAAAGGACGCCAAGCCAAATTTAGAAATTTTTACAAGCTTTTCATCGATACCTGAGCCCGTAATCCTGCATTTCAAGCTTCCACTATCCATCTACGATCCAGAAAACACCACCGACGTAAATTTGAGTATATATTTATTAATCTCTAAAAACATAAAATTGTTATTATTAACTAGTCAAACTAATCGTTCATATTTCAATTAAATTCATCAAAATATTACCTAATTATTCATATACAGTATAACAGAAAATTACAGTTCTTTTTAATTTGAATTTAGTTATATAGAAGATAATTACATTAGTCACAAAAATTTTGTTATTGAATTTAACCCTACTTAATACCTACATCAAACCACGTGACTCTTCATATTTTTATGTTATGCAAATTGTTATATAACTTACCTTAATTCATTGAGTAGCAGATTAAACTTGTAATATTTAACATTCACCTTCTTGTTTTATTCTTGTTATTACATCCATAGTTTTACACTTGAATTAACTTGTTTAAAGAAAAACGTTATTTTCTCCAAATACTGAACTCGCACCCATATAAAACTTATTATCTTGACGAATGAGCTAGTCGGCATATTAATTAAGGCACCCACATTGTATTTTAAGATAAGTTTAGCACTTTAAAAAGAAGCCTACCAAAGCTAAGTATAATTTGTTTATATTATCATCTTTACATGCTATAAAATATCATCTGTGTCGGCTGTGTAATAAAACTATACGCCCTCTATTGAACACATTTATAACCTCTTGCTTGAATTTTGAATTAATTCATTTATTTTGAAGAAATTAATTATTATTTTAACTGTTTTATATACACAGCTCATATATAAACCCTGTTACCCACATATTAATTGGTCAGCCCAACTTGGGGCAATTAAAAATACAATTATTAGGCATAATTCACAATATTTTAATTATTTGGCTTTGTATTTATCTATAAGGTCAATTCAGCTTTTCAACATATTGTTGTTAATCTCCATATACAAACCCTGTTAGCCCTATATTAATATATATATATATATATATATATATATATATATATATATATATATATATATATAGAGCATATATAGCAAATTTTGTCCTATCAGATGGCACCATATAATCTAGTGACATCTGACGGACGAAAGAGACTATGCCGAAAGGAGCCATATGATAGGACAAAATTTGCTATGCCTTATGAGGCGATTTGTTTAAGCTTTACTTCACTAGCTTAACTGATGACGCCTAATAGTAAATGGCAGAATCACGTGTCTTGAGCAGAAGTAAATGCTGGAAAATACGAGGTGTATGTCCATGTGTACAGTTACAGGCGTGTATATTGCATGTCTGTTTCATTAGTAATGTTTCTTTTTGTGTGGTGAAAGATCTAAGTATATCGAATTGTTCTCGTTTATACTATACTACTACTGGTAACGATTATTATTGTTTATAAATAATAATTTTTGAGAAAGTTTATGAAATTAAAATACATCAAATATCAAAATAAAAATTTATCTTATATTGTGTAAAATAATATGCGGGTAGTTAGTTTAAAATTTTAAGATACTAAATTTATAAATCGCGCGTTTTTAAAAGAATTGGTTTTGAATAACACAACCAGATATATATATATATATATATATATATATATATATATAATTTCACTGATAATGAAAACAGAATTTAGGTCAATGTATATAATCAAATAAAACGATTTATTGCTACGTAACGTTTTGAAACTGTATTTATTTCTTTATCAGACATTAGTAATTAAATTCATAAGTGATCTTATATATATATGTATTTCATATGTTTCTAAATATTGAACTGGCGATTTTCTATTTTAGGGCGACAAAAATATAATAATAATAATATTAACAGTATTTATTTGCCCAACAGAACATTTCCAGTTACTGGACAAAATACAAAATTAACTAAAATATGTTACAGTATACAAATAAATAAATAAATAAATAAAGAGCCATATATAAATGTACATTGCTTTACTGTTTTTCAAAATATTCTGCATTGAGATCAATTCACTTTTGCATGGGATTGAACCAATGGCCACTTTCGGCATAGTCTCTTTCTTCCGTCAGATGTCACTAGATTGTATGGTGCCATCTGATAGGACAAAATTTGCTATGCCTTATGAGGTGATTTGTTTAAGCGTTACTTCACTAGCTTAACTGATGACGCCTAATAGTAAATGGCAGAAACACGTGTCTTAAGCAGAAGTAAATGCTGGAAAATACGAGGTGTATGTCCATGTGTACAGTTACAGACGTGTATATTGCATGTCTGTTTCATTTGTAATAAATGCGTAATACGTGCTTAACGTATTGATATACTTAAACTTTTTTTATAAAAAAGAAACATGTTTATCGGTGTCACTAAATAATTAGAAGACTTCAATCAGAAGAGATTACGTGTATGGGCTTGCATCTTAACAGAACACATATGAATAAGAAATGCTACTAGATCTAAAATTCTAAAGCATGTACTGTTGATTATATTAAGATGGTGCAAAAGTCTTTTCGTTTTTCCGTACAAACCTTTAATATAATAAAACAGAAAATACAATAACAATGGGAAATCGGAATACAGTGCATTATGCTGGATGATGGATATTTTCAATGCCTCGCTTATAACATTCCCCTACAACACCCTGCCTGTATCTTCCCAACATTGAAAAAATAACCTCCAGAATGAAAGTATGCCATTGACCTTAACATGTGGTACTCTGATGACAATAAGCAGGCCTGTACGCAGGATGTGATGGCAGCGAATTCTTCTAGTATATCGAGAGTTCTTTTAATAATAAACGACTTGGTGTTTTGCTGCTAAAAAAGTACACGACTTCTGTTGACCAATGTAGGTATCTTGTAAAATTTTGTACACCCACAGGTTCTGCAGATTGGTTGAGGATCAACCATAGGTTTGATCTGTTAGTATTACGAAGATGATTCATTTTTTATCGCATGTTACAATTTTACAGAAGAAACGTCCCAATTCTTCGCAAGCAGCAGTTCTTTGCAGATACGCCTAGGCTGCTATACTTGCTTTGTGGGGTACTTCTCTGTCTCCCCTGTTTACCTTACTTAAATTTCAAAGATGACAATCTATAGTCCATTTTGAAGGTCCAAGCTCCTGCTAATACTTTGACGAAGAATGTGTTTTTTTATATAAAATCAAATCAAATAATAGGGTAGTAACGTTCCGCTTTTCTTTTCTCAAATAAATGGTTGGAGGTAATGATAATGATCATTTTTGACGGGCAAGTACGGTAGCTTATTGTGAAACTTTCGATAGTAAGTATAGGTCAACTGCTTGAAATATATCCAATTGCCATCTTCATTTTGCAAGCCGCTTCGAAAATAGGTCATTACAATCAAAGTATCTTACTCAACAGTAAAGATCAATTTGAAAGTAAAAACAACAATTTGTTTTGTTCATTTGCTTGTGTGACGATTACTATCCCAAAGTTTATTGCTTTATATTTTATTATTTTCTTGTTAATTACTTCAATGACCAATATTCACTTTATTCCTTTAAACCTTTTTTTATCTCTGAATATTTGTTTCTTTAATATCTCATCATCCCTTGCCCCTTCTCCTTTGTTATGCTTTTTCTCAATATACGTACATCGAAATTTTAGATTTCTTCTGTAATTACTTTCAATCAAAAGGAAAGTTAGACAATATCATAAACACAAAAAATAAAAAATAATAAAGTTAAATATACTCGTAAATATTAAAAATAAAATAATTTAAATTATACATACAGGTACAAGAAGCGAAAATTAAAACTTAAAATAGACTTCAGTATTTCGTGTTGCCTCCTCTAGACCTATTACTGCATGCATACGGCGTGGCATACCACTAATGAGCTCACGAATTACATTCTGCGGAATATTCTTCCATTCTTCTTGAAGAACTACACTACAAGCTCGTTTATTGTCGTTGGTGATATTGCACGAGATCTAACATGATTACCTAACATGTCCCAAACATGTTCTATAGGATTTGCATCTGGATAACATACTGGCTAATTGATTTTTCGAATGCTAACTTCTGCCAAGTATTCATTGACGCATCTCGCTGAATGTGGTCTCGCGTTATCCTACATCAGGACAAAATCATCAGCAAAAAATGGACCGAATGGAACAACGTGATATGCCAAAACTTCCTCAACATACCGTTATACCATCAGTGAGCCCCCATCGATGAACACTAATTCTGTGGTGGCCTCCACTGATGTGCCTGCCCACATCATTTACGGAACCTCCGCTTTGACTAAGCCTGGGACTGAAAACACACTCTGCGAAACCGTTGGTGAATAGAGAGAGAACCTAGACTCATCGGTAAACAGTAAATTTCCCCATTGCTCAAGATTCCAGTTGATATGTTCACGAGCAAATTGAATTGCCGCTACCCGGTGATGTGGGAGTAACTTGCGCCCAGTTGCTGGCTTGAAAGCTTTCAATCTAACTTCATGTAATCTTCGCCGAACTGTCCACTTACTTACGATTTTGTATGTGTACTGAGGTCAAATGACGATCCCGTAGAGAATTAAGAAAAAGGAATTTGTCGCCTTGAGCGGTAGTTTCCCGTTTTCTGCCACTACCTCGCAATCGTGTGTTTGCACCAGTCTCCCCGAAACGTTGTAACACTCTTTGAATAGTAGAACGACTAACGTTAAGTAACCGAGCCACATACCGTTGGCTGCGACCATCTTCCACGATAGCTACTATTTTAGCGCAATCCTCAGCACTTAGAACCAAAATTAACAACAATCTTTAGCCCTTAGAACCACGATTAACAATTAACTAGTCTGTCAGATTTAAGAACAAATTGCCTAGCAACCGAAAAATCCATAAAAATTGTAAAACACCAGGGACTCTAATTGAATAAATGGCACGTGGAACAGTTGAATGTTTATTGTTCATTTAAATCGAGAATAGGTACCTTAGATATTCTTCTGTCTGTTTATAGTTCACGAGGAAGTCCTTTGTCGATAAAATATCAAAAGTGTAAACTGAAAGCCAAAATAACAAACAAACAAAAAAGCCGATTTTCAAAAAAAATTGTAGGTGGCCCGTTCTTTTGTATATATATATATATATATATATATATATATATGAAGCGTTGTTCTTCGGGATATTTCGCCGCGTTTGGATGATTTCGTCCTGAGAAGGACAACTTTCTTCCTGACGTTTCGGTGACATCACTTTCACCTTTTTCTAGAGGATCTTCTCGTTGCAATGGTAACTTCAAGAGTGCAACGAGAAGATCCTCTAGAAAAAGGTGAAAGTGATGTCACCGAAACGTCAGGAAGAAAGTTGTCCTTCTCAGGACGAAATCATCCAAACGCGGCGAAATATCCCGAAGAACAACGCTTCAACAAACGACCGCGAAAACATTCGACGAAATATATATATATATATATATATATATATATATATATATGTTGTATGTACGAGGGATATTTCCAAAGTTCTGGGAATTGTGCTCTAATTAAATTACTCAGAACTTATAGGCAATTCTATTGGTGATAGACAAGTCTTGACATAAATGAAACAGACATGCAATATACATATCTGTAACTGTACACATGGACAATACACATTGTCCATGTGTACAGTTACAGACTTGTATATTGCATATCTGTTTCATTTGTAACAAATGCGTAATATGTGCTTAACGTATTGATATACTTAAACCTTTTCTTGTATATTTACTGCCTTCTGGCATCGTGTTAATGGACTTGCACCTATATACGTATTTTCTTCCCTTCTGTACCGGCATAGCCGGTCAAGGGAAGGGTTGCCATTTTCGGCATAGTCTCTTTCGTCCGTCAGATGTCACTATATTATATAGTGCTACCTGATAAGACAAAATTTGCTATACCTTATAGGCGATTTAAGCTTTAATTACTTCACTAGCTTAACTGATGACGCCTAATAGTAAATGGCAGAAACACGTGTCTTAAGCAGAAGTAAATGCTGAAAATACGAGGTGTATTGTCCATGTGTACAGTTATAGATATGTATATTGCATGTCTGTTTCATTTGTAACAAATGCGTAATACGTGCATAACGTATTAATACACTTAAATATTTTTGTATATTTACCGCCATCTGGCTCGTGTTAATGGACTACACCTATACGTACTTTTTCGTTTATGTACCAGCATAGCTGGTCAAGCGAAAGGTCGCCTTTTTCGGCACAGTCTCTTTCGTCCGTCAGATGTCACTTATTAAATAGTGCCACCTTATAGGACGAAATTTGCTATATCTTGTAGGCGATTTCAGCGTAAATGTATATACAAATACAAATCTGTTCTTAAAAAGATTTGTATTATTTGTATTACATTGCTTCACTAGCTTGACTGATGACGCCTATAGATGGCAGAAACACGTGTCTTAAGCAGAAGTAAATGCTGAAAATACGAGGTGTATTGTCCATGTGTACAGTTACAGATATTTATATTACATGTCTGTTTCATTTGTAACAAATGCGTAATACGTGCATAACGTATTGATATACTTAAACCTTTTTGTATAAGTCTTGTCATGTTTATGCAGCTATTCAGTGCAATATCGTTCAGTTTGATTCAGGTGTTCGACCGATATAGACGCATTTTCGTAGCACTGTTTGTGTAACCATGGAAGATAAGGTTAAATCTCAAGAGCAACAATTTTCTTTTTGTGGAAAGAGGGTGTGAAAACTTCAGAAATTATTAAACGTCCACAAGGAGTGTTTAGTGAGTCTACAGAATCTAAAAGTACTGTATATCGGTGGATCAATCGTTTTAAAGGTGGAAGAACATCATTAGAAGACGATCCGTGAAAGAAACATTACTGCCGTGATGAACCTACTGAAAGAGGACAGACGATGATTTCCCAAATTAGTGTACGCCTAGGAATAGGTACACGAAAAGTTCATGAGATCTTTCATGATTGTTTGGACGTAAGCAAGGTTTCAGCCCGCCGGATGCCAAGGCTGTTGAGACCGGAACAGAAACTCAATAGGTCTGACTTCAAGAGCAACTTCAAGAGCTG
The DNA here is from genome assembly GCA_935421215.2 of Melolontha melolontha. Classification (NCBI taxonomy): domain Eukaryota; kingdom Metazoa; phylum Arthropoda; class Insecta; order Coleoptera; family Scarabaeidae; genus Melolontha; species Melolontha melolontha. The sequence continues at coordinate 132,286,899 of OW285235.1, read as the reverse complement.
TTAGCCCGTTGCATTTTGATGCATTTTGGCAATGGATAATAACCACTGACGGAACGTGGATTCCTTATTTCAATCCTGAGACCAAAAGTCAATCCAAAGAATGTCGTAAACCCAAAGAAGGGCCTTCACTTAAAGCGCGTGCAGTTCCGTCTGTTGGAAAGGTAACGATTACTGTATTCTAGGATTACGAAGGGATTATTTTTATGCATTATCCTGGCGGTAGGTTCTACAATTAACACAGAATATTATTCGAACTTATTATCCACTGCGGCAGGCACATAAAAAACGGCCTGGGAAGTTACATAAGCGTCAGTTATTCCAACAGGATAATGCAAGACCGCACACCGCAAGAAAAACGATGTTTTGAACGATTCAAGATGGGAATTGCTTCCGCATCCAACTTATTCACCGGATCTCGTACCGAGTGGTTTTCATCCGTCCCAGATTTTAAAAAACCTTTATGGGGTGTTCATTTTGAGAGTTTAGCTGACGTAAACCATGCCATAAATAGGTGGATTGAGAAGACACTGAAAAAGTTCTTTGGAGACGGCTTAAAAAAATTTATTTATCGTAAATATATTCAATTAAATGGCGATTCTGTTGAAAAACTACATTGTAATATTGATGAAAATTGACAAAATAAATAAATTATAGCTAAATTCCTAGAGCGCTGGAAACATCCCTCGTATTATAAGTGTATGTAATGAACATCGTAACCATAATATTACGTGGTGGTCAGAACATTTTCTAATACTACTTATTATTATTATTATTATAAAAAACAACGTAAATGAATTAATTCAGTTATACTATTAATTATTATTTTACATATCACAATTACAAATAAAATTTCATAGAAACGTAACCGTATAAGCCAGAATATCTTTCGTAAACGAGAACACATAAAAATACAATCCAGCTGTAAAAACTGTATGAGTATTTATATACGCTATAAAAACCTAAAGGCAACTAAACCTTAGGTTGTCTATTTTCGGTATCTGTATAATGAAAAATAAGAAAATATAAGAGCAGCGGATTATTACTGAAGTAAAGGACTGCGAATATTTACAAAACAAGCTCACCTTGCATAATGAACGGAGCTCTTTTTATAATCTGCATACCAACTGAATCACACGAAAAAGAAATAACCAAAAATACCACAATATCTAAGAACAGTAATGCAAAATCTCCGAAAATATCTGGTCTGAATTATTCAGAAAAAAAACGTGATGATGTATATATGCAAAAGGTAATAATATAATTTTAGCACGCTTTTATTTAATATTAGTATTGGTAAGTATTATTCTTATCATTAATTATAAATATATTTATTCGTATTTAGTGAAATATGTAATAACTAAAATTAACCTATATTAAAATAGTTTAATTTGATGGTTTTATATTTTCCAACATTTTGTAAAAGTTTTATAAAACTTCATCTATTTTTGAAAATTCTTTCAATGGAGACTGTGGTTAAATAAAAATTTTAAAAAGGTATATAACCCCTTACCACAATTATTAGTCGTATCCTAAATACGTATTTCGACAACTAAGTTGTCATCATCAGTAGGTAAAAACTACTAATTAAAAGTCGCACATGGGGCACAGTAAAGTAAGAAAAACGCTTCCGCACAACCCTGCACCGCTGCAACCCTGTAAAAACTGCAACCCTCCTTTACAGGGTTGCAGTGTATAGTAGTTGTGCGGAAGCGTTTTTCTTACTTTACTGTGCCCCATGTGCGACTTTTAATTAGTACTTTTTACCTACTGATGATGACAACTTAGTTATCGAAATACGTATTTAGGATACGACTTATAATTGTGGTAAGGGGTTATATACCTTTTTTAAATTTTCATCTATTTTTAATAATTTTCATTTTAAACAATTTTATTCTATGAAATAATGGCGTAGGCTTCAATTATGAACATCAGATGACTTTCATTTTGCTTGGCATTGCTTAAATCAACTTTTTTTGCTAATTTGCAGAGCGGTTATGCATAACCTCCGTAACCCATACTTCCCTTACTTTTCCGTGAATTGGCTATAATATTGTATATGGTATATCAATATAATCTTATTTTAGGTTATGGAAAATATTTTAAGTAATCTAAATATCGAAAAATATGTTTGGAATAAGAATCTGGATAATAATTATGTCCAAATAATGTTTACCTTAAAAATGGACAGCTTATACGAGGAAATGTTAGAAACTTTGATAGAAAACAATATTGGAGCTAAATATAATTCAACCATAAGTGTAATTCCATGCACATTACATTATGAAGCAAGCTCAGATAAAGCAAACTCTACTTTTCAAGATAAGAGTGAGGAAAATATGTAAGTACTACACAGATAAATAAAAAAAATTCTGCAAATGTAAAGAAATAATATCATTAGTATGTGTTTTTATAACAACAGGTTTGAATGCCATAGAAAATACATAACTAACAAAAAAATTAAATATGGCGAATATCTCAAACAATAGGGCTAACCAAATATAAAGACTAATTCTTCTTAGAAATAGAAATACGAAGATGTGACGCAATGCTTTAAGAAAAAAATATTTTATTTTTCAACATAATTTCCATCAAATTCTATGCACTTAGCCCAGAGATTTTCCAATTTTTATAAACCATATAAAAATGAATCTTTCAGAAGCTTGTTCAAATAGGCATTCGTTGCCGCTATCATCTACTCATTTGTCACGAATCTTTTTTTATCAAGCTTTTTCAAGTTTAGGAACAAGAAAAAATTACTCGAAAGAATATCTGCTAAATATGGTGGATGAGGCAGCAATTGGTATCTTAATTCGACAAATTTAGTGGTTGCCATAGCGGATGAATGAGAGACCGCATTATTCTGACGGACCTTTTTTATATACACGCCTTATACGGGGTGAGTCGCTAGGAACGGACCAAACTCCAGAAGTGTATCGTATACGTGAAAATAATGTAAAAAACTCAAATGTTGTTATCCAATTTTCATTTGTTTTAAAGTTATAGTGTAATTAAAAATAAACAACCGATAGAACCACCGGGACCAATTCAATGCCTTTCATTCAAATGTTGCTTGACGTGACGAGCGAATTGTACTCCATCGTGCTGGTAGCACATTTGCAGTGTGATGTTTAAAGAAACATCCTCTACTAGTCTGTGTAAATTGTTTTATAGAAAATTTAAATAGTTATCTCTCCAAAATAAAAGAGCCAATTAAACAATCATCGACTATACCACACCACACGTTTACCGAAAACTTATGTTGGAAATTACTTTCGACTGTCGCGTGAAGATTTTCGTGTGACCATACATCGCAGTTATGAGTATTATTAATGCCGTCACGGGTGAATGTTGCTTCATCTATGAAAAGTACTCGCAATACAACACGAGGATTATTATTTATCCCCTGACGAAATTCCATACGTTTAGAATAATCTTCCCGTTGTAGGTGCTGTACCCTCTGCAGATGGTATGAATGTAAACCTTGCTCGTGGAGTATATTTTGCTATGTGCACCCACGACCACTAGTCTTGCGCCTACTAATGTACTACTTTTACTTATGAACTTACCCAATTTACCTCAATACATGATTGCCTCGGAGATCTTTCGCCTAAAGACCAGCTCAGTTTTGAGGCGAGTGGAGGGGGATCTTATATCTAAAAGGGCGGCACCATGTTATCCCTTTAGCCGCAACAGAGAACACAGACTCTGTCGTGGTAAATTGAATAAATTGAGGTAAAGTATATGTATCGATGTTAAATCACAATTAAATAACAATAAGGATTTATTGTAATCCAGAACAGCATAAACAGACAAAAGGATAACTTGTCCAGAATGTCACAATCAAATATATTTCTCGCAAATTTAAATTCTGGTTAAGAGTAAAAGACTCACCCAGTATAATATCTTAATGAAATAGTTAAAAATGCAGACAATAAAATTGAACTAAAGGTGAAATAAAATTGTATGCACACAAAAGCATGTGGTTTAGATAAATTAACAAATAATCAGATCACCAGATAGTATATATATAAAAATTTGAAGGTCAACGTTGAACTGATTTGAGCAATATGGAAAACAATTAAATTAATTAAAAATCTTAGTTCTAAGAATTGCATCAATAATATAATTTATCAAAGATCTTTCATAAACCTTACATCGATATTTACACACCTTGTATAATACCCTATATATCACACACAAATACTTAACTAATGGCGAAAATTTCACTGGATAAATGTTTATACCAAAATTTATCTATAAGATTTGTCCACACTGTATATGCAGAGATATTTTACATATATAAAAAAATTAATTGTTCAGTAATTTTACTGATGATAAATACAGAAATTATAATATCAAAATTAATTCTAAATAAATTTTATGTTTCCACTTAGTATATGTAGAAATAAATCTTACACAATGATTTTAATAAAATTGACTATTAAATCAGTTACAATTTTTCCACTACGAGAAAAAAAACAAAATGACAAATTTATCTCAGCTAAATTGAATGACACTAAATATTTTAATATATAACAGGAAAAAAAACTCATTAATTGATACAAATTTTTACTATTCCGAGTGACGCTGACGATTGATTATATCGTTAAGGACTACTACCTTTCTTATTGCGTCTGCCGGAAGAAGTAACAAAACGGAAGGCTACCTCTTATCTAGAATACGGTGTTTGACTTAATTTTTGGGGTTAAAACGCCCGTACCAACTTGCTTGCCCTATTATATAGGAAGAGAAAAAAATATATAAGAATAATGGAATACTCAAACTAATTAATGGAACCAAATCTCATCGAAATAACAATAAAATCTATCAGATATTCTCGAAAGCACTCACCTTGTTCAAAACGTGTTTGTAGTCATAAACATGGCCGATGTCCGCATGATAAAGACTTTCATCTACATTTATCCGCGTAGTTACACGAGAAAATAACTGTATTACTATACCTCGTTACTTTCTATATCTAAGTTAGAATTGCAAATCCGCTATTACGAGCAGAATCCCTGTTTTAGCAAATTCTAACTTTTAAGATGATTCTTTACCATAACAATGGACCAACCACTTAGGCTTTATAACAAGACCACAATAAAATGAGATCGAAGCCCACTCCATGTCTAGTTTTAGATGAAGCTGAATCTACGTCATTATAGAAAAAAACATATTCGAAAGAGTATTCCAATTATCCCTTTTCTGAAATTCCACAAAAAATGTTGAGATCCTACACTCCCAATATTTTATATTAGACACTAATAAAAAAAATATAATGCTGAACAATAACTAGCATAATTACTATATCCATGTGAATCACAAAAGCGCATGTATAATAGCTTGACAACACTAAGATTACTTAACCTGATCGTTTGTAAACAACATCGGAAAATGAACTTAAATAAACTCAAAGGTATATTAGCCTTCTCGACAGAAGATCATGCGTTTGCTTCTAATTGCATTAGGTAAGTCGCCCATGACGTCTTTCCATCAAAGGTTGGTGGCTTCATTCTGGTCTTCGAGATAGTCACAGGTTCTTCTTTCATTTCGATGGGCGACGGTTAGCTTCTTCGTTGACCTGCTTGGGATCAGAATGACTCATGGTAACAGGTAATTTCATCTCAGTCATTATTGCCTCTAAAAGTCTAGAATGTTCTCCAATTTTCTCCTCTACAGCTATGAAAACCTCTTCCTTTAACGGTTCTGATTTTTCTGCTAATCGCTGTTCTAGAACTCTCTCCACTTGTTCCAGACCTTTTTCGAAGCTTCTAGAATTTTCTAGTAATTTCTTTTCCAGATTTCTTTCGAGGATTCTAGCGGTTTCTAGGTTTCTTTGTTCCATTTGTTGCATTTGAGTTTGTAAATCTATTAGACGCTGTTCCAAGGTTTGCGAATTGTCTATTAGGCGTTGTTCCAAACTTTTCACACTGTCCAGATTCTTCTGCTCCATTTGTTGCATTTAAATTTGCGCATTTTCTATTAATTCTTGTTCCATATTTTTCGCACTATCCAGATTCTTCTGCCCCATTTGAGTTTGTGAATCTATTAGACACTGTTCCAAGGTTTGCGAATTGTCTATCATTTGCATCAACAGCGAATTCATGTCAGCATCTCCACATAGAACTTGAAAGACATAATTCTCTGGATCCTCGCCTTCTTGGATCAACACATTTCGAAGCCGTTGCTGGAGAATTGCCTTTTTGCCGGTTCTATCTTCGTCCCTCTACTATAATTCTCGTTTTAAATCAGTAACTTTTAATTCCGTGAGTTTCACTCTATTGGCCATCACGATATTTAAAATAACGTCTTTTCGCACTGTATATTTATTTAAACAGATATTAAATTAACACTTAATTGTCCACTTAGTCCGTTATTTATTAATTAACTCACACCGGACACCACTGTAAAGTTTGTCTTTTCGGATTCTTAAATAAAACTAACGGTAACCTAGACATACACTATATTAATAATAAAAACAAATAACAATTTAAAAACCAATTACTAACAATAAGCACGTTTATGTATTTATATTTATGTAAGTTCACTCGGCGATGATTTGGTATCGAATGAATCCTCAATGAACTTAAATAAACTCAAAGGTATATATAGAATGATATAATATTAACACTCTAATGCGACATAACTTACAGCATACAGGCTCCATAAATTAACCAGAAAATTAACAATTTAAATGATGTACTATTAAAACAAATGTCAATGGAAACTAAATCAACTGCCTTATGATATTTAAAAGAGAAACATAAGTTACAATGGTAACAAATAACTTATATAAACAAATTAGATAGTAATGAATCAAAGCAGTACAATAAATATAAGTAATTTTAGATATGGTACAGTCGAAGAGTAGTAATTAATTATAGCAAAAACGTAGTATAATATGTAGTGTTATTCAAAAATATCGAACGAACAAAATTCAGAATAAGATAAACTAATTTTTAAGCAACTGAAGTAGTACGATAATTAGTAAATAATATATAGCTGAACTAAATTGTACGAGGGTCGAATTTGAAGTATATCAATTTATTACTCTTGTTTGTGTAATGCCCAACTGAATACTAATTGTCTGTGAGCTGGTCGTTGCATCTTCTGCTACTAGATCCAACCAGCTACTACCTCTTCTAAATCTTGTCGAGTAACTTGTTCAGATTAACACTGAGAAGCCTTCCAGTCACGCAACAGCAGCTCTAGCATTCCCATTACTAAAACCATAAATGAACACCATATTTGCATGTTCTAAATTTGAATATGTGTGTGGCATTTTGCAATACTTTTATTGTACAAGCCCAAAAATAAACGTTAAGTCACTGTCACAATACTCCGACATATTATCAGAACAACAAAGTTGTTAAATGTTTTTGGTCCTGTAACATGGCATAATTAGAACATTTTTAATATAATTTTTAATTAGTCTATAGCTTGAAAACAAATAAAAATCGGATAACAACATTTGAGTTTTTTACGTTATCTTTACGTATACAACGTGTCCAGGAAAGTATGCAACAGAGGGAAAACTTTTTTATGGTCTATTTCTCAGGAAATTTTATTCTTTATAAAAGTTTTTGCTTTACTTAAAACCCGTTTACCCGTTAAAACAAATGTAATATCGCTTTAAATAATGAAAATATTCTTTAATAACTTGAAAATACAAAAAAAATTATTTTTATGTTTTAAACAAACATCATTCGATATGATGCCCCTCTCGATCAATACATAAATTTGTACGTCTACTTAAGTCCCTGACGACATTTTGCAGGAAATTGGGATTATTATTTAAATGCGTTACCGCTTCCCTAATCCTGTTCTGCAAATCTCAGTGGCGTGTCGTGGGGTTTGAGTTTGGAGGAGCGCACCAGAAATCAAATACCAAATGACATATAGACAAATTGCGCGAAAAAGTATCCATTTATAACATTTATTTAAGTTGAAATTAAAAAATATTAATACCTACAATAACGACAAAAACAATAATAATTGTAAATCAAAACGGAAAAAATCCAGCTTAACGGGCTCATTTTAAACAAAAATCCACCTACCTTAAAATTCAAGTTTGCAAAAACGAAGAGCTGGAACAGCGGAATAGTTTTTATAATGTCATAAAAAATCACTTCACAAAGTAGGTAGCCACGGTTTATAAGTAGGAAAAAGAAAGAACAACATATTTACACAGATTGAACTAAACAAAATGGGTGGGTAAGTCATTTTTTTAAAATGAAATCCGCTCTGCGGTCCTTCATGGAAATGAATTTTTCCGTGACTTTATCATTAAAATTGTTTATTTCGTGCACTAAATTTCGATTTATGGACATCATAGCTAAAGCATTTAGTCTGCCATTGAGCATGGTATTTCGCTAAAATGTTTTTATGTGTTTAAGCGTCGAAAAAGTGCGTTCTGCTTCGGCTGTTGTCATTAGAGTCGTCACGCTAATTTTTAATATTTTCGATGTTTCGATAAATGTTTCACTAAGGTTATATTCCATAATAAATAAAAGAAGATTCATTGCTCCAACAATTTCTTTAAATCTTCTCTCGAGTAAATTACCTCCAACTCAGTTCTTAATCTTGATTTGCTCAACATCTGATAAAATTAACATACATCGTTTAAAACAGTCACAGGGAAATTTTTTGAAAACTCTGAATATTTATCTTTGTTAAAAAGATCAGCCGCTTGTAAATGACCACGGTAAGAAAAGCGTTCCTTCATTTGTACTGTAATTATATCACAAACTTCTTTGGTAATAACACTTCGAAGATTATCATCCATTCGCTTTCTTTTAGATGTTGGATATTCTGATTCAACAATGTTTTTAAGAGAATCAATTTGATTTCTAATGTCAGAAACAGTTTTCTCGAAAATTAGCAAATCTTTTTTAACCAAATTTTAACCAAAATATAAATTCGGGATCTTCCAGACCTTCTTAGACCGGATGCTTCATTTGAAGTAACACTTTTCTCACATCTGGTTTCAATTTCTTCGAACACTTCTACAAGCTTTTCAAGATTTTCGTGAACAAAATTAACCGTGCGAATATTATAATTCCATCTAGTTGTCACCGCCCTTGGTAATCTTTTATTTATTATCTCTTACAAAACATCAGAACGATGAGATGAGTTTAAAAAAAACAGGTATGGCCGACAGATTATTAAAAAACACGCGTACTTGCATTTTGTGATGCCGATTTCTGCATAATGAGGTTCAATTGATGGGCATAACAATGAATAAAATGGGCATTGCGATATTTTGTTTTAATTTGAGCTTGAACGCCTCTGTTCACACCGCTCGTTAATTTTTGGGGAGTTTTTAAAACTAGGTGGTCAATTTCATTTTTAATGAATCTCTTTAATCCATCAGCTGTTTTATCTTTCACCCTTATAAAACCCTAAAAATATTCACGGATGGAGCCTTCACAAAAATATCTTAAAATTAAAACCATTTGACAATAATTTGAGATATCAATGGTTTCATCGCATTGAATTGATAAATAGTCTGCCTTTTCAATTTGCTTACAAATTTCTTCCCTACACACTTGTAACATACTGTCTAGATAGTATTTGAGGTCCCTTTAAAAACGGTTGCCGTACGTAAATGTTCTTTTAGTATATTGTCCTACTCTGCAGTGAAATTAATTAGTTCTTTAAATATTCCTTGGTTCTCAGAGGATTCACTTTCATCATAACCTCTAAATCAAAAGCACTACAAAATTTTACACAACTGATTATCTTTTTTAAATATGACGATTTTTCTCGACCTTATTATTATGCGAAATATTACCTTCTCTGTATGCAGAGCGTAAGTGAGACGTAATATTAACCTTACCGAGCACAGCAAAGGCAGTACAAGAATTGATGTAGTCACTTTTTCCTCACTTTGTCAGGAAGATGGTGTAAATCATTGATTCCTCTTCTTGCCCAGTTGGGGTCCATTCTAGAGTCGGCTTTATAAAAAAGCAAGCACGGAAAACAGTACAACAAATTTGTTATTTCACACCCACATATCCAGTTGTTTTTTTTATAAATATCTTTTGAAAACCGACGCGTAAAAGACCGGTTTTCGGCTTTTCGTTCACAAGTTTGTGACAACTTTATATCAGCAACGGCTGCCCAGTTCTTTAATTTTAAGTTTATCGGCTAATGGCAGCCTATCAAAATTTATTTGAATAATATTTTTTACGAAATTCATTATTTATTATGACTAATCACTAGAGCTGAGGATGTTTGCGGTATAACCATGGTTATACCGCAAACATCCTCAGCTCTACTAATCACCCCCGAATTATATTATACGATACGGTACGATAGTCCCGTAGACAGCACTGAAACACTGGCCGCTAGATAACTGCGCTGTAAAATATCCTAAATGTTTCTATGGAATCGTGTACTAGCGGCCTATATCGGGTCACATTCACCAGGAATCTATAATGATTTATGCAGACCGCGGCGTATTTGCGCCTTAATATAATTCTGTGGGTTCTAACAACATTAGACATCGAAAACGGAGTTCAGTTTTTTGAAATTTAGAAATTTTAACTACTTATATGAATAATAATAAAATGAATAGTAATAATAAATATTTAAATAAACATTCAAATTGTGTGTTATATTAAAAATTCTAGGAGGGGCGCGCGGCTTCGCGGCCTTATACAACTACCGCCACTGGCAAATCTTCTTGGTTTTCAAATGGCCTATCTGAATACACCTGATTTTTCAACAAATTCCATAAAAAATAATCCAAAGGATTTAAATCCCGCGAGCGTGGAGGCCATGGAAATGTGGAAATCTTCCTATTCATTTTTCTTGAAATTTTTGGTTTAAATACTGCACGACTCGACGAAAACTATGTGCAGGTGCACCATCCTGCATAAATCACAAAGAACGTCTTGTTTGTAAAGGTAAGTTGTCAAATTCATCTTCTAATTCAGTTGTCAGAAATGCTAAATACCTTTCAGCATTTAGAGTTTGGTGAAAAAAAAAATGGTCCGACCACACCTCTCTCCAAAATTCCGCACCAAACATTTATCTTTCGTGAATATTGATTTTTACACTCCATTTGGAAATGTGGATTCTCTTGAAACCACCAACGACAGTTTTGCGAACAAACTACACCATTTGTGGTGAATGTCGCTTCATCGGTAAATAATTTTTTTGGGGGGAAATGTTATGTCCGTTTCTATTTCAGCTTGTATCATGAAGAGAAATTCTAAACGCTTGTCTCGTTCTTGAAACGTTTGAACATATCTTGGTATAAATGAAGTAAACTTTTATGTGTTTAATATTTTATGTACTGATGATTTACGTAATCCTAAATTAGTTGCACATTTTCTCACAGATAATTTAGGACTCTCAATTACACTTTGCAAAACATTTAACGAATTATCTAAATTTCTTACTGGTCTGTTATCTTCCTTTTTAAAATTAAATTCCAAAGAGCCTGTTTGTTTAAATTGTTTAAATGCCTTTTTCATGCCTTTTTTATATTTTCAAGTTATTAAAGAATATTTTCATTATTTAAAGCAATATTTCATTTGTTTTAACGGGTAAATGGGTTTTTAAGTAAAGAAAAAACTTTTATAAAAAATCAAATTTCCTGAGAAATAGACCATAAAAAAGTTTTCCCTTTGTTGCATACTTTCCTGGACACGTTGTATATACAATACACTCCTGGAGTTTGGTCCGCTCCTACTGACTCACCCCGTATAAGTATACCTAAAATATAGACCTATCTCACCTGTCAGTCCTAATTTATTTATAAATTATTAATTTCTATAGAACTTTCCTTTTTCGATCAATAGAACATCTAATCTGATTTTTTTTAATTTTCAGAACAGTTTTCTCAAAATTTTATGTAAATTATGTTTGACTATCTTTAATACTTTAACAATATTTTACATTTGTTTCATATGTAACGGCAATTGAATATAGTCAAAGTAGTTGACTTATAATCAGTTTATCAAAATCATAAGAACAAATTGAATTTAATATCGTTATTTTTCACAACACAGTGATAAAATAATCGAACAGATTTTAAACACTGGTATAGTGAAACATTTAGAGAATACTACATACGTCATAATGCGCTATGAATATACTAGAGTTGGCCGAGTTCATTATATCCCATCTGATCCAGTTTAGAGGTGTTTGTATAACAGTTTCGTGCCGCTTACGATTAAATTAAATTGGTGTTTATGTTTTGTTCTTGCTTCTTTGAATTTAGTAAATTTCTGTTCTTTAAATAATTATCTTTATCAATATTTCCTAATTATTCGATCGATAAATTTAAAAAGTATATATTTTGTTCTATTGTATAAATAATTAGAAATTATTAATATAGTGATGGCTTTATCATCGAAGAAAGTTGGTGTAAAAGGCAAAGTTATACATAACCCAGGAAGAGAAATTATTGCCAACGTTTTAAAATTATTAAGGTGCATATATTACACTGTTATTGTTTTTACTGCATATGTATTATAATATTACTTAGCAAAAATAAAATTTTCTAAATAATTTAATTTTCCATATCTTACAGTTAACTAGTATTAAATGTAACAATATGTGTACTCTTTAGACAACATGAAATATTTATATGTATCTTTATTGTAGCTTGGAATAAGTCAATATCTGTTTAAAATTATTGATAAATGTAAAATAAACTTTGACTGCGTCGCTGAGTTCGAAATAATTCTCTAAAGTAAGAGAGTTTATGAAGCGAAATATTTGTTGACTTAATTTAATTTAAATTATACTATAGGCCATTCACGATACGAAGACGTGCACGTCATTTATTGAACTTTCGGCATGACAAATCTGTAGCAAATAAAATACCTATGTACACCTGATGAAATTCAACGTTAATATCGCCGCATAAGTTTGTAGGACTGAGAAGGAAGCGTCCATTGTTGACAAATTTGTCATTTGACAAATGTGTTCTGTCATTTGACAAATATGTTCTGTCATTTGACAAATGTGTTCTGTCATTTATTTTCCTTGTTGTTTGTACGTTTTTATTACTTTATTAGTATCCACCGTTTTTATCTCCTCTTCATTACAAACAGTTATTCGGATAACCAAAGTGGAATTATTCGCTTACGCAATAATGCCGATACCGTTCTCTAGCCAGAGTAAATCGCTAATTGCAGCTGCAATCGCGAATTTTAAGGAAGAACGTGATAATGGCGGGCCAATGTTATCAATACATGAGGTTAATTATATTTTTTATCCACACAATAGTGTAACTATAATGAATTACATTATTTATAGCGTGTATCTGCAGCATTATTTATTAATGTTAGAAAAGAATTTGATGATAATGATAGTACATCAGACTGATGTGTTTTCATCTTCGTTAATACAATTAATGATCATTAATATCCTTCTCTACGTTTCCTTACTATTATATTGATGAAATGTGTTCCATATTGTAATATTTGTGTATAAATAAATTGCATCTGGTTCTATTTAATAAAATCGTTAAAAAAGCAGTTTTATTTATTAAACGCAAAGGTTTTATCTGATAAATAAACAAAAATTTAAACAATAAATGTATTAACTATATATATATATATATATATATATATATATATATATATATATATATATATATATATATATACAGGCTGTCCCGTAAAAAACGCCAACATTAATAATTCCGTTATTTATTGTCCGGTTTTATTTAAACAAAAAGTAAATTTAATAGCATCAAAAACACTATAAGATAGCAGTGTTTTATTTGTTTTCAATTGTTTTCATTAATGTCAAACGACAGTCAAGTTTTTTATTTTAAATGGCAACATATATATTTTTGGCTATATTCGGATTGAATTTTTTTTTCTGAATTCAACGATGTATAACATGTTTATTTTTGATAAACGTTTATTGCAAAAAAAAAACTTTTTAATTTCATCTTTGTCTTCCATTATTTATAAATATTCGAATGTGTCATGAAACATTGGAAATGTAAGTATTATAAATATTATTATAAGAAACAAAACACTTTACAATAAATGTTGAAATTGCCCGCCACCTTGTTCAACACATATCGCACATCTCCTAATTACTCCAAAGGTCGCATTTAAAAGACAAGCGGCAGGTACTTCTTGACAAGTGTTAATAATTCTTTGTCTTAAAATGTCAACATTTTCTGGAGTTGTTAAATAAACTCGATCTTTAGATAAGCCCACAACCAAAAATCGAGGGGCGTAAGATCCGGTGAACGCGCAGACCACTCGATAGAACCGGATGTTCCTATCCACCTATTTCCAAATTGTGTGTTCAACAAATCAGTATTTACTCTGGCGTTGTGCGCGGGAGCCCCATCTTGTTGAAAAAATATTCTATTTAAATTTGCCAAAGGTAATTCATCTAAAAAGTTTTGGAAATTTTCGTGTAATAAAGTGTAGTATTTTTCTTGATTTAAGCAACCATCTATGAAAAATGGCCCAATTAATTGATCGCCTAAAATGCCACACCAAACATTTACGTTGAAACGTCTTTGAAAATTATTTTCAATTACAAATCTCGGATTGTCTGCACTCCACTGTCGATGTATGTTTCTATTAAAAATACCGTTGTTGCTAAAAGTGCATTCATCAGACCAAATTATCCTTCTGTAAAAATTCGGGTCTTGTTCTAATGCATTTAAATAAAAACGACAAAACTGGATTCTTCGGCCAGGATCATTTTGTTCTAATGCATGAACTTTTCGAGCTATGTACGGTTTAAGTTTGTGTTTTCTTAAAATACCATGAACTGTAGTTTTTGATACCCCAATATTATGTGCAATTTCGCGAATCGAAGTTCGTGAATTTTGCTGTACTGCAAGAAGAACATCTAATTCCTTATCTTCGGAGAATTTTCGTTTTTGTGTTTTTGGTTTGGTAAATGATCCATAATTTCTTAAATTCTTTTCAATTCTCTGAAATATTTTCGAACCTGGAACTTCTCTGTCCGGAAAACGAGCACTGTACCGACGAACTGCTTGAAGGCGATTTTTATTACATTCAAAGAACACTTGTAACATGTCCGTTAATTTATTGTTATTCATTTTTAACGAAAATACGGTTTTTTGTTGCGGCAAAACGTTCAAACAGGATAATACAGAAAACTTAATAAAGTCAAACTGACACTTAAGGCACATTGACATAATGCTAGTGGACTGGGCCAAGTCTACTATAATGAAAGATGAAATTTATAAAGTTTTTTTTTTATTTTTTATTATTAGGAGATGTGCGATATGTGTTAAACAAGGTGGCGGGAAATTTCAACATTTATTGTAAAGTGTTTTGTTTCTTATAATAATATTTATAATACTTACATTTCAAATGTTTCATGACACATTCGAATATTTATAAATAATGGAAGACAAAGATGAAATTTATAAAGTTTTTTTTTTGCAATAAACGTTTATCAAAAATAAACATGTTATACGTCGTTGAATTCAGAAAAAAAAATACAATCCGAATATAGCCAAAAATATATATGTTGCCATTTAAAATGAAAAACTTGACTGTCGTTTGACATTAATGAAAACAATTGAAAACAAATAAAACACTGCTATCTTATAGTGTTTTTGATGCTATTAAATTTACTTTTTGTTTAAATAAAACCGGACAATAAATAACGGAATTATGAATGTTGGCGTTTTTTACGGGACAGTCTGTATATGCATCCACTTCATTTGTAACGTGTGTTCATTTGATAAGTCAATATAGGTTACTTTGAAATTTTGATAGAATAAGACGCATATATATTAGTATGTGTTTGTTGTTCCGTAAACGTAAATCCAAATGACATTTGATAATGTCAATCACATTTGTTATTTATTTGTATGTATGAAACTGTCAAAATATACGACTTCGTAGGTTAAGTAGTAAATTTTAATTTACGACATACTTGTCGTATGTTCTCAGTAAATCACATGCTACTAGATTGACTTGTCAAATGAACACCCGTTATATATTTAATACATTTTATTATGAATTATTACTTCAACATAACCTAAATATCTTCCATGCCATGTCAATTATTTGATACATATAACGTATATTAGAGAATCATTATTCATTACATAACAAAGATGTACATCTTGCTACACTGTTCAAATGTTATCAATGACGTGCACGTCTTCGTATCGTGAAAGGCATATGGCAGCAATATTCATAACGAGGTACATTTAAAGATTCACATTAACACTTCTGTAAATAATAATTTGCTTTCCTAATATCAATTAAGTACATTAAAAATAGTGTAGTTTTATGTAAACACATAATTTGAACAATTATAAAGTTTTTTAAAAAATCATCCTTAATACTTCCGCTCTCTAAATCACCTACGCCCCTGGAACTTTCTATTCGCGCACCTTTGTGATGACGTATATCGTATTCTCTAAATGTTTTCACTATAATATGGCTAAAGATAAATCTACCGACCGTCCGACCGTTGTTATACCCAATATTTTGAAAAATGTGAATCAACCTGTTGTACAAAATACTCATATTTCGATATCTCTAGTAATAGGTAAACCCCACTGAACAATTAATCTGTTCTTTTAGCATTTTGTACATCTATTCACAAACTTTCCTATGAATCTTCTCATAAGAATCTGAAAAAGCTGCTACCTTCACACCCATTTAAATTTTCAATATCAAATTCACCCACCTGATTTTTTTACAACGAATTCAGTTTTTTAGTGGTATAATGATC
Organism: Melolontha melolontha; assembly: GCA_935421215.2. Lineage (NCBI taxonomy): Eukaryota > Metazoa > Arthropoda > Insecta > Coleoptera > Scarabaeidae > Melolontha > Melolontha melolontha. Next base: position 132,270,183 of record OW285235.1, on the reverse strand, counting down.
ATCTGCATAATAACAATGACTAGCAAAATATTACTTTCTATTCTGATGAAGCACAGTTTCACCTCTCTAGTTATGTTAATTCGTCGAATTATAGAATTTGGTCGATACCATTGCATTCAGTTAAAATTTATGTTTAGTTGGCAATGTCAAGGCAACTTGGGCCAATATCCTTTCCAGAAACAATTAATGCCCAAAGATTCGAATCCATTATTTTGGAGTCATTTATATTCTGGATTCCCATAAAGAATTTGTAATAACTACGATACGCAATTGAAGAGGCATATGCAAATATGCAATTTATCAAGGCGAGTTCAGTATTGTTTATAAGTAAGAAGCCAATATTTTGAGCATTTTATTTCAATAATTTTCTTTATGCATAATTGTATAAGTTGTAATATAAGTTCGTAAAATTAGTTTCAAATATCGTTTTGTATAAATCTTCCAAAACTTCCGATAGCAGTTAATATTGATTTACTAGAAATTCTAATCATATTTTTATAAGATATTCTAAACCAAAAAGATAAATGTAAAGCCAATGACCAGGCAAGCTAATTGCTAATTTTTAGAGTTGCCAAATTAAATATTTGTTTCACTGCAATAATTTATAGTAACTCAGTATATAACCCAAAAGTTTATCACTGATACAAATAACTAACAAGGGAAGGTTCCCAACCCGAAAATTCAATTAAAATTGGAAGTTTGTGGGTGAATAGTCCACGCTAGAGCATGCTTTTTTTCGTGGCGAAAGACATTTGTGTCCAAAGTTAGAAAAATGTTTGGTATTTAATAAGCATCTCATTATGAGTTGTAAAAATAAATAAAATATTAGTGTTATATATCTAAGTATATATTTGGTTTTTGATACTCTCTGATATATGTGAATTTTCTCTATATTGCAATTTAAAAATTAAAAGTTTACCCCTACCCCACCGCACTCCAACATATTCTAAGATTTTGATCACTATAATACGAAAACCAAAAAAAATATCAAAAATACCTCTAAGACCTTTTACGAGCTTGAGGTAGTAGTGCTATTATTGTAGCTATTATTGATTTTAAAATACTAGTAAATGTGTATTGCCACGTAAAATTGTAATGTAGCTTCCTTTTTATGTATTTAGCATAGTTTAATACAAAGCCTTCATATCTAGTGAAAACTGATATACCATTTGATCAGATAGAAGAACGAAGAACTTACGAGGGGTCATTTTTATCTTCCCGGATTAGGGAGTTTTAAATTTTAATCCAATTTCTCATAAGCTTTTTTAAAATCACATATATCTTAGTAACGTATGTGTCAATTTACTAAATATTTGCAGCATTATTAATTTTATTATCTATGAGTTTGTGTTATCGTGCATTGACTTTATATCAAAATAAACAAAATCGAATTTAGAACCGCTGCAAAGTTTCTTACAAAACAAGGAAAATCTTCAAAAGTTATTCTTAAAGAAATGGAATGATTGCCCTTCCAAGTCAACTATTTGTGAGTTGTCAAAATTGTTTAAACATGGTCGAGAGTCATTGAATATTGATCCCCGTCGAGGTCGCCCTAATGACTTGATCACTGCAGATGTTCGTGAAAAATTCAAATGTTTGGTACTGTAAGATGCAAGATTAAAGAAGCGACAATTAGTAGGTTCAGAATAATTGAAACATACATGAGTGGGTAAAACTCCACCAGTTTTGTATAATACAAAGGTATTTTTAATAATATAAAATATTGTTAAAAATCTGGGTTGAAGAACACAAATACAGGTTCACTATTAATATTTTTTGTGAACGTGTCCGAACATATCCCTCCCCAGAGACGCAGATACGTATTTCGCCTTTCTACAGGTTCATCGGTACGCCCCCGCTGGAGAATGGATATCTTCAGACACATTCACAAAAAGAACGACATCGTTATATCACAGAAATTATCCAGACCGAGCATAGAAGTAAATTCAGCGCTGCCTATGTCGGCACAAAATACTACGATTGAAGAAGTATGTTTCCACCACCGAAGAAAAGATCCAAATAATAAAGAGGTATTATACAGGTAGTACTTTACGAGAAATCTTTGGACAATTTGTCTTTGTGTTTGAAAATCGTCAAATGGCGATTGGAATTTTGTGAAACAACAATGCATAAAGTACAAGAAAATCAAAATTTTATCAACAATATTTTTTTACCGATGATACATCATTTTCGTTGTATAGGTCTCACAAGTCCCAAATAATCGGTTATTGGTCTAAGGAAAATAGACACCTGATCATAGAAACGCACACACAGTATCCAGCAAAATTAAATCTATGGGCTGGCATTTTGAACAACGTAATTGTTGGCCCTTTTTTTATCGACGGTATGCTTAACAGCGTCAAATATTTAGATATGTTAAATAACGATATTGTTCCCGCTATCCAGAACATTAATATCAATTTTGAAGACATTTGGTTCCAGCAAGATAGCTGCCCGGCTTATAATGCGAGAATGGTGAAGGAGTTTTTAAGAAACACCTTTCATAATTCCATTATTAGCAGAAATTGCACAATTGGCTGGCCTCCAAGATCACCAGACCTACCACCCGTACTGGGTACCACCGTAATGGGGATACATCAAACAAAAAGTCTATAATGCCCCTCACGAAGGAGTACGTAATATAATTGAACTGCGTGTTAAAATAATAAACGCTTTTCGTACAATAACTCCTCAAATGTGGGCTAACGTCCGGCAAGAATTTTATTGAATATTGGCCTATTGTCAAGAACAACAGGGTGCTTTATTTTAACATCTAGTTTGAGTTTGTATTATAATTACTTTAACTGTCAGAATTTTAATTTATTTTATATCTGTAAGGAGAATACATGTTTTGTTTCACGCCACTGTAAAAACATAAAAGAAATTCTTTTTGAAATACATACTATGATTTTAATTGAGCATTACTCCCATCTACTAAAGGTTAACTGCCGATAAGCCAGTTATATCATCGCGCACCGGAATACCTTCACATTCTCCACTACAAATCAAACATTTGGCATCGCCGCAAAGTATTTGTTTCTATTTTATACCGAGTGCTCACTCGCTCTTGCTATTTCGAATACGGAGTTAAAATTTGTCGACTGCGGTATATATATATAAATATATATATTGTTGTGAGGCAAATTACCACCAACATATATTAATTTAGTTTTTTTTTATATCAATAAAATTTTGAAAAATTAAAAACATATCCTATTATACTTTTGTATACTCTAAGGTTAAGGAAATATCAAAGGAAATATTAATATATTATGAATAGTTTTTAAATATCCCAATTTATATTAGATATTAAGCAATAGGTAATTAATTCAGAAGGAAATTGTAATTAATTCAAATTTGAACATTTAAATTTACATCATTTCCGTTGTTCGGACTATCCAATGAAAAGATGTGTATTAAATTTTAAGGGGACGTTTTGTTTTGAACGGCGTCTTTCCGGGGAGTCTTTCGATAGAGCCAGTAAGATACGGTCGCCATTTTTCATAAATTATTAGCGTCATTCTTATAACGCTAATTATAAAATCAGATTTTTAAATTAAATTCGACGATACAACGTATATAAAATATTCTCATCAGTTAGTGTGACATATAAATAATTAGAGAAAAGTCTTTTTATTGTAGTATAACAGTGTTTAAATTAATAATTAACGAAAGCATCTTTTTGAAATCGAAATTCCAACATGGCGATTCAATATAATTAATTTGTAAAATTCGAAAATAAAGAAGATTGCCTTATTTTGGAAACCTTACGTTATAAATTCACAACCAGAACTTCCTGTCCTTCAACAAGAGCAATTATTTGTATATTCCGAGAAGATATATTGAATATTTAAAGGTTCCAAGAGATACTTCCTTTGTCCCACATCAATCAAGGCAATATCCAAGTTCCTTCCTAACGCCCGGACCGTACTAAGCATACCATTAAAGAAGGTACCTAAAATTATATGCATAAAGAGACATTAATTTGATTATATCGTTAAAATTAATCGATAGATTTGTTAAACTATTCTATTTCATTTTAAAAAAAAAACTATTCAGACTACTTTACCTTAACTAATAAATTCATTTAACTCCTTTGTGAACGTTTAGAGACCATTCGGGGTCTGAATCATTTACTGGGATTCTATATTGGATGTGCTTAACCTCATTTAGGGTAATTATATTCCGAACTTATCGGTTTTCAGTACAATCAGGCTTTATTGCACCATAAGTTTGATTTTTACAGTTCGAGTTTACACAACTCATGTTTCCTTTGATACATCCTTTGCAACGTTCAATAGTTTAGAATTATTATATTTCCTAATGAATAAATACATAAGTTTAGGTGTTTGTAATTTAGAATATAGAATAATAAGCATATACAAAATAGAATACCTACCTGTAATAGTATTCCTATATCTTAACATCATATTTGTTTTGTCTACTTACTAAAAATCTTAAAATTAAATAAATAAATACATACTTATTTTATCTGACATTTGCTTTTCTTTGTTGATATATTAGTGAAGCCACTTAAGTTGTTATATAGGTCTCTTTAGATTACCGATTCTAGTTTGTACTTATCCCTTTTATTTCGCCAAGAGAGCTATAGACATCCAGACATAGATGTCATTTACGTATGTTAATAAAATAAGGTTTGAGGAATTGATATATGTATGTGGTTTTAATTTTGATATCGATATTTATCATTATTAATAATTGGTGATATAAATAAAGATTTGTTTTATGGTTTATCCTTGTTTATTTTCACAGCAATAACGGACCAATTTACACGAACCTGAGAGATTTTGTTATAATCAGTAAGAGTCTTATCATTATATACCGAATGTTGTAAACTGCCGCGTCTTTTTTCACTAGCAATTTGAAGGGTAAAATCTTATTGTCGCTGTTGCATTTCTATAAGCGTTGTCGCTGGTGGTTTACTACAATATATATATATATATATATATATATATGATAATTTTGATGTTCTCGCGGTTGTATGATGAAATGATGGTTTCTCGGGTTCTTGTCCGCGTGTGAGATGTATCCTGAGAAGGATTGTTGTTTCGACGTTTCGACGGGATCGCACTCGTCATTTTCTAGAGTTGTTCTTTCACTTGACGCTGAAGAGTAACTGCCGATCGTGTCCTCGGGTGTCTGCTATTATGTTGCACTATGGGAGGTGGGGGTTGCGCTGCTGCCGTCGTGCGTACACGGCTTCGCGTGATTGGTCCGGGTGTCTGTGATTCCTGTGTTGGGGCGTGTACCTGTCTCGATGTGCTGTGTTTCGCATGAGTCTTGATTTGCATGCCGGCTAGGAGTGGCTTCCAGGTGTACGGTAAACGTTGGCCGTCGTCGCGTTTGTTTAGACTTTTGGGTCTCTTTTCTATTTCAATCGCTTCTCTAGTAATTCTAGTAGATAGACTTTCGCTCTTCGCTAGGATCTTCGTATTCTCGAAGTCAATAGTGTGCCCCGTTAGGAGGCGGTGTTGTGCTAGAGATGATGTTGTTTGTTTCTTAAAGACTGCGTTTATGTGTTCCTCTTTTCTCACGCTTATTCGCCTGTTCGTCTGGCCTACATAGGATTGTTCGCATTCTAAGCACGGCACTTCGTAAACGCCTTGGTCTTCAAGTGGAATTTTATCTTTCGCGTTTACTATTTTATCGGCTATTTTTCCCTGTGCTGTAAAGATGGTGTCTATGTTGTGCTTTCTTAGTATTCTACCGATTTTGTCTGTGGTACCCTTTATATATGGTAGAAAGGCCTTTGATGTAAATTCCTCTTTTTCCCGTTTTTCTGCTCTATTGTGTCTGGCTTTGTCTATTGTTCTTTGTGAATACCCGTTATCAAGAAGAGCGTTTCTAATATTTCTTCTTTATTCGTTTTTATGTTCATCGTCTGTTAGTCGTTCGGATCGTAGAACTAGGGTTTTCACTACTGAGTTCAATTGTGCCGGATGATGATGCGATTGTGCTTTTAAGTACCTATTTGTGTGTGTAGGTTTCCGGTAAACGGTGTGTCCCAATGTTCCATTTTCTTTTTTGATCACTAACACATCTAGAAAAGGTAGCTTCCCTTGTTCTTCTACCTCCATTGTAAACTTAATTTTCGGATGTTCGCAGTTTAGTTGGTGTAAAAAATCTTGTAGTTTTTCTTTGCCATGTGTCCATATTACAAATGTATCGTCGACGTAGCGCAGTCACATTTTCGGTTTGTTCTTACAGGTGTTTAGAAAGTTTGTTTCAAAGTTCTCCATGAATAAGTTCGCTATAATCGGTGATAGCGGGGAACCCATCGGTGTGCCTTCGACTTGTCGATATTTCTGGTTGTTGTATGTGAAATATGTGTTTATAAGGCAGTGTTCTATCAGGTTAATTGTAGCCTTTTGTACTTGATACTGGTTTTCTAATATGGATATGGTCTCTGCGATTGGCACCTGCGTAAATAGAGATGTCACATCGAAGCTGACTAGCAGGTCCGTTGGTTGAACATGAACGTTTTTTATCAGTTCAATGAAATGATCTGCATTCTTTACGTAGGACGCCATTTGTTCTGCGTGTACCTGAAGTTCTTGTGCCAGGTATCGTGCTAGAGCTTGTGTTGGTGATCCAATAGAACTAACAATCGGACGAAGTGGTACATCGGGTTTATGTATTTTTGGGAGTCCGTAGAGTTTTGGACATCGGGACGATTTTTCCCGAGGGATGGTCTGCTTCTTTATTTCTTCGCTCAGCGGTGTTGCGTTTATTTTTGCTTTGGTTACTTTTTCTAAGTACGTTGTAGGGTCCGTGTTGATTATTTTATATGACGGGTCGTCTAGCAGTGATCTTATTTTGTTGTCGTAGTCGGTTTTGTCTAATACTACGGTGGCGTTTCCCTTGTCGGCAGGTAGAACTATGATGTTAGTGTCCTTTTGAATATCTTTCAAGGCTAGATGTTCATCTCTTGTGATATTTCTCTTTGGTGGTTTTGCCTTTCTGATGATGGTGGACACTTCCTGTCGTATTATTTCTGCGTTGTTCTGTTCGACTTTGTGTAGAGCTGATTCTACCCCGCATATGATATCTTCTACCGGAATGCGAGTTGGTGTTATCGCAAAGTTAAAACCCTTCTCTAGAACGCTGATGGCCGCTTCGCTTAGTGTTTTTTGTGATAAGTTGTGTACTGTTCTTGTAGTTTTGTTGGTAATTGCACTTGTAGTCGGTTGCTGTTTCACTCGTAAATGTTCGAATTTCCGTTTCTGTGTGTTTGTTCGGATGTCGGAATCTGTTTCTGCCCTGAATGTACATAAGGTGTCTATTTTCTCCCATAGCAGCGGGTGTAGTTGTTTAGTTAGCAGTAAGTGTGCGTCTAATGCGCACTTGTCGGTTTCCTCGAGTTTTCACCGGTTTTGGTGTATTAATTCCTGTAGTAATGCCTTGCTCGCTCGTGTTAATATGTTCGTCGATTTTGTCGTTTTGCTGTGAAACGATAATCTGCAGCAGTTGGGGATGAGATCTTGGTCCCGGCATCGGCGTAGAAAGGCTAGGTCGCATAACAGGCGTGCTTTCTTGCAGCGTAGTTTCTCGAATTTCTTCGAAAGATGATGGACTTCCTCCCCGTAGAGGTGTAAGATGATAATTTTGATGTTCTCGCGGTTGTATGATGAAACTACACCCGCTGCTATGGGAGAAAATAGACACCTTATGTACATTCAGGGCAGAAACAGATTCCGACATCCGAACAAACACACAGAAACGGAAATTCGAACATTTACGAGTGAAACAGCAACCGACTACAAGTGCAATTACCAACAAAACTACAAGAACAGTACACAACTTATCACAAAAAACACTAAGCGAAGCGGCCATCAGCGTTCTAGAGAAGGGTTTTAACTTTGCGATAACACCAACTCGCATTCCGGTAGAAGATATCATATGCGGGGTAGAATCAGCTCTACACAAAGTCGAACAGAACAACGCAGAAATAATACGACAGGAAGTGTCCACCATCATCAGAAAGGCAAAACCACCAAAGAGAAATATCACAAGAGATGAACATCTAGCCTTGAAAGATATTCAAAAGGACACTAACATCATAGTTCTACCTGCCGACAAGGGAAACGCCACCGTAGTATTAGACAAAACCGACTACGACAACAAAATAAGATCACTGCTAGACGACCCGTCATATAAAATAATCAACACGGACCCTACAACGTACTTAGAAAAAGTAACCAAAGCAAAAATAAACGCAACACCGCTGAGCGAAGAAATAAAGAAGCAGACCATCCCTCGGGAAAAATCGTCCCGATGTCCAAAACTCTACGGACTCCCAAAAATACATAAACCCGATGTACCACTTCGTCCGATTGTTAGTTCTATTGGATCACCAACACAAGCTCTAGCACGATACCTGGCACAAGAACTTCAGGTACACGCAGAACAAATGGCGTCCTACGTAAAGAATGCAGATCATTTCATTGAACTGATAAAAAACGTTCATGTTCAACCAACGGACCTGCTAGTCAGCTTCGATGTGACATCTCTATTTACGCAGGTGCCAATCGCAGAGACCATATCCATATTAGAAAACCAGTATCAAGTATATACGATATATACGAGTATATATATATAAATTTTTTTATTCGTGATTTTCTTTCTCGTTTAAGGCGAATGCCGACAACTTTGCATCTTAAGACGCTCCACGGGCGCATACATAATAATAACTCATGTCTTGCTTTTCCCTGTTTTTATAATACTAAGGCATGATTTATTATTATTCAATTGGAATGTATTTTTGAGTAATTTTATCCATAGCAACTCAATTATATGACATTTGTATACTGTCATTTATAGTTTATATCCTTGATGAAGGCATCATTGCCGAAACATGTAGGGTTGTTTTAAATATATATACTTTAAAGTAAAGCCAGACCTTAAATCGCCAACTGATTGAATTTACTATATATATATACATATATATATATATATATATATATATATATATATATATATATATATATAAATATATATTGTGATCAGCATAAAAGCTTCATATTTTGTTTATGGTTGTTACTACCATTAGTATAGCGAACATATAAAAATATCCATAAATTAATTAATGTTTCCTGATCGATTATACACCGAAGTAATGTAAGTAGAGCGATTTTCTTATCGATAAGCAATCTGCCATGTGAAAAATAGATATATGTGTAACTAACATCAAGTGTATAAATTCGACAATACATACTTGGTAAAACGTATTTGTTTGATACGCAACGCATAGCAATTCCCATTGGAAACTTCAAACTACAAACTTCAAACTTCAAACTACACGTGTTTCGAACTTTCTTTATCTTCACAAGCGTACAACGGAAGTAACCATGAATAGGGTGGACTGTTGCTGGCGTGCCTCTCTTGGTCGAGAGATGTTTCTTTCATGGACATTTGCCGCAGAATCTAGGCATGGTACTTCCGTCGTAAGCTGATGAGAAGAGGGAAAGTCCGAAACAAGTGTCCGTACGTTGAAGTCTACAATGCGAATTAGTATGCGTTGTGTATCGATGTGTACGTATAGAGTTATTCTTGAACATATATGTACTATGGTATTTGACAAGCAATATCTTAAGTTATTTAAGATGGAGCTTAGAGTTTCATTTAAAAACTATCTTATATGTATAAAATGTTTTTTGTTTTATTATCAAAACTATTTATTTAAGAGGTAAACAAAATTGAGAATCATAATGATAACATTTTCTATTACATCTGCCTAACATTTTGGTAGCGTTTTAATTCCAAAACCTCCAGATTATAATATTTTTGAGGTTTCGGTTGAAACAAATTGTGGAGAGGATTTTTCAAGCATTCTTCATTCTTTAAGAAATTAAATAAGTGATAATCCTAACTGACATAATTTTTCTGCAGTGATTCATGCATGTGATCGGGGGCATTATCATATGTGGATTTCTTTTGTGTTAAAACTTGATGAAATCCTTCTCATTTTTGACAATAAACTTCATCTGTGAAAGTTTGGTTGGTTGCTCACATCTGAAAACAAGTCGCTGTTGTCCAATCATTGAAATCATTTTATCAAACTAAAGTAGAGGACTTATTTCGTGTTTTTCTTGATCAAAATTCGATACACTGCTTAAACCACTTTCATCTAAAGAAAAGTTTGTTCAATACAAAGGTATCTGGTGTGAAGAACACAAATTCAGGTTCACTATTAATATTTTTTGTGAACGTGTCCGCGTATCTGCGTCTCTGGGGAGGGATATGTTCGGACACGTTGACAAAAAATATTAAAAGTGAACCTGTATTTATGTTCTTCACACCAGATATTTAATAATATTTTATATTATTAAAAATACCTTTGTATTAGTAGGTTCACTAGGTGTTTCAGAAACCATGGTCTTTAGAATTTTACACGAGTACCTTGGAATGACAAAAGTTGGTGCAAAGTGGGTTCCGTCAATGCTTTCGCCATTGCAAATTCATGTCCGGGTAGAGACGTGTGAACAATTCGTAACGCCTTGTGGGAACGAACCAGATTTAATTACCGAGCCGACTTCTCAAACTTGGGTCCATCACTATAATCCAAAATAAAAATAAGAGTCGATGCAGTGGCATGTTAAGGACCTGAACCATCCCAAGAAGTTTAAAGTCACTCTTTCTGCAAGGAAAATAATAGCAATTGTTTTTTGGGACTGCCCAAGAATTTTTCTGATTGATTATCTGAATAAGGGTAGTACGGTAATTGGAAAGTATTATGCAAGGTTGATGCATCGTCTCAGGTGTGGAGTAACAAGGTGTCTTGTTACTCCATAACAATATACCAGTGCGCAAGTCAAGATTTTCAAAAGCTGCTCTTGAACACCCACCTTATAGTCCAGATTTAGCACCCAGCGACTACTTTTTGTATTTGAATCTCAAGAAACACTTAGGTGAACGAAATTTCCGAACGATGACGACCTTATAGCAGTTATAGAGAACCATTTTGTAGAGAAAGAGAATAATATTTTTACGATGGATTAAAGATATTATTGAAACGGTGTAATCATGTATTCAAAAGCAAGGAAACTACTGAAAAATAAATTTTTGTTAATGCTCTAATCTTTTGTTTTCATGCTTAGTCTGGGAAGATAAAAACGTCCTCTCGTAGCTACAGGTTTGCAATTTATGTTATCTACACGCAAATAAGGTGTCTCATTATTTCAGAGGGTGGCTGAACATATACATTTTACTACACGACACATAATTTACTAAATTAATAATTAAAATATTAAAAAAGATTTTAAATTATCTAACACTGATACTTTAATTGCAGAGAATTGTACCCAAGAAATTCAGGTTGGTCACAGTTCTTATTGTCAATAAGAGCGAGACTTACTGTGGCTCAGATTGTTGAAAATATAAAACATCAGGCTAGTCTAACTTTCGATTTTATTTGCCTTTTAATAATAGCTTCGTAAGTATAATTCAAAGATTAAATATGATCATACAAAATTACATTTAGAAATATATCGTGCATTCAAATAAATCCAATTTCAAAGAAACATTTAGAAACAGGTTATTTAATTTTTTTGGACAATATTTCACATAAATGCCAATTAATTATATTTTAATAATAAATGTTTTTACTAAAGGATACTCAATTATTTATTAAGAAATTTCGGATTTATGATTTTTTCGAAGGCATGATATAATCTAAAATTAATGTATCTGTACGATAAACATAATTAATTTTCCAATCGTCTCTTTTTTGCAGAATAATTTGTGCTATCGGTTTGGTGGAAAATAACAATATGTACTTGATATCCAGTATGCTCATTTCTCCGATGATGGTAATTAAAAACAATAAATAATGATTTATTATTTTACTAACATTTTCTATTTATGCATTAAATCCTAATTTTATCTCACTTTATAAAATAGACAGTAGTTCAGTACTTTAAGGTTCTTAATAAATCCCTGCTTGCAAATGAATTAATTCGATACTAGACTGACAAGGAAAGTCCTCCAATATGCAAACACCGAAAATTTATTAATATAAGCCATTTATAAGAACTATGCAAATATGTCGAAATCGATGGGCTTCGTCTTGAAAAAAACTTGGCTTAAAAGCTTTGCAAAGCATGTGAGAAATGCACTCATGCATGTGAGAAACGATATTTTCATTCTCACAAAAAATCGGCACCACTTACATCGCCACTCCCTATAAGAGAGAAGGAATAGAAGAAATTTTTAAAGGAATTGGTCTATATATTTATGTTAATAAGAAATAGAATAATGTCGTCAGATTCGGTGAAGTAAAGGGTTGTCCTTATAGGAACTTCAGGATTTCTTTTTTAAATAAAACCAACAATTTTAGAAAAATAACATGATTATATATTTGATCAAAAAGTAGAGATATGGCAATTATGTCCCGCTTGTTATACGTAAAATCGTCAATAACTTTTTGACACAATTGCGGTTCAATTTCACCAATAACTTATATTTTGCTTTAGGTCATTAATCGTCCGTGGATTGTTAGAATAGACTTTGTCTTTGAGAAAACTCCAGAAGAAAAAGTCGAGGGTCGTCAAATCGCATGACCTTGCAGGCCAATGAATATCACCATTTCGAGAAGTGAAGCGGCCGGGAAATCGTGTTCGTAACGAATCCAATCCCTCGCCGTATGGCACGTGGCGCTACTTTGTTGAAAGAACATATCATTGAACAACATATTATTAAATTGGGGCGATAAAAAATATCTCAACATATTGCGGTAGAGTGCACCATTAACATTTACCGTTTCACCGTCATTTTCATGGAAAAATGCCCCTATAACCCCTCCAACCCAAAATACACACCACGCTGTTACTCGAAGAGGATGTAATGATTTTTCTTCAATCACACGAGGATTTTCACTTCCCCAAATCCTACAATTTTGGAGTGGAAGTGAGCTTCGTCGGAAACGATAATTGCTTACAAGGTCAGATCTTTGATCAAAATTCGATGTAAAGAGATGTTTTGCTGTTGAGATCAACGACGCGCTGAGGTTTTGGAACTTTCGGCAACATGGTCACGTACACTAACGATATTTTCATTGTATCGAGTTCTAGGCACCTTTAAATCAACAACCGATCCAAAAACCTCAAATTTTCTAATAAAGTTGCGAATTGCGTTGTCACTTGGCATATGATTACGTCCAAACATTAAACGAAGGTTACAAGTTGTTTTCACACAAGAACGCGAATTTTCGTAATTAGTTTGCACAATTCTAACACGTTCTTCCGTCGTAAAATGATTCGTGATTAAATTGCCGAGTATGTAGATGACATAAGTTAAGTCGTTGAAAAATGGCGCTAAATATATATAAAATTATATCCCGAAGTACCTATTGGGACAGCTTTTATATTTGTAGATAGTAAATAAAAGCAATACTTTATTCACATAAACGAAAAATATGATTACTTTCAATATTATATACTTTTATTATAATAATATATGTGTAATATTATGTCTGCCGTAAAAATAGCGAAAGTATAATAATTACACAATACACATTTGAGGTACAAATGTCTTACTCATTATAAAATGATACTCTCCTTATAAGAGTTTAAAAGAATTGAGTACACATTGTACATCTAATAAAACTATGTAGAGAGGATGCTAACATTAACAGAAGCAAAAGTAAATTTCACTCCGATTTATCACCAAGTACCCGTTTTTATAACATGCATATTGCAAATAAAATCTGAAATCTTTGCGCGCATTATTAACTGTGTATCTATAATATGAGATGCTACCTAGAAATTTCCGGAATTTGAATGCGCGTGAAGGGATGGGAGTACAATTCTATAGCGTTAAATGATGTAAGCTACGTCTATACTAAGTCAGTCTGCCAAACGGTACTATGCTAGGTGGTAACACCTAGCATAGTAGTAAAGGGTTTTTGTGTTTATATTTGTTGAGATGTGTTTGAGTTATTCTGCAAGACTACAATATCAGACGTAAAAGAGCAAAGAACGTGCATCAAATTCTGCTTCAAACTTGGTAAAATGGCAGCGGAAACTCTAAAAATGTTTAAACAAGCCTTTGGTGAGGATTGTTGAAGCCAGACACAAACTTATGAATGGTATGCCACCGTTCTAAGAATAGACATGTATCGGTTAATGATGATGAGCGGTTCGATCGTCCATCGACGGAGAACACGCCATAAAATGTGGCAATAGGCCTACCAGGTTATGCGACAATTCGTGGATCCTACACAAAGACAATGCACCAACCCACACGTCACCTGATTTATGCTATTTTCTAGCCTCAACGAAGACGATAGTACTTCTCCAACCTTCCTACTACCCAGATCTTGCCTCTTGTAACTTCTTTCTGTTTCCGATGTTGAAACTGAAGTTCAAGGGGCACTATTATAAGACGATTGAGGAGATCCAGACCGAATCGCAGGAAGTATTCAGCACGTTAACATGCAACGACTTCCAGCACTACTTCCAGTCATGGACAAGTCGGTGAGACCGGTGTATTAATGCGGAAAAAAAGTACTTTGAAGGGGGTAGCACTGAATAACTTGTAAGAGCAATTCATTGGGTTTTTTTCACGTTCCGAGAATTTCTGAGCAACACCTCGTATATTGGAGAAGATCGAAATACCTGGAATAAGTTATCCTTACTCCCTGTCCCTTACTCTTTTTAAAACAATGTGCAAGTAGTATACCTCTAGTATACCTGCAGCAGATATTAGTAGTAATATAGTTGTCGACGCTCTCGTCTGTATTAAACACATTTTCTGGATAATAACTTTGTAAATGCGGTCACACCAAAATTTGATGCTATAGCTTCTAAAACATATAATTGTTGCCCGTTCTATATGAACAACTTAACAAATTTCTTATTTTTCTTATGGTTACAGTCCAGCCATAAATACTGTCAGTATTTTAATAGCGAATAAAAAAAGATTAACTCATCATACAAGTACATAACTAAAATATATATGCTCGGAAAATTCAGTAATCAGTTTTGAAACAATGTATAATTTAATATTCTCGGCTGTTGTTGCAGATACTTCTTGGTGAAACATTTTAACTTCATACAGTAAATAATAAAAATAAATTAAAACACTTGGCTTGTTTCACTATGAGATTTATTTAAATACTCTAACAATTGTTTCGGCTGTTATGCCATTCTCAAAGAGATCTATAAATCTAACTTAAAGACTATCGCACTTGTTCTTATATGTTGTCTGTTCTTGTGTGTAGTGGGGGTGGTATTATATTGTGTATTACGGTGTCTATAAACAAGTCCATTTCTGGGCCAGATATGTAGACGACGTAATTTGCATATGGAAGGGTACAGATAGGCAATTAACGGAGTTCCTAAAAGTAATAAATTCTATAAACCACAAGATACAATTTACAAAAGAAACAGAAAAAGACAAGAAAATAAACTTTCTAGACATTACAATAAACAGACATAATAATAAGCTTACATTCGAAATCTACAGAAAACCCACTTTTACAGACAACATATTACATGCAAACGCGAAACAATCAATGAAAATAAAAATGTCAACATTCAATAGTTATATACATAGAGCCACAAACACACCATTAAGCAAGACAGATTTTAATACAGAAATAAACACAATTAAATTAATCGCAAGAAATAATGGATATGACCCTAAAATCGTAGATAAACTGTTAAAACGTAAAGAAATACAAAATAATAAGAACAAATACCTATACCCGAAAATAACAGAAAATATACAAAGATGGCACAAAATTACATACATACCACAACTCACTAATAAAATAAACAGAATAGTAAAAGGATTAGATATCAAAATAAGCTGGGTAAATAAAACAAATTTAGGAACAATGATTAGCAACAACAAAGATAAAAGAGATAAAATGGACCAATCAGGTGTTTATAAATTAAAATGTAAAGACTGTGAAGCTATCTATATCGGCCAAAGTGGACGAGCCATTAAAAACAGAGTTAAAGAACACAAAAAGTCAATTTTATATAGTGAGAAAAACACAGGCTTTGCCGAACACTGTATAGAACTCAACCACTTCCCCGATATAGATAACTGCGAATTAATACACAATATCACAAAAAGCAAGAGATTGGACCTCCTAGAAATATTAGAAATAAAAATAGCGAAAAAACAAAATCTATTAATCACCAACACACAGATAGAATATGCCAATACACCCTTTATAGACACCGTAATACACAATATAATACCACCCCCACTACACACAAGAACAGACAACATATAAGAACAAGTGCGATAGTCTTTAAGTTAGATTTATAGATCTCTTTGAGAATGGCATAACAGCCGAAACAATTGTTAGAGTATTTAAATAAATCTCATAGTGAAACAAGCCAAGTGTTTTAATTTATTTTTATTATTTACTGTATGAATGTATAATTTATTTAAAGTATTCACCTCCTGCATCCACTCAGAGTTGCAAATGAATGTTTATCTATCTGCGCACTGTTTTTAACAATATTTTTGTTGCAACTTCAAGAATACTTAATTTCAGAGATTCCAAATTTCGATTATGTTTCTTACAAACCATATCTTCGGTAACATTCCATAATTGATAGTCGAAAGGGACTGCGGAAAGTAGTTCGACGGTAATTTGTTCGATGAAATTTTGTTCGAAACAATTTTAAATATTTATCAAAAGAAAATAGGTTCATCATCTCGCCAACAATGCTTAAGTTTATTATGTGCAAGGAAATTGATAGTTTTCTAATGCAAATTTTAATCCGAGTTTCTAGTTTACCGTCGCGATTCCCTGAAAAATAAAAGTAACTACATTCGACCATATAATTATTTGCTATCGTATTTCTAAATCATTTTAATTTTTATGTTCGATCACGTTGGGTATTTTGAAATTTTCTTAAAATGGCTATGAATTTTATTTAAGAGTTCGAAAGGCAAAGATATGCTGTCTCTTAACGGTTATTTGTAAGTACATG
The DNA here is from genome assembly GCA_935421215.2 of Melolontha melolontha. NCBI lineage: Eukaryota > Metazoa > Arthropoda > Insecta > Coleoptera > Scarabaeidae > Melolontha > Melolontha melolontha. The sequence goes on along the minus strand of OW285235.1, from coordinate 132,253,210 downwards.
ACAGAAGTTGTGATGTAGTAGTGTATAGCTCGGTTAACATCTGATGGCAATTGGGTGGATAACAATTTTAACACGAAAAAAGAAAACAGCATGAAACGAGGAAGATATACACATTTTAGTCACGCCTTGCGCATCCTGAGTGCTGGAGTACTGTAAGTGTGAACAGGTAAGTCAGGTAAGAACAGGTCAAGTCATATGTTCAAAAATATAGATTAATATAATAATAATAATAATTGTTTATTGTCCAACAGTTACAAATTTACATAAAAGAATAAAAAAATAAATAGCATTTATGCCATAGTGGAAGATGTCCTCATAATGTAATTCTGCAGACTGGCACACTGTAGATATAGGCGATGTGTGAAGGATATTCGACCTGGACAGGGGTTAAGAGAAGGTAGAAGATGAATGAGGGGACAATCGAAGAACGCGAAGGCTAAGGAAGGAAAGAAGTCATGGGGAGCCAGTATACCTATGAGCCAATTTCTATATATTCTAGTTTGCTAATGACGAAGCTGAAGAGTAATGTATTCAAGAGTTGATCACTTCCAAAATACGTAAAAAAGAGGCGTGTTTAACGCATTTCACTAAGAAGTAATTGAAGATTAAAGTCATCAACGATAATAATTGTTTTATTCAACATAAGCACCTAATTGCACTCTCACAACAGCTGGAAATCATGGTGAGATATATTTGGAGATACATAAACAGCAGGGAGGTAAAAATAATAATCTTTTAATATATCTACAAACAACAATATTAACAATAGGACTAACGGAAGTAAACGAACTGGTATCAAGAACTTCATAATTGATTCTGGCAGACAGGGTCATAAACACACCACCACCAGAGGATCTATCACGCCCAATGGTATTATAAGTAGATGGCTATAATTCAGAATTATTAATTGATTCGTCGACACAGCTCTTGGTCACCACAATAATATCATAGAATGAATCACAGGCACTGGTAAAAAATGAATGGGTGTAAGTACGTAAACCCCTGGTATTCTGGTTATTTAATTTACAGTTAAGACTGTGGAAGGTGTGCCTCTTTTGAATATAATCTTAATATTTGTTTCACCATTATCACAGCATTCGGGTAGTTTAGATTTTACATCCTTAAACAATTGAATTTGTAAAGGCGTACAATCACGAAAAATGGAAATATTTGAAAACTTAAGGTTAGATTTTAATTTGGATGTAATAGATAGAATAAAACCATTTACCGGTATCTACCGGTAAATATCAGACTTGAATAAGCCAGCAATTATTATTTTTACTAGGGCCTAATTTATACTTTAGGTGTAGGATCAGTAAATTGAAGTGAAGAACATAAATTATTAACAAACCTAACATCTAATTGTATTTGATAAAATCAATTTACTCATGAAAAGAATATTGATAATATTCGAATGTATTTCTTTTCGAAAATTATTCCTTTAGAAGATTTTTCCAATCTGACAAATTACCGTTCGAACAAAATACCGTTCAAACAAATTACCGTCAAACGAATTACCGTCGAACAAATTTCTTTCGAACAAATTTCCTAAATTCGTCAAAAGGTTCAGGCCTTGGCTATTAGACGGCGAATCAGAAGCATTAATAAACTCAGGAACGTTACTTTCTAGCCATGTCTGATTCAAAATTTGTATGGTCTATCCCATATCTCAGTTAGTCGAATGTCTACATTCCCGAATAACTTCCCTGGTTAGAAAGTTAAAAGATATTTTTTCTATTTTGCGTTCGAAATGAACTCATTATGAAACCCAAAACAGTATCGAAAGGAGCTTCATTTCGATACGCTTTTTTTCATTTTTCAATGTTGGCGTTGTTCGAATACAGAAATAAATATCATTGCTGTCATTTGATTTTAAGAATTTATGTACATTTGACAGATATGATATATATTCGTATTTTACACAAACAACGTATGTTGTATACAATTGACAACAACATATATATGTTTCTATGTCACTCATGTTTATATTTTTAAATGAAATATCAAGTAATGTTAACGAATATTAATAAATAATATGTAATATAATATACTTCGCGGATAGCAAGATTTAAATTTTAAAATGTCAAGTATCAATGTGACCAACTGCATGCTTTATATAAAAATTAAAGTCTGAACTTTCAAATTAAATAATTCCAATTTAAGCAATTTATTAATGTAAAAAACGCAAAATAGAAAAAATAGTAAAAAAAACTCGTTTCATAAGGCCTTTTGCCGCACTCGCTCTTTAGAAAACTCGCCGCAAGCGGCTCGTTTTCTAAACTGATCTCGTGCGGCAAAATAGTGCCTGATGAAACTCGTTTTTTAATATACTATTTTCTATTTTGCGTTCGTAATGAACTCATTATGACACCTAAAACAGTATCGAAAAGAGCTTCATTTCGATACGCTTTTTTTCATTCTTCAATGTTGGCGTTGTTCGAACACAGATGTAATTATCTTATTGCTGTCATTTGATTTTAAGAATTTAAGTACTATGCTACACAAACAACGTATATTGAATATAATTAACAACAAGATATATCAGTTTCTATCACTCATGTTTATAAATATATAAATAAAATATCAAGTACTTTTAACGAAAATTAATAAATAATATTTCGCGGATAGCAATATTTAAATTTGAAAATGTCAAGTATCCATGTGACCAACTGCATACTTTATATAAAAATAAAACTCTAAACTTTCTGAATCCCTGAATGAAATAATTTCATTTTATTAATGTAAAAAATGCAAAATAGAAAAAATAGTATAAAAGACTCGTTTCATAAGGCCTTTTATCGCACTTGTTCTTTAGAAAACTCGTGCTACAAAATAGTGCCTTATGAAACTTATGTTTTAATATACTATTTTCTTTCGCATTCAAAATGAAGTCATTATGACACCCAAAACAGTATCGAAATGAGTTTCATTTCGAAACGCTTTTTTTCATTTTTCAATGTTGGCGTTGTTCGAACACAGAAATAAATATCATTGCTGCCATTTAATTTTAAGAATCTAAATACATTTTACAGATATGATATATGTACGTACTCTACACAAACAACGTATATTGTATACAATTGACAACAAGATATATTAGTTTCTATGTCATTCATGTTTATATTTTTTTTAAATATTAAGGAATGTTAACGAAAATTAATAAATAATATCTAATATAATATACTTCGCGGATAGCAAGATTTAAATTTGAAAATGTCAAGTATCAATGTTACCAACTGCATGCTTTATATAAAAATAAAACTCTGAACTTTCAAATTAATTAATTCCAATTTATTAATGTAAAAAATGCAAAATAGAAAAAATAGTATAAAAAACTCGTTTCATAAGGCTTTTTGCCGTACTCGCTCTTTAGAAAACTCGCTGCTAGCGCGGTTTTCTAAACTGATCTCGTGCGGCAAAATGGTGTCTTATGAAACTTGTTTTTTAATATAGTATTTTGCAATTTATTTAATATTAATATTATTATTTAACGTACAGCGCGGCTCGTTTTCTAAACTGATCTTGTGCGGCAAAATGGTGCCTTATGAAACTTGTTTTTTAATATACTATTTTGCAATTAGCGTTTCTAAAAGACCTATTAAAGCACTCAAAGTGAGTGCTATTATAAATCATTAAAGCATAGAACATTTAGTGGATTAAGTTTTAAGTTGGTCACACTACGACTATCAGTAGTCATAGTGATAATTTAAGGTTATGATTAAACTGACAATTAATAAACATTTTAGTATACGGTAATTATATTTACAATACAATCATAAATATTTGATTATGGAGAGTAACTAACGTTCTTTGATTTTAGTTAATTTAAGTCAATAATAGGCAACTAAATTCAAAAATTTGAATTTTATCCTAAATATTCGCGTACGTTACCAACTGCCATAAAATTTCCCTAAATTACATTTTTTTCTCATTTTCTCTTAAAGAAATACATTAACAAAGCTGTATTGTCCCCTGGCCCTGGTCGTAGCTTCGTTTCCGAGGCGGCCTCATTAGAGGCCTGGTTTATCGGTAGAATAAATAACTCGTTCGGAAACCATATAATAACATTTAATTCAAATAAATAACAATATCATTACAAGTAATAATGTCACTTGTATAACAACATACGAACTGATACACAACAACTAGTATACTCGATGACGTGCTAACCCAGATACATAAACTAAATTGTCGAAAAATATACTAATTAAAGAAGGACATGTTGCGTTAAATAAATATTACACTGAATGTGAGGAAATAGGTGACCTGCTTAAGATATCTCAAAGCTAATTGCAAAAATAGCATAAAAACACGTTTCATAAGACATTGAAGCACTCATTCATTAAAAAAGTCGTGACTTGGTCACTCGTTTTTTAAACTTGAGTTCGTGCTTTAAAACGTGTCTTATGAAATTTGTTTTTTAATATACTATTATAGACGCTAGCCATCAAAATAATCGAGTTATTTTGACATACTCGAATTATAATTAACATTAATAACAGGCCACGTGGAATAGAACGCGAAGTATCAAAGAATAGCAACAACATATTTATATATAAAAACAAAAATGAACAGAAATATATTTTTTAAATAGGATATTACGACTGCGAGAGACAAAAAATAACGCCATTAAATATAATTCAAATAATTTTTAAAGTACTCTGTCGTTCAAATAAAACGTCTCTATTTCCTATTAAAAGCGACAACTGAATTCTATTGGTGTTTTTATTATTAATATAGTAATACATAATATTGTTTTAATTAGGGCCCAGTAATGGCAAGCACATTTGGAAAAGTAATTCAAAATAGGACTCTGCAGAGAATGGGTGTTTTTAATGAAATAATAGGGCTTAGTATCTCCACAATAATTGGATATTTTTATGGAACTATTGTCTGTATTTCCACTGATAAATATGGAGAAGCAGAATGGCCAACTGTTGAAATGACATCCAGGTTTTCAAGTTTTTTCAGAATTTTTGATCTTTTACGTGTTTGGAGTTAATATTTTTCATATTTTTTTCTAAATTACTTTCACGTTTAAACTGTAAAAGAACATTTTATTCAAGTTAACTTTGCTATATCAAAAAGTGGACATATTTAATCGATATTTCGCACTATAATATTTAACAATCGTATGGCTTTAAAAAGTGAATACTATATGCAGATGAAATGTAAATTCCTGTTATATAATTAATTGGAACATGCAAATGAATTATTAAGTAAGCAAAGCTTTGAGCATGTTTAGTATTGTTCACAAAACTTAGTGTAATAATTATTACTTCTATTATATAAATAATTTTTCAAAATAGCTATTATCGCTTAATTTTTGGTTATTTTCTAGAGCCGAAGTACGAGCATTTGGAATAGGTTGCCTTATAGCACTTTTATCAGGAGCAGCTTCTGCATTAGCCATTCTGAGTGATAACATTTCTTCTCTTGTAGGTGTTGCAATATCAACATCACTAATGCCTCCAGCTGTAAACTCTGTAAGTTTTGTTTAACTTATTCCATTATTTTCTTTTAATATAAGTGTCTTCTAAGGGATTACTGTGGTCACTTGCATCAGTCTATTACTTAAAAGGTAATGAAACTACAAGATACAGTTCACTAACATTAACGAATTACTATTCTGAAAACAGATTCATAGAACTTACAACTTTAGGAGCTGCAAGTTTAGGATTGACGTTCGTTAATATCATTTGTATTTATCTCGCTGGATTATTGGTATTTAAGGTTAGTCTATATTAAGTTCGTTTATTTCTCAAATATATAGGTAATATGTACAATATTGATAGAAATAACAGCTTTAAAGGCGAAATGGGAAATACCATAAAATGCAAAAAGGTTGTGTAATGCATCACATGAATAATAATCTTACAACAAAGTGTATAAAAAGAATAAGAAGTCATCCATTACAAACTAGGATTCGCCTAACCGTATCCATTAGTTACTTATCCATAATATATAGATTTTGATAATGAATAATCTCACTATATTCTTTTCATAGACAACATTACATGATTTAAACATACGAGGATGGATCCCTTTGCTCCACCCCTGACCCACTCACAATAAAAAATTATTGATGTACTTATCTACGTAACAGTGTAACTTATATCCTAGTGTTGTGATGAGGTGGTGGTTAGATGATGAAATATAGCCAAGTGTGTTATTCCTGCCAAGTACATTAATAATTACTAAAATGTTTCACCAAGAAGTGGCAAATATCATACTTTTATTTTTAAATGTAGTCTCCATTAAGACTAATGCATTTTTCCCATCGATGATCTAGCATTTCTAATGCTTCTCGAAAAAAATATTGTTCAATCTCTGCAAACCACTGATTTACCCCACATATCGCATCATTATTTAACGGAAAATCGTTTACCACGAAAAGATGTTTCGGAAACAGTCGGTAATCGCTGGCGGCCAAATCTGACGAATATGGCGGATGCTTAACTAATTCGAAGCCTGCTTGAGCTATTGCAACTGTTGCACACTGGGCGCATTATCCTAATGCCACACCTTTGCGCGTCTTCCTTTTCTTTCTTTCATCAAGTCGCGTAATTTGGTAATTAAGTTGGCATAATAAGCACCTGTAATTGTGGCCCCCTTCCGCAGAAAATCTACTAAAATTAAGCCTTTAGCGTCAGCATGCCAAAATGCGGATAGCATGACCTTCCCTGCTGAGAGTCGCATCTTGAATTTTTTTAGCGGTGGCGAACCCCGATGTTGCTGCTCCTATACCGCGATAAAAGACGACTACAAATGTCTTTTCGAGTTTGCTTGCGTGCATCTGCTAACATTCGTGGTACCCATCTTGCAGACAATTTTTTCATGTTCAATGTAGCTGTAATTATATTATAAACCACATGGTATAAGAGACCAGTGACTTTCAACTATTTGTCTACACGTCGATCTTGCACCACGATCCATCTGCATATTCTTCTGTACACGACTGTATACCACATTTAAACTCACGATGCTACCTTTTAACTATGTCATGTGATACTCCAGATTCTCTTAATGTATACACCAAATCTTGAGTTGGGGTCAGCTCTTTTAAACGCAAGTATTTAATCGCCGCTCGTTGCTCGACACGATCCATTTTGATACTGATTCTCTCGACCTCGGGTATCTACTGTAGGCACGCTTTAACCGGTTCAGACTTTTGTAGGTTTCTAGCGATAGTCTATACATAGCAGATTACAACGCAATGTGAAGATAAATAATAGTTTTAGTTTATAAATAGGTCAGGGGCGAAGCAAAGAAACAGCCCTCGAATACAATATACAAATATAATAGTTTTAAAATTAAGTTATTCATTAATGCCATAGCATATTTTTATCGATACAGTAAATTTTAAATTTACTACTAGAAAAGTGTAATTTTCTATCAATTTGAGATATTTTTATCAAATAATGTAGACCAATCCAATGAAGTAAAGAAACACAATATAAATTGCAAATTTGTAGCAAGCTAAGGCCACACATTAAGAAAAAGCAGACAGACATACCACTTAATCAGATAGAAGGATTTAGAGCTTAGTTTCTTACAGGTCTGTAATTTGTGTTGTCTCGCGCAAACAAGACATCTTATTACTTTAGAGAACTACTGTATCTACGGATGTACTAAAACTATTTAAAAATATTTCTACTTTCAATAAGGTTCATAAAATTAACACGGTCAAAATAGGTATAATTATTAATCAAATAAGATATTATAACGAGCGATCAAGATAATTTGTAATCGAGTCATTCATGAATTTGAGTCTGTAGGTCTTTTCCGATTATAACCGTTGCTTAGTTATATATTCGACTGACTTAATCAGATGGAAGGATGTAGAGCTTAGTTTGTTACAGGTCTTTAATTTGTGTTGTCTCGCGCAAACAAGACATCTTATTACTTCAGAGAAGTACTGTATCTACGGATGTACTAAAACTATCTATGATAATGATAATAGTGTAAGTTCATATTCAGAAATTGTGCTGCTTGTATATTTTGCAAAATTGTGAGAAAATTTAAAGTAATCGGCTTATAGTCTACATATTCTATGTATCAATATTTAAATTATAACTAATTTAAATATGATCTATAGTTTCGTATTTTTTAATTGAAAATAAAGTATTTGTTTAAATAATTTTAAGTTTATTATGCCATAGGCGAGGTCGTAAAAAAAGTATAGTGCTTAACTCGTCGAAATCATTCTTTTAAGCTCCCCAACTGTTCTTTCTCTTAAAAAAATGTTACTTTCGTCACTAGTTACACAATATACTATTATTTAATGTCAAATATTTCTAAATTTTTATTCATACAAAAATCTTAAATTAAATATATTTTATTGAAAAATAGATAATTTATTTAAATCATGGATACGTACAGCAAAAACGAACTAAATTCACACAAAAAAGAATAATAAAATAAATCACGTATTAAGAGAAGACATGAAGCTAAATATCCTGTGTTATGTAGAAGAACAGTCTCTAGGGTTGCTTTTAAATGTGGCCATGTATTTTGGAGTATCGTACAGTTCGGTGTACAGAACCCTGAAAAAATTCAAATATAAGCCATACAAGCCATCAAGCGCTTTTCGAAGAAAATAAAGTACAACGAACTGATTTTTGCGATATAATGTTTAATTTGCTAAATGAAAACGAAGAAATTTTAAATAAAATAATTTTTACTGATGAAGCTACATTTACCGTAAATGGTGAAGTCAACTCTCAGAACTTCCGGTTTGTATGCTACATTTATCCATTGAAAAATACTAAATTTCCTTTCCATTAATCCATTAGGTATTGGTCCCATACAAATCCTCATGCCCAAAACCTAACCCGAACGCAGTACCCTCAAAAAGTCAATGTCTGGATTGGAATAATAAGCGATAGACTTATTGGACCATGTTTTGTTGACAGTAACCTCACTGCAGAAAAATATTTAAACCTCTTGCAAAACCAAATGGATGGGGCTCCGACACATTCTACTCACGCCGTCAGGAACTTTTTAAGTAACACATTTCAAAGATGGTGGATTGGCAGGTTTGGCCCCATTCTATGGCCCCCAAGATCAGCTGATTTATCTCCAAATGCTTACTTCCCTTGGGGTTACCTGAAAAGTAAAATTTATAATAACTTGCCATGACATGGACGAACTGAAAGACCATATAGGTACGTACTGCATGTGATGGAATAAATACAGAATTTATTCGGAATACTGCGTTGCTTTCAAGATCGCCTTGCTTACTGCCTTGAAAGACAAGCAGGAGATTTCGAAAACTTGCTAAAATTTTGTCATCACTTTTGTTATGTTGTTTTGTTTGCCTTAATTAATCGTTAGAATAAATTATTTTTTTCAATCAAACTGAGATTTTCTATATTTTCTAAAAACATAAGCTAATTCTTCGTGGCGATATTTTGTTTGGTATTACCCACTGTTACCAGTACAAGTATTATTGTCAAACTAGATTCTAGAATACTTTCGCGATAAATTTTAAGTTTGGAAATAGATTTAACGAGTTTCATATTTCTTTTTTTTAAAGGCAAACCAAATGTCAAGTAATTTTTTAATACAATTTAGAAAACTAATATGTACTTAATTGATCCGCCATTTGCATCAATTACTACCCTTAACCTTCTAGGTACAGAATTAATGAGACTTCTTAAAAATTAGGTTTTTCAACAATGTTTTCCCAGGTATTTTCAATAGATTCCCATAGTTGTTCCCTATTAGTAAATCTTATACGAGATCTATGAATTTGCTTTAACATTTTTTAAATTTTCTCTCAAATATTCAAACAAATTGTGATCTTCTGCGTCAGTTGATATTCTTTTAAAACAAGTTCCTCGTTTGCGACATATACTGCCTCCATTTTCACATCTTTTTTTAACTTGTAGTACTGTAGATTAGTTTAAACGAAATTCTTCTGCGACTTTAGTGGTGCGACTTTCCAAATTGAGCAAAATTTGTACTTTGTCTGTCGCAGTCAGTTTTCTTGCCATTTTGGATATCAAAAAGTGACAAATGTCATTTTGACTTTACAAGAATAAATTACAACAAAACAAAAATTCAAAAATGGTTTATACTAACTAGATTTAGGTGAGCTTAACTGTACATTCTGTATAGCAATCTAAATAATTTCCCTTTGAAAGCTTAAACTAGCTTAAACATTCATATATTTAACAGTTAGAAAGCATAGTAAGATGAAACCAATTGGGTTATTTCTTTAACGAATGAGAGGTTGGATATAATTTTAATAAAATAAATACTTAGGTTACTTATTAATATTTTTAAAATTTTTATTTAGGAACATTATCTTATTAACATTATTCGGTTTTAGTCATGCACACATTTGTTCTATTATTAAACGAGCTGTACTATTCACTCTCACTTTCTGCTGAACTCGCTGGAATACGGAAGTATTTTCTACCACATTGTTTTAAGGGTTTCAGCTCCATTCCTGTTACCTAAAACAAAATCCAAATAAAAAATGCAGTTACCTTTTTTTAAACTTCCAAAATAAAAGAGGATCTACGCCCTGATTTGAATTTGGCCTTTTGAGGTATTGCCGTTTAGTTATTAATACATCAGCAGTGATTGATTTTACTTCCTCTTTTTGCAAGAAAGAATACTTTCTTACAAAAATCCAAATAATGAAAGTGACTTTTGATGTGGACTAATGTCTGTTTCAATTACAGGAATTTGTTCTTTATTTTCAGGATCTAT